>CM060618.1:36730131-37280131 GCA_030578275.1 Meda fulgida
TTTTTACTCCAAGCTTCATTTAGACCCTGGTTCCTACAGTCGAAACACACTCAGTACCACCCCAAAGTCCCTTGTTCCTGGGGAAAGTTCCTGCGGTGGAAACGCGGCTTAATACCTGCACTTGCATTATACCGGGTTGCCCAATCCTGTCTATGAAGAGCTTCCTCCCAGTTCAGTTTCAATCCTGCTCCAACACTCCTGTCTGTAATTAAAAGGTTTTCCTGAAGATCTGAATTAGCTGGTTCAGCTGTGTTTGAATAGGATTGGAGCTGAACTTTGCAGGGAGGTAGATCTCCAGGAACAGGATTGAAACCTGGATTATACAGACGTATGCTATTTGACCCTTATCCTCAAACTATCATTTTTGTATGTTTGTTTGTAATTACTGTGGTCTAATCCATTCCGAATGCTATCATTTTGAGTCTTAGGGTTGCAAGCACTTTCCTGAAGTTTTTTTTTTGTAGCATAAACCTATCATTTCTCTTCCTCAAACATCATATTTAAAGTCTACACATATTTATGGATTAATGCTGTTTTATTACTTTTCTGTAGTATTTCACAACATGAAAACAAAATTGACCATGTTTACTTTTTTCTTTATTAGCCATAATGTGAATGTTTGTGAAATATAAGTCGTCTTAATCTTTTATCAAAATGTAAGAGCCTGCTCTGAGTTGACTTTCCTTTTTAGCGAACGTCACTTGGCCATGTGGGTTATTAATTAATGTTAAATATCAACTAAATAGCTAAGCAGGCATTGTTTTAGGCCAGTGTTTCCCAACCATATGCCTGGAGGCAAAACATCAGTAGACATTTCGGATGTCTCCCTTATCTGACCCATCCATTGCAGGTCTGATGAGTTGATTCAAGTGTGTTTGAATAGGAAGAGTTTGAAAATGCGTCGTGTTGGTGTGCCTCCAAGAACAGGATTGGGAAACACTGTTGCAGGTAATCCAGACTTTCTTAAATCTAGCCAATAGTTAATGCAGTAATTTATCAGTGGCTAAGTTAATGTAATAAAGGGTTCAACAATCATTTGAAAATGGACTTTAAAAAGTTGTTTCAAGAAGGGGGAACTGACTGCAAACTGTGTCTCCTGTTTTTGCCATTTAGAATGAGTATATTACTAGTGTTTTAATTCCTGCATTATTATGCATATTCAATTATGGATATAAATTGGAGGTCAAAAGAGAAGTAGAGCCCAGGGTTTTAAACCTTCAAAAGCTTTTTTTAGTTTGTGGATTATTTATTTATGTAATTTATGGCATATTTAGACTTAACTTTGTAACTGTATGTCTCGGTTTAAATTGCAAATTATCAGTGCAATAGTGATGTTTACATTGATATTGGTTGTAATTAGATTATGGGTAATGTGTTGCTGTTGACCTCATGCTGCTGTAGACAGAGCTGCTTTGTGTGCTCTTCTCCTCTGGACAGGGAGATTTCAGTAGTGGGGAAACTCTTTTCTCCCAGCATTCCTGAAGCATTACCTCATTTCCTGGGTCCCTCTCTTCAATGGGTTTCCTGGGTTACTGATGATGTCATGGCAACTAGAAAAAAGGAGGTGTCCAAAAGACACATGAGGGAGAAATGGAGTGTGTGTGTGTGTGTGTATGGGACTCTCCGGACACAACGGTTTAGTAAATGAACAGTTTGAAATCTGATTTTCTATGCTGTGGATGATGTATTTTTACAGAGAGTTATATGTACAGTGTATGAAGGGTTTGTGTTGGCAAGAGTTGTGAGTTAGTATTTATCTGTCATATTTTCTACCGTGCTTTAAGTTCTTTGTCTTTGTTCATTGTCTTTACTCTTCACCTTTTAGAAGCAGCTGAATCTTTTGGGGATAGACTAGACCTGTTTTAGACACACTATTGAGAACAGTGCCATCTATTGATGCAATAACAGCATAACATCATAACAGCAACTGATGTGGTGCTGGATTCTCAAGACAAACCAACTTGTTCAACAAAGTTATCATATATTATATTTAGGAACAAATTAAATATCAATCTGTCATCCCTTTATAGCACATGTATAGCCAGTTAAATGTACTTTCTGAGGTAAGTTAATCACTGTTTTAAAAAAAATAAGATGTATTGTAATGAATCACTGGAGATATGTCTGCCTGTCTATTGTTTGTAGTTTTCTCTTTATTGTGCAAATCACAATTGTAATGATAAATATGTATCAGATACCAGCGCATATTTAAGACTAATTTCCTTTTTATCTCCTTTTCTAAGATGTAATCCTTTTCTATAATTCCTGTAATATAGCAATGGTTATTTAATTAAGGATAAAAATTGGAGGTCAAGGTTTTTAAACCTTATGAACCATATAGTATAATTTATCGTCTTGAGTAACTAAGTTACATTTTATTAAAGGACAGGATCTAGAAATTATAACGCAGAGTTGATTACTTGGAAGACCGACACAATAAAATTGCGTTATTTCATGACAGATATATTTCAAAAATATATTTCATTTATTTATTATTTATTTTAGGAAAATGTAATGATGAGATTTGATGATTGGTGCAGATATTTGGTATTAATGGTAAAGGTTACACGTTTGGATGAGTATCCCTCTAACGTCCAATATTTGTTCCATCATTATCTCACTCCTTCACCTCTATATAGCCAAGTTTTTGACTGTCCATCCTACCATCATGTCCTGATTGCGAGTACAGTTTAGATATTCATCAATCCTACTACCCATCTCAAAAGTAGATATAGTGAAACCTCTCGTGATCATTTTGTCATCATAACTATCAGTTTGTATAGGATCAGTGTTTTTTCTCCTACCTTCCCTTGGACTCTTTATCATCCAGTCCGCAATGTGTGTCATGACCGACGTTCATCCTGTGGAGGATATTGAATAAATGAATGAAATACACTTTAGTGTCCCCAAAGGGGAAATTTGTGTTGGACTCAAGGTGTTTACATTGACAAAATCATTGGAAACATAAACAGAAAATTCTACACAAAGAAAATTTTAATAATAATAATAAAAAAGTTATAAAAAATGAAATAAATAATAATTCCTATACACAACCCTACAAATTGTTTTATATATATATATATATATATATATATATATATATATATATATATATATATATAATACATAAATAGCCGCGCGCGCCAAGCTGCACTTGACAAAAACGGTTGACCAATTACTGCGCCTCTAATAACCAATGTCTGGTTTAAGCCTATTTTATGTACGGATAGATTATCCTATTATACATTTTAAACAGTTGTATCAACACGCTTCTTAATAAATTTGTATTATCTCTTAGGCTACAATGATCAAATATACGAGTTTGCCATAGACCCTTTTCAGTTAGTAAACATGGTGACGTTTTTTGTGGGCGGAGCTTATGTGGAGGCAGAACGATCCCTCTAGCCGCTTCCCTAACGTTAGTCTGCAAGTTTTGTTAGCTTGTTTTTTTAACAATGACTGGAGAAAATCCGATTTTATCTTAATGTGCAAGGTCACTCACTGTCCAGGACCGCGATTGTTATTTGCAAAAGTTGATAGGCAGACCCGTACACGCTATCAATGGACGATCTGACAGGATTAACGTTAACGCTGTCTCCGGTACTGACTTCTACACTATCCGACAGAGAAACCGAGTGTAAAGAGAAACTGAGGGCGTATAAATCTTTAGATGCCTATAACTATGTGCCGAATGGTCACGTACAAGACTTGTGTGTATGATCCGCGGTTCTGCCTAGCCAGCGCCAAGAGGACGACAATGTAAAGAGTGACATCACGGTGCAATTTTAATGTGAATATTTTCTAGAAATAAAAATTCCAGATCATTATTCAGCCTATTACAGATCAAAGTGCTTACTTTTAATACCATCTAGATTTAACATACAATCCTAGATGAAGTTGGTGAACGCGTTTAGGCTACTTCTGGTTTACAGGGAGTAAATCATCTATAATAGAAATAACCATCTAGAACCATTGCAAAGGCAGAATTGGGACGCTAAGTCTTATGACTGAGCTAATGTCTAATCAACCCAAATACTACAGCTAGGCGCATTTCAACCAGACGTAGTGGTGTGTAATCTTATATTTTGAGTTTGAAGCTCAACACGTGTTGTAAGACAAATTAATGTGAAAACGAAAGCGCTCTTTTTTATGGCGGACACACACGTCTATCACATGACCGCGCTCCGGTCTGGTACCAGAGCGCGCACTACCGGAGCGCGAGATCACCGGGTGACGGCTTCTGCGCGTGCTTTAGTCTCATCACAGAATGACAGCGGCCGGACGGATAGCCGTGCGCTCCGGGTGACTGTATTGAATCCGACCTGGAGTCCGCGGAGTCCGAAGATGCACTTTAGGGTCTAATTTTGGACTTAATTTAGCGTAGTGTAACGGGGATGAATATCTGTCCCACACGCACGGTCACGGAAAACAACTTCCATTTGTATGCTGCACATTTATGAATGCGATCCAATCTAAACTGAGCGACCAATATAACTTGTTCCTCTGCCTCGTCAAGGGAGTTGACGCGGGGTTTCGCAGAAATGATTCAGTGGATGTGATCTTTCTGAGCGCACGCGGCTCGTCTGGTTCATCTCTTTATCATAAGCGCCGTTATGATGCTGTGAGTCGTTGAAACTGAAGCTGCTCAGGTGAGAAGCATCGGCATCTCCTCTCCGACACCTGAGATGGCCATCAACATCAGCGGCTCCATGCGTGTAAGTTTAGACATCTGTCGCTCCTGTGAACGAGCTGCTCGTGCACTTCACATGGTCTATTTTGTGTTTGTGTGTGGCCGAGTGTGTGCTGTCTTACCAGCTAATTGAATACGAATGCAAAGTGACACTAAACAGATAGAAGGAACATGCTTTCTCCTTAAAACATTAAGACAGGCAACTGAGAACAGGCTACTTGACACTTTTGACTACATTTGATATTTTTCAGGATTGTTTTTTTTTGTCTATCAAACGGTCTATCAAAGCTTGCTTATATATATATATTATATAATATGCATATGAATTAGACACGTTGCAGATTTTGTTTGGCCTTCATTATACCCTATACAGTTCAATCTTAATAATTGTGGCAGAAAACATACATTTGTGTAACTATACTATTTAAAATATGCTTTTTATTTTTATATTTTCAATTTAGTGTAAGTTTTTAGTAATTTTATTATGTGCTTTTGTATTTAATTTTTTTGTCACTATTTCTTTTTAAAGATTCTATTTAGCTTTCATTTATTTTTACTTTCAGTACTTGCCAATGCAACATTTTAAAATTGTGTTTGAGGTTTTCATCTAACGTTTATATTTGGTTTTATTTCAGTTGATTTTTAGTAGTTTTAGTTAACAAAAACACTACTTTTAACTTTTTAGTGCATAGAATTAAACATTATTGTGATATTTTAACAACATGTGTTTGCATTAATTAACCCTTATTTGTGCTATGCTGGACTGTGGACTGCAAATACACAAACAGATGATGATGAACGTCAGGCTAGCAGGCTTTATCCGTTTGCTTTGGTTTTGCTCATGTTTAGTTTTTTCCTCCGTTTCTATGGTTTCTCATTGTTTGATTGATTGGCACAACTGATGTTCATTGTGCTGATTGGTTTGCTCTGTGTATTTAACTTTGTTTTCCTCAGTTTATTGTCCATCTTCATTAGATATTATCGTGCTGTTCTGTTCTAGTTTTCACAGTTCCTGTATTCCGAGTATCTTGTTATTTTGAGAGTTTTGCTTTATTATAGAATTGCCGCACCAAGATCCTAACATTTCCCATAGTCACCTGCAACCAGTGCTAACAGGTGAACTCTTCTCTGCCCTTATTCAACCTCTTGAGGATTTACTGCAGTGTTGCAGTTATATAATGAGTTCTGTGAAAAAAGATTTCTTTATTTAGCTTTTGGACTGGAGTATGATCCTGTTGCTGGCGTAAATTAGCATAAATTACCTAAATTTGCTCTTTTTGTAATCTTTAGCTGATGAACGATAAAAACACTGGCAGCCAATCAGAATCCACCAGTCTTTTAAGAGTTTGAGCATGTAAAGCGGCAGACGACAAAACTGCAGAGTAAGCGGTTATGATAAACAGAACATTACCGTCCGTTGGTCTGGAAACTAATATAGTTATCGTTATGGTTGTTGTTAAGGGTGTGAACGAGCCTTTACTGCTTTCTAGAACAATAAATCAGAGAGGCTCTCTGTCGCATCGATGTTTCAGCTTCATCCAGGGAAGAATTAAAAATGAAACAGCTTTCCGTACAGAACTTGCTGTCCTCTGGACGAGAAACTGCCTCAGCTGTTCTCCGTCAGTACAGTACGTCTACCAGTAAGATCTCAGACTCGTATTTAATGTTTCAACACAAACCTTAAACTGAACTAATGTTCACAGGCAAAATTAGCCCAAGAACATATACTCTATGCCAGGTGATCACTCATTTGGAGTAGGATTTTATTGGAAAAAAGCTAGGATTTTCACTCAGTAAATGCATCAGAGCTTAGTGGAAAGACTCAAAAATGTTGGCATAAAATGCTATATGCTGTTGGGGACAGTATATCGGCATTTTTAAGTTGAACTTTCTGAGTGCATTAGGTGCAAATACCTCTCTTTAAACTCCTGAGACTCAGAAAAATACTTTTTTTTAAATGTAGTTTTTTTTTCATGTCATCACATTGTTTAGAGCATAAGAAACAAATGGTAAAAAAAAAACAGTTTTGAAAAATTATATTTTATTCATATGTTATGCTATGTCCTCTGTAGTGAACACCAGGACTCAGTTGTTAAAACAATGAAATGACATAAAAGTATATGTGTAGGCAAAAACAATGGGATTTGTTTTTCAATTACCAATACATTTAGGGGTTTCAGGATTTTTTAAACCAAAATTTGTATAAAGATGATTCTCAACTATGTAATGAAAGATATAACGGAATTAATTGATACACCATTTTACTTTATGCAATATGTGGGTAAAATGGGCATAAATTAATATTCCCATTCAATGCAATGTATCTATACACTGTGTCTAATTTGCACATTAATGTGTTCTTGGAGCAACATTTAATGAAAAAAGGCGTGTATAAATTGGAGTAATAATTAGCAACATTTTAATAATAATATCTAATATTTCATAGGAATATTGATGTATAATTTATTAACATATTCACTTGTTGTGTCCCCAAAATGCCTGATAAACATGATTTAAGTCCTGGTGTCCTCTACAGTGGACATGTATGAGATCAATGCCCTGTTCTGGAACAGAAAGTACTTTTTTAATTTGAAATATATTAAAAAATAATATAATGTAACGTTTTCCTGAGATGTTGGTTGATGAAATACAATTTGAAAAGTAGTTCGATTTAAATTATTATTAGAATATCTTATCATATTTCCATAAGAGTGCTACATCTGATCACTAAATTAATGTCAGACATTTTTAAAGACCAAGGAGACGTTGTTTTCAGGGTGAAACCTCCAAACATTTGGTATGACATAAACAAATATAATGTCCTCTACAGTGGACAAAAGTCTATTCCTGGGTATAGACCCAGGATATTGTGGGATACTGGCTATTGTGACACTGATGATGATGTGAATCAAAACTGGTTTGTGTTTACACTGAGCACATTGCACTTTTTTGGCCTCTGAATAAAAGCATTGTGTGCAAGTTTCTCCTTTTGTTGGACAATTTATGCCCGATAACCGATAATGTTTTACATTTGAAAGCCGATTACCAATACATTGGCCGATAAATCTAAATCCACATTTTTATATTATTTTTGAGAGCCTGATGTCCCAAGCCAAGCCATGTCCCAAGCACACAATTATAATTATGTTTTCATTCAAATGTTATGTGGCCTATATGACAGACTTGCGCTGCACATGTTGACCTGAACTGTATTTTACTTTGTTGAAGTGTTTCCAATCATATATCAGGCAAGTCAACATCATCAGTGTCTCAGAAATAATACATTATTTATCGGCTTTAATATATCGGTCAAATTTAACAATAACATTAAAAATGAACGTATCGTCCGATACCGATATGGTGGCCGATATATCGTGCATCCACTTTCGTATACTTGCGCGGTATGTTTCTTCCAATGAGATTTGTCTGTACGGTTTGTGTAACTATTTTGCTTGCTGGAGAAAGATCCGTCCCATGATCCTTTTAGCCTGGCTGTGTGCCTCTTCACCCCAAGCTTCTGCAGCCCATTAGATGCATTAAAGCTCATCGCACAAAATCAATAACCTGCTGCGGGTCGGTTGCTAAAACAATTGTCCAAATGTTTTTCTTCTGTGCGGTGCAGAGAGCGGCCCGAATGCCCTCGAGTATCCCAGCTGGTAATGCAAGCGCCCCGGTTATGAGCTTTCTGTCCACCGTGGCTGGAGACGAACGCCTTCAGACGGGTTATGCTGAAGTCCACCAGCATCTGTTTACATTAACAGAGAACATGAGACGGGGATGTTTTGACAACACTAGAAGACATTTTGACCACCTCATTTGGTAGATTTGTGCTTGAAAGCTTAATGCAAATGTCGTCTGTAACCTCACCCTTGTCTAGTGTTTATTATAGAAGATGTTGTGACAAAAGTACACTTATAGTCTTTTAATGCAGAGCACTACAGGTTATTAGGGTAAAAAAAAATGTTTAGCTAATATATATATATATAATCATACTTCCCAACTTGACAATTCATTCATGAAATTGTATGTTTAAATATGCAAATAATGCATCATCTTATTAAATAGGCACTAATTTGCTTATATTTCCTGAACATAAATCTGGACATTGGATAAAGCCTGGTTCAAAATTCTTGTTTAATTTTGTTGACGCATTAGAGTTAAATATTTTTACAGTGGGGATTTGGATATCTCTGTTTATCACTCCATAAATCAGAAAACACTGGCAAACAAGACAGAAAACGCCATGTTTTTAGGAAGAAAATGTAATAAAAATCAGTGTGAATGATATATGAAGAAAGCTCTCAGTAAAAGCCTTCAGAATATAGACAGGAATGAAACTAAAGTGTGGTGTGTGTAGGTGTTTCTGAAGTGGAGAAAAACTCAAGACGTTTAAAGATATGTATCGTAATTGAAATCTACAGATGCTAATAGATAAAGCGTAATATAATAAACACGTATATGTGTATTTTGGATGTTTTCTTTCCACTGGTCTGAAAGAAGACATGTTATTGTAGGAAAATAGACCAACATCTCAATGGTTTTGCTTCTAGTGTCTTGCCTTAAAGGGATAGTTCACTAAAAAAGGGTCAATTCTGTCATTATTTATTCACTCTCATGTCGTTCCAAACCTGTGAGAAAAAAAGTCATGTTGGCTGGCATCTGTGAATCACCTAAAATGACCAAAAAATGACCTGGAAATTATTATAACAGTAGTCAATAAGACTCGTGTTTACAAGACTGTTGACAGGTTTGATGCAAGTTTGAATATGAAGAAAAATATTTTATTGTGAGAAGGTTTGGTGACACATGAACGACAGAACTGTAATTTGGGGGTGAACTACACATCAATAGTGACTATAAATCAGCCAAAAAGCAAAAGCATAATTTAAAGCAAATATTCATCATGAACTGGGTCAGAGATGATGTAAATGTAATCAGCTTTTCTTTTAATAAGTTCAGTGAATTATTATCCCTTCCTGCAGTAAACCCTCACAAAGTCCAGAAACATTCAGACAGTTTTTCAGTGAGTGATCAGTCAGTAGGGGAGAGTGTGAAACTACAATTTTTATTTTTTTTATAATGGAAGGATAGACTCTGTACATACAGGAAGTGATGTCAGTATAGGCACTGTACACACTGGAAGTGATGTCAGTATAGGCGCTGTACACACTGGAAGTGATGTCAGTATAGGCGCTGTACACACTGGAAGTGATGTCAGTATAGGTGCTGTACACACTGGAAGTGATGTCAGTATAGACTCTGTACACACTGGAAGTGATGTCAGTATAGGCGCTGTACACACTGGAAGTGATGTCAGTATAGGTGCTGTACACACTGGAAGTGATGTCAGTATAGGTGCTGTACACACTGGAAGTGATGTCAGTATAGGTGCTGTACACACTGGAAGTGATGTCAGTATAGGCACTGTACACACTGGAAGTGATGTCAGTATAGACTCTGTACACACTGGAAGTGATGTCAGTATAGGCACTGTACACACTGGAAGTGATGTCAGTATAGGCGCTGTACACACTGGAAGTGATGTCAGTATAGGCGCTGTACACACAGGAAGTGATGTCAGTATAGGCACTGTACACACAGGAAGTGATGTCAGTATAGGCACTGTACACACTGGAAGTGATGTCAGTATAGACTCTGTACACACTGGAAGTGATGTCAGTATAGGCACTGTACACACTGGAAGTGATGTCAGTATAGACTCTGTACACACTGGAAGTGATGTCAGTATAGGCGCTGTACACACTGGAAGTGATGTCAGTATAGGCACTGTACACACTGGAAGTGATGTCAGTATAGACTCTGTACACACAGGAAGTGATGTCAGTATAGGCGCTGTACACACAGGAAGTGATGTCAGTATAGGCACTGTACACACTGGAAGTGATGTCAGTATAGGCACTGTACACACTGGAAGTGATGTCAGTATAGACTCTGTACACACTGGAAGTGATGTTAGTATAGGCGCTGTACACACTGGAAGTGATGTTAGTATAGACTCTGTACACACTGGAAGTGATGTCAGTATAGGCGCTGTACACACTGGAAGTGATGTCAGTATAGGCGCTGTACACACTGGAAGTGATGTCAGTATAGGCGCTGTACACACTGGAAGTGATGTCAGTATAGGCGCTGTACACACTGGAAGTGATGTCAGTATAGGCACTGTACACACTGGAAGTGATGTCAGTATAGGTGCTGTACACACTGGAAGTGATGTCAGTATAGGTGCTGTACACACTGGAAGTGATGTCAGTATAGGCGCTGTACACACTGGAAGTGATGTCAGGGCGCTGTACACACTGGAAGTGATGTCAGTATAGGCACTGTACACACTGGAAGTGATGTCAGTATAGGCGCTGTACACACTGGAAGTGATGTCAGTATAGGCGCTGTACACACTGGAAGTGATGTCAGTATAGGCACTGTACACACTGGAAGTGATGTCAGTATAGGTGCTGTACACACTGGAAGTGATGTCAGTATAGGCGCTGTACACACTGGAAGTGATGTCAGTATAGGCGCTGTACACACTGGAAGTGATGTCAGTATAGGCGCTGTACACACTGGAAGTGATGTCAGTATAGGCGCTGTACACACTGGAAGTGATGTCAGTATAGGCACTGTACACACTGGAAGTGATGTCAGTATAGGTGCTGTACACACTGGAAGTGATGTCAGTATAGGTGCTGTACACACTGGAAGTGATGTCAGTATAGGCGCTGTACACACTGGAAGTGATGTCAGGGCGCTGTACACACTGGAAGTGATGTCAGTATAGGCACTGTACACACTGGAAGTGATGTCAGTATAGGTGCTGTACACACTGGAAGTGATGTCAGTATAGGCGCTGTACACACTGGAAGTGATGTCAGTATAGGCACTGTACACACTGGAAGTGATGTCAGTATAGGTGCTGTACACACTGGAAGTGATGTCAGTATAGGCGCTGTACACACTGGAAGTGATGTCAGTATAGGCACTGTACACACTGGAAGTGATGTCAGTATAGGTGCTGTACACACTGGAAGTGATGTCAGTATAGGCGCTGTACACACAGGAAGTGATGTCAGTATAGGCGCTGTACACACTGGAAGTGATGTCAGTATAGGCGCTGTACACACAGGAAGTGATGTCAGTATAGGCGCTGTACACACTGGAAGTGATGTCAGTATAGGCGCTGTACACACTGGAAGTGATGTCAGTATAGGCACTGTACACACTGGAAGTGATGTCAGTATAGGCGCTGTACACACTGGAAGTGATGTCAGTATAGGCGCTGTACACACAGGAAGTGATGTCAGTATAGGCACTGTACACACAGGAAGTGATGTCAGTATAGGCGCTGTACACACAGGAAGTGATGTCAGTATAGGCACTGTACACACAGGAAGTGATGTCAGTATAGGCACTGTACACACTGGAAGTGATGTCAGTATAGGCTCTGTACACACAGGAAGTGATGTCAGTATAGGCACTGTACACACTGGAAGTGATGTCAGTATAGGCTCTGTACACACAGGAAGTGATGTCAGGTGCTGCACCCCCTCAGTTTGTTTGATGGCTTCAGGCTGAACCTATTTTTGTTTCCATCCACATTTTTGGTTAAACTTTATTTTAAGGTGACGCAGTTACATTGTACTTGCTCAAATAAGTACTGAGTGATATTAATTAACTACATGTACTTATAATAAAGTTATGGCTAGGCTTTGGTTTAGAGTTAGTTACTAGTAATTATACATAATTTACTGTTATTACTATATTAAGTAAATGTAGTAACGTGTAACTACGTCACCTTAAAGTAATACCACATTAGTTTGTGCACATTTTAGGAAATCGCATAAAAAATGTTGGATGGAAAGGCCAAGATGTGCATAAAATGTTTTTAAAATGCGTCCAATTGATGCGGATAATGTTTATATTCATTATTACAACTTAATGTGATATGCAAACTGCAACTTTTTATTATTTTTCCAATAAAATAAATAAAAGTTTTGCAGTATACCTCTCTGCCCTCCTGTTCATCCACAGATTGAAAAACGTTATAAAAGAGCTCAGCATAAAATAAGGCTCACTCACCATTGTGTTGAAGAGTAGAGCCTGAGCTTCAGTCCAGGATGAGCAGGGTAACACAGATGAAATGCTGTGTGTTGCTTTAATTAACAGACAGTAATTGTATAGTTGATGATGATGTATAATCACAGTAAATCATGCATGTAGTTTATAGCAAGATATTTACTTTTTGCAGTGAATGTTTCACATATTTTTTTCAGTAAATATATATATGTGAAATAACTGTGTTTCTGTTAAAAAGCTTAATGAAGATGTCTGCATTAGTATTTATTATTTACATCAGGATATTTTACATTCATTTTATGGTTTTTGTTTGGCAGCCATTGATGACAGTCATTTGACCCTTTTTTTACGATTTTATTTTTTTCCATGATATCAGCTGCATTTTTATTTTACAGATATTATTTGAAAACCTTTTCATGAATGGTTCTACAAAGAACCTAATAAAGTGACATGAAGAACTGTTATAGGTTCTTTAAAGAACCTTTGAGAAGGGTTCTTTGCCGTACTGAAAAAATGTTCTTTATGGCACTAAGAAAAAATAGGTTCTTCAGTGAAAGGTTCTTTGGGGAACCAAAAAAGGTTCTTCTATGGCATCGCTGTGAAACCTCTTTTTTGGTTCTTCCTGGCACCTTTATTTTTAAGAGTGTATGGCTGTTTTTGAGTCTTTGCTTTGTTTGCGTTTAATGTTTAAAGCACATGCCGTCCTCAAGAATAATATCTGGAAGGAATTCGGCAAACGGGACGGAGAGAGACAATATATGAGCAATTAATCTGCAGATATTTTCTATTTTAAATAGATATTTTTGAGGTGTTGTGTTTCTGTGTATAGACCCTGTTTAAATGATTTTATTTATACATGATCTTCCTTATTGCTGTCCTTGATCTTTCTTTTAACTCATATTCACTCTTGCACATTATAGTAATGCTATGTTTGCTTGATTGTGACCTTGGGTTGGCATCTAAAATTATTTTAAACCACTGTTGCAAAACGTATTTGAGTACTGCAAGATTTGTTTGAGGTACTCCTTTTTTCTTATAATTTTTTTGTCTGTTTATTTTATTTTAAATGGTTTGACATGCTATACTTCATCTAAAATTATTCTAAACTTTTCTGTTTACTGAGTAAACTTGAAAGTACTGCAAGAACCTTTTTGAGAAACATTTTCTAGATTAAATTTAACAGTGTGATGTGCCATTTAATATTGTTTTAAACTGCCTTTTTCTTTATAACTTGTATAATGCATACACAGGCAGGTTCTGTAACCTCGTTAGCTGAGCGAGTCACTAATAACTAATCTGCAGGACTATTGAAGTATATTTGAAAAATGCAAGATGTCTGTCAGATGGGTGATGGGTGAAGATGATTCCTTCTGAAGTGACTCTGGCATGTCTGAATAATACATCTGCGTGTGGCAGAGTCATCCGAGATGTCAGTGTGATTTCACAGACAGTCGTGATTGTGTCTGATTGCTTCCTGGACGCCGATGGTCCGTGTCAAAGACGAGATGAGACAGTTCAGGACTCAGATCTTATTACTCTAGAGCTGATTCGAGATGTGTGGATGCTCAAACGTAAAATCTAAATTTACTTTATTCAAATTGTAGTAAGTAGTCTTTTTGTTATTGATTCATCAGATATTTTTTTTGATCTCCTTAATCTAATCAAAGTCCTGTCATTCTTTTTTCTGAAATATGTCACTTTGATTTTATATCTATAATCACTTTGAGTTTCATGTCGACATTAAAATACTTAGTCACCCTGTAGTCAATCATTGTATCCCTTAAAGCTCATCTTTGATCACCAAAGTGACATATTTAAATGTTTTTTTTCTTTGAAGAAAAATGATTCATGCCTTAAAATAGCTTGACTGTAACTCGACACACTTGCCTCATTTAGTATGCGTCGTTCTCTGAATATGCAAATGAGCCCCGCCTCCACTCACTCACTCAGCTCAGAGATCCACTGGTTGACGATCACACGTTGATCTGATTGGTTACGAGGCCGTTTGTGACATCAGAAACACCAGCGATTTCAAACCATGTTTTTGAGACTGTCTTTCGTTCACTGCAGTTTTAAGGAGAAAATAATTTGCAAATGGTTTGTCTTAAAGCATATTAAAACACCACAGACATGCTTAAAAGCTTGATTTTCACCAGAGGGGGACTTTTTATGGTTTAAAGCTTCATGGTGAGCTTAGACAAACACACACTGCGGTTCTAAGCTATTGTATGAACTGAATGATGGTGTTTTCTCACAAACATCATCTCTGTCTCCTGGAGTCTGTGTAAATAGAGCTGAACCACTGTTAAAGATTGGCAAACACACAGCGACTGGTGTAAGAAGTGCTTCACAAGTGCATTAATCAGAGTTGAGGGTGATTTGGTTTGTTTTCTGAGATCCGTTCACAAGATTTTTGTCTTTCTCAGGATGAATCCTTCTGCTAATTAAATATTTATTAGTGCTCGTTCTTTCTGCCAATGCACTTAGAGAAATGGATCAGTCCACTCAATGCTCATTAATGACTTCCTCTCTCTCTCTCTCTCTCTCTCTCTCTCTCTCTCGTCCGTAAGCATCTGTGCGTGTCTTTCATTGATCGGTTGTGGAGATGTTTAAAGCGCTCAGGTGTAGTTTTCACTCGGTGTCAGTGAAATACGATCTCCTCACACAAAACAATACATGATATAATAAACAGTAAAATGAACACAGATATTTGATGTATGTGTGTCTCTTCTGCCTATCAAGGCTGCATTTATTTTGATCAAAAATACTGTAAAAACAGTAATATTGTCAAATATTTTTACAATATTGTGATCCAGACGTGACCAAAACCTGGCAAAATCTCCAAAAAGGGACGTCCTCATTTGTAAATCTGCTATAAAAATAAAGTAATGAAAGGTTTTTTAAAATGTAATGTGTGTTGGGTAGGCTTAGGGTTTAGGGTAAATGTAAGGGGAGAGAATCTACAGTTTGGACAGTATAAAATCCATTACGTCTATGGAATGTCCCCATTTAGATAGCTAAGTAAATAGAGTGTGTGTGTGTGTGTGTGTCTGTGTGTGTGTGTATGCTCAGAGTATGTGTACCTGGTATTCCCTACGTTATGGGTACTCAATTTCTCCACAAGGATGGTAATATACCAGTAAGTTTAGACCTTGTCGGCACATTTTTGGGCCCCATGAGTTTTGTGTGATGGGTAGGGTTAGTTAGAGGATAGAATATACAGTTTGTACAGTATAAAATCTTAACCAGTATGTGTGTGTATGTGTGTATTCTCAAACTCAATCTGCTGAACTAAAGACCCACTTTAGTTCTCCTGCAAGTTTTTTATGCAACCAAAAAAAAAAAGTCTCAGACATGATTGAACTCTTGCTAACATACAGTAAGGCCATTACGGCAAAGATAAGCCAAAGCACACGCTCAGTGTTTCCAGTGCTCTAGTTTACGTACACACACACACACACACACACACACACACACACACACACACACATACACACACACACACACACACACACACACACACACACACACACACACACACACGCTAGCTGATGTAACTGAGGATAATCATCATGTTTATCAGGCTGCCTCTCTGAATCATTTATAATCCGATTTCAATCTCCATTAAAATCTGATGGTCATTTATTTATATATTTCTGTGAGTTCCCTGCTGTGTGTGAAGAAGACCCTCATATAGAATAACTTTTTAGCTGCAGTAACAGTTGCCTTAGACCCCATAATGTTCAGTGGGGTGATAAGAATAGGGATGCACCGATATGAACATTTTGGCCGATACCGATAATTTCTTATGTCTGAAAGTCGATAGCCGATATATTAACCGATACATTTAAATCCAGATTTTTATATAATTTTTGAGAGCCTGATTACAAAAACAAGTCTCACCGTTAACACGTGTTAAACTTTACTGTATTTTCCTTTTTTTTTTAAGTGATTCTGATCATATTTCAAGCAATTCAAAACCATCATGTTTAACAGTGTGGATCTGAAGAGTCTCAGCTGAAGGAAATCATACATTATTTATCGGCTTTAATATATCGGTCAAATTTTCTTATCGGGCCTAACGATAACATGAAAAATGAACATATATCGGCTGATACCTGTATGGTGGCCCATATATGGTGCATCCCTAGGTAAGACTAAAAAGATTGATGAAGAGGATTTGAGGGTACGGGCTGGAATATAAATATGAAGAAGATCATAGAGATCTGAAGGAGCTCGATTATTATGAGCCTTCAAGATTTCAGAAAATCTTTTAAAAAGATTATCAGAAATCAATTCGATATTTTAGCGGAAGTAAAATAAATACAAATACTAATACTAAATACATAGAAGTAAAGTAAAAACTTCAATAGTGTTGAAGAACAGGAGAAATGTGCTCTATGGGAGGGGTTCTGGAAATAATTTGTGCAGCTGAATTCTGGACCAGCTGCAGTTTATGTTTAGAAGGAAGACCAAAGAGAAGAGAAATGCTATAATCTACATGCGACGTAACTAGGGCATTTACAAGGATAGCAGTGCTGTGCTGTTCGTTCTCAGAGAAGGACGAAGATATGTCCGTAAACATATGTTTATGTGTTTTTATGTTTCGTAAATTACAATTTTCAGTACGAATAATATTATAAACGCAAGCTTCAAAAGATAGGGTGCTATTAAGGACGACACTCTTTAGTCACAAATAAGCTATCAGTTATTGCCAGAGTAGGTTTTGTACCAACCAGGAGAATCTCAGTTTAAGGGCATTAGATGAAAACCAGTTTTTAATTTAAGCTAACCAGCTGAACAGAGAAAGTGGAGGGAAAACAGAAGTAGGCATGGAATACAGGTAAAGCTGGGCTGTTGTATGCACAGCAGCGGAAATGAATACCGTACTTCCTAAAAATATGTCCATGGGGGTAGTAAATAGATAATTAACAAAAGAGGGCCCAACACTGAGCCTTGGGGAACACCAGTGGTAACTTGCAATGGCTTAACTCTGAAGTTTTTGAGTTGCACGAACTGAGCGTGACCAAAAAAAAAACAATCTAAACCAAGACAGAGGTGCCGATTTCTCCAAGGGAGGCCAGCCTGTCTAGGAGGATGCTATTGATATTTAATAGAACATGATTTTAAATAAATATTTCGAATTATAATAGAGGTTTTAAAGAATATTTTACCCCCCAAAAAATCAGTTGCTGATTTAAAAAAAAAGAAAGAAAAGAAATCGCTAGGGTGTTCTTGGTGGTTGCTATGGCATTGCTAAGGTGTTCTGTGTGGTTGCTTGGGCGTTGTTATGTAGTTCCTATGGAATGTTCAGAAAATTGCTTCAGTGTTGCTATGCAGTTGTAATCGTGCTCTGAGTGATATGCAGTTGCTATGGTGTTCTTGGTGGTTGCTATAGGATTACTATGTGGTTGCTAGGTAGTTGTTAGGTGTTAAAGATGTTTGTTATGGCATTGAGTAGACGTGGTTAAGTAGTTGTGATTGCTTACTATATATAACTACTATATAGTTATTTTCTAAGGAATTGCTATATAGTTGCTAGGCAGTTGATAAGGTATTCTTGTGGTTGCTAGGTGTTATAGATTATTGCTATGGCTTTTCTAGGGTGTCCCAAGTCTTTCACTCAGATATTGAAGCTCAATTTTGAGGAAGCTGTAGTAATAATTTTCTGTTGTTAAGCTCTTTTTTACAGTTGCAGAAACAATTAAAAATAAAGTGAAGTGTTAAATTGTTTAGTGTTTTTTAGGACCGTGTACCTCAGTGGCTTTGCTTCACTCCATCTGTGATTCAGCGATGTGAAGTTGGTATTCAGGTTTGTGTGAAATGTTGACTGTAAACATAGTGGTCGGATGGCTGAGTTACACTGTCAGCATTTGTTGGGGGCGGGGTTTAGCTGTGGGCGGGGCATAACAAGTGGGGTGATGTGTGGACGTGGCTTAACGAGGGGACGAGTTGTGGGCGGGGCTTCGGGGCAGAGTTGTGGGCGGGGCATCTGGGTAGTGTGGAGTTGTGGGCGGGGCATCATGTGTGTGGCGTCAAGAACAAGTTTTATAAAGCCTGTAAAGCATCACAGGACGGTTTCCACTGTCATTTAGGAATGCAGTCTCTCTATTTAACCTGGTTAATTTGGACCTGAGATGAAAGATGCATGACGTTACAGTGCTGATCATAAATTAGATCATGTTTAGATTCAGCACATACTCTTTCTTTAGATTAGCTTGATACAATAATAACTCAACTTCTCTGCTTTGCATCACGAGATCTTGTGGCCCGAACCATCTGAGGACAGCAGAGTCCTGTGCCTTTATATGGACAAACACACACTGTAAGAACATTATTCCTTATGTTATTTATTCTAGAAACTGTGTTTTAGTTGTTGTTAAGCCTTAGAGTCTTTTTAAGTCAGTGTTGCACTTGTTCTAGTTTGTGTGTGTTTTCTTTTCTTTTGGACAGTTTCGTTTCCTCTTTGTCTGTCACAAGTGTTCACGAATGCCATCCTGTGTATTAAAACACACACACACACACACACACACATATATTATTGTGGCTCACTGAAATGCTCGTCTCTGAACCGGAAGTTGGTTGAGAGATTTCAAAAGCAATCCATCCACGTGCCCATGTATAAGTGTGTGTGTGTGTTTCTGTGTAAACGGCAAACATCTCTCATGTGTCGTGTCGAGATGAACAGGAAGCTGCTGCTGTCGTTCTCTCTGAGCGGAAGCTGCTCGTGTTCATGGTGTCGGAGGCTCTGATAGCAGACCCAGCAGGAGTGTGTGGCGATGGATAGTGAAGGAGATGTGGGAGATTGTTCTCTGGAGGACGTTCCCTCCAGCCCGGTGGAGACCGAACATGTGGTAGGATCTCAAAACCTGTTCCTCAGGCTGTTAAAGGGCCCAAGACTCGCCTTCATGTCGGTCCAAACCTGCTGCCGACTTTCTTTTTTTAAAAGTGAAACAGAAGAGAAGATATTTTGAAGAACGCTTGGGTTATTTTAGTATCGTTTAATCTACTATTGTAATATTTATCCAAAAGTTTTTCTTATTACTTAATGTAAAGTGCTGCCATCAAATCTTAATTTGCTCTTAATAAAACAAAAACTAATAAAAGTGAGAAAAGCACAACAAAATTGATCAAACAAACTTAAAGTAAAATGTACAAAATGCTATTTTACTATATTAGTTAACATGAACTTTCTAAAGCATTTATTAATCTTAGTTTGTTGATTTCAACATTTACTAATACATTATTAAAATCAAATGTATTTGTTAATATTATTTAATGAACTAGCAATGAACAGTTGTGTTTTTATTAACTAAAGTTCACAAAGATTAATAATTACTTTAACAAATGTATCACTCACTGTTAGTAAATGCATTAACCAAATGTTAACTAATGGATCCTTATTGTAAATTGTTACCAATTTTATTCATTATTTTAGCATTTTATTCCAATTAAATGAGCATTTAAATTGTAGCCTTGGCAGGGGAAATAAAATCTGCTTAAGATCGTTTTTATTTTATTTCATTTCAATGACCGTATATGTTTTTCAGTATCTTTAACAGTTACCACACTGGTACATTATTGGACCCCATTGACTTGACATTGAAAAAGAAATTCATCAAAATATCTTCTTTTATGTATTTTAAGTCTGAAACGACATGAGGGTGAGTAAATGATTTCACATGTTTGGCCCGAACTAAACCCTCACGAGCTAAAGATCATGATGATGATGGTTTAAAGCTGTCAGGTTTGTGTTTCTGATGTCAGTAGTGAAACTAATGCAGCTCAGAGCCATCTTACTTCCGTGATGTGACGTGTTTCTGACTCAAACTGGATATGCAGTGAGAGAAAATGAGGACGGAGCCTGATTTTATCCAAGATATATTGGATGTGGAAAGAGTCTCTAAGAGGGATCGATGGAGTCAGTCGAAAAGGAGGAGGAGAAAGTTGAACGTTTTTTTTCCTTTCGAAAATTGTGCACTGGTGAATCATTCAGAGACCAGGAATGTGTATTTAGAAACATATGATTCATATATAATTCCTTTGGAGAGAAATAAAGGCCCAAATGAGTCACTAGTTGTCATCAAAAGTATACACGGAAAAAAAGGGTGTCGAAATGACTTTGAAACTCAAGAAATTCCTTGAAAATGTCACTAATAATTACTAAGAATCAGCAATTAACTCATTGAAACATGACATTTAGAAGTAGAAAGTACTCCAATTACCTCGAAAAATCGGTTCACACTGAAATCTGACTTTTTATTTCAGAAAGCTGACTTTGAAATCTTGGCAAGTTTGAGACATTGTTGAGATGTGAAACTCTAGAAGAGAAACGTGATATTTCTGGGCTCTTTTATAAAAGGAGAGACATCTGAAAAGCTTTTTCAGGGAAACGATTGAGATTTTGAAGAGATTTCATTGCGATTCCTCTTTCCTACGGGTTGTTGTGATGTGTTGTGTGTGTGTGTGTGTGTTGCTCTTACTGAAGTGACTTTCCCTGTGTGTTTTGTAAGTGAGCGGCTCACAGCAGAACTTCCTTATTGAGTCACAGTGTTCGTGTGTGTGTGTGTGTGTTCGCTCTGAAATATACTGTATGTTTCTGTGGTGTCTTGAGTTTGGTACCTGCTCTATTTACACTGTCAGCCGTGTGTTTAGTCTTTGAATGGCTGTGTGAAGTGTTATATTCTGTGTCTCTTGTGTCAGTTTATGACAACAAAAACAAAACGTAAAAGAGAAGTTCTGTACGTTTACAGTTTATATCCCTGATGATAAAGTCTCTCTTGAAGCCGTTGACTTCCTCTGCACGAGCGCTGAACCGCACAGCTGCCCTTTGCTTCTGCTGACTCATTCAGATCATTAACAAACTAAAGAGCTGGAACAGATTCAATTACGGGCTTAAAACTTGTAGCACTTAATTGACTGCTTAGTTTGGGACATTTAGTTTAATATTCAACGATATTATTGATCTGCCTGCATTGACATATATCCTCTGTAGAGCTGCTTTCTTCTACTTGTTCTTGATGTTATACTAGAAATTGATTATTTTGTGACGCTCATATCCATTTTTCTGCAAAGCATTAGTGACGCACTGATCTAAAAATTTGAGCCGATACCAACAACCGATAATTCTTTATGTTTGAAAGCCGATTACCGATATATTGGCTGATAAATCTAAATCCAAATTTTTATATAATTTTTGAGAGCCTGATCACAAAAACAAGTCTCACAATTAAAAGCCACGTCTCAATGTTCTCATTATTATTTTATGTCGCCTATATGACAGACCTGCGCTGCACATGTTGTACTTTGCTGTATATTTTCCTTTTTTGAAGTGATTCCGATCATATTTCAACAATTCAAAACCCTCATGTTGAACTGTGCGCATCTGAAGCGTCTCAGCTGAAGGAAATAAAACATTATTTATCATTTAACGTATCGGACAAATCTTCTTATCGGGCCGATAACGATAACTTTAAAATGATCATATATCGGCCGAAACCGATATGGTGGCCGATATATATCGTGCGTCCCTAAAACATGCTTTGAAGCTTTTTGTATTGTATAAAGTGCTATATAAATAAATAAGAAAGATATTAAAAGTTCAGTTCAGACTTCATACTTGCACTTAAAACCGCAGATACATATGCTTGCATTAACGAGACGTCTGTGTGTTTGGTGTAAGAGCAGTGTGTGTTTCTGAGTTATTAACGGTGAACGCCGTCACTGACCCTGGATCTGTCTCAGACTCACACATCATACTCCTCGTTTTGCTCTTCTGTTTTATATCAGTCCACAAGGAAACAACGGTTTGTTCACTGCTACTGTGAGTCTGCGAGATTTAAGTCATTTGCAGGTGGACAGATGTTCAGAGGTGTTTTGAGGAACAGGTAAACTAGATCATCACAAGCAGAACTGTTCATTCCACTGGGTACTCAGTCATTTGAAATCATTGTCTATCTATCTATCTATCTATCTATCTATCTATCTATCTATCTATCTATCTATCTATCTATCTATCTATCTATCTATCTATCTATATCTATCTATCTATCTATCTATCTATCTATCTATCTATCTATCTATCTATCTATCTATCTATCTATCTATCTATCTATCTATCTATCTGTATATCTGTCTGTCCGTCCGTCTATCTATCTATCTATCTATCTATCTATCTATCTATCTATCTATCTATCTATCTATCTATCTATCTATCTATCTATCTATCTATCTATCTATCTATCTATCTATCTGCCCGTCTGTCTGTCTATCTATATATCTATCTGTCTGTCTATCTATCTATCTGTCTATCTATCTATCTGCCTGTCTGTCTGTCTGTCTGTCTATCTATATATCTATCTGTCTGTCTGTCATTCTATCTATCTATCTAAATATCTATCTATATGTTGTTCTATCTGTATATCTATCTATCTGTCATTCTGTCTATCTATCATCTATCTATCTATCTATCTATCTATCTATCTATCTATCTATCTATCTATCTATCTATGTATCTATCTATCTATCTATCTATCTATCTATCTATCTATCTATCTATCTATCTATCTATCTATCTATCTATCTGTATATCTGTCTGTCCGTCCGTCTATCTATGTATCTATCTATCTATCTATCTATCTATCTATCTATGTATCTATCTATCTATCTATCTATCTATCTATCTATCTATCTATCTATCTATCTATCTATCTATGTATCTATCTATCTATCTATCTATCTATCTATCTATCTATCTATCTATCTATCTATCTATCTATCTATCTATCTATCTATCTATCTATCTATCTATCTATCTATCTGTATATCTGTCTGTCCGTCCGTCTATCTATCTATCTATCTATCTATCTATCTATCTATCTATCTATGTATCTATCTATCTATCTATCTATCTATCTATCTATCTATCTATCTATCTATCTATCTATCTATCTATCTATCTATCTATCTATCTATCTATCTATCTATCTATCTATCTATCTGCCCGTCTGTCTGTCTATCTATATATCTATCTGTCTGTCTATCTATCTATCTGTCTATCTATCTGCCTGTCTGTCTGTCTGTCTATCTATATATCTATCTGTCTGTCTGTCATTCTATCTATCTATCTAAATATCTATCTATATGTTGTTCTATCTGTATATCTATCTATCTGTCATTCTGTCTATCTATCTATCTTTCTATCTATCTATCTATCTATCTGTCACTCTATCTGTCACTCTATCTATCTATCTATCTGTCGTTCTATCCATCTGTCATTCTGTCTGACGTTATACCAGTCTGTCTATCCTGCACTGACCCTTGACCCCTGACCTGTGTGTGCCAGGATGCAGATGGCCTGTCGGTGCTGGAGCAGCTGGGTTTGGACCAGAACTCAGATCTGTCAGACTCCAGCGTTCAGCAGCGATTGGACGAGCAGCGCGAGCGGATCCGGAGGGAGATCCGGAAGGAGCTGAAGATCAAAGCGGGAGCGGAGAACCTGCGGCGGGCCACGACTGACAAACGCAACGCCCAGCAGGTGGAGAGCCAGATACGCAGCTCCACACGCAAGCTGGACTCGCTCCACACACAACTGCAGGAGCTGGACGCACACATCGTCATCAAGGGCCACGACGACAGCAGAGGTCAGGGGTCAACCTTCCCATCTCACCTTTACAGGCACAGGGAATGCTTAAAGGGCCCATAATGTCAAAACTGAAATTTCCGGGCTTTTTTCATAATAGCAGAGCTCTAGGGGCTTTGTGCTTTATGGTTTAATTACCATATAAGTTTCAAAACAGTCAATCCACAGACAAATAGACATAAAGTAGCTGTGCCTTTTCACGAGCTGTTGTGACTTCCGTAAAAATGTCTGCATATCAGAGACCAGCGGCAAATGTTTATTTATTCTGAAATACCACAGCAATTTAGTTCGACCTTAACCGTCTGTTCTGCACATTTCACAAGGGACTGCTTCGTCAATCAGACACAGTTCAATGCCGGCTTTTCACAGAAGCATCTCATCAAAGATGCTGAAGTCTCTACATTGTTGGGTCTGACCTCAAATTCGCAACCCGTAAATAAACTTTTATGTTACAATATGGAGCTAGCATAGTGTGAAATTATAGTTTGTGAACGGATTGCAAGTTAAGTTGATGCTGACGTGTTGTTTTGTACGGCCTATGGTTGCCATAGGCTTTGATAGAATATCTGTTGGAAACAAGACAAAATACGTTGTTTGTTTTCCACCGTTGGTGTCTGTTGTTTTTATTGAGTTAAAGAGACTCAGTCTCTGTGTCATTTGTTTTGCTAACCGAAACTAACGTTTGCATGTGTAACGTTATTTCAAAAGTCTGAGGTTGTTTACAGACAGTTTAAATTAGCGTTAATGTTAAATCTGCATGCAGCATTGATGTAATGGTAATTATAATACTCTTACAATAACGGCGGAAGTAAAAAAATAAATTATATATTAATTACTATTCTGAAACATCCTTTTGTAAGCGCGTTTGAGGAGGGGATTGTTTGTCTCCTGTCGTCGCCGATTCAGGGTCCGAGTCTAGGACTGAACACAAGTTTACAAGTGGTTAATTAATAAAAAGAAATTAAGAGCAACTAACTTGTATATTAAACTCTTTTTATTTTAGGTCCACTTTTAAAACAGAATCCAACTCTATATTTCAAGTGCATACAATGAATAGACAGGATTTTGATGCAAGATGAAATTGATGCTGAAAATTGGACAAGTCAGAACAGACGCATGCACAACTTGTGTGATGGATAAATAAATATGGAAAAAAATTGATTCGTGGCCTTTGAGAATCAGTTTTGAATCGACCACATTTAAAAAAACGATTAATCGGAAACAATTTTTTTTGCCCCAGCCCTATTATATTCCTCATTATTAATGAGTGAATATGAATCTTCTGGAATTACGTGTTTGGTCGTGAGCATACACGAAACTGGTGTATATATTCAAAGCCCTCATAATCCTGTTAGACCGTGACCCTGGATGAATGTTTGACCCTGTCTTTGACCCCCAGATGACCTTCAGTCTCTCGGGTCGCCGAGTCGCTCCTCAGCCAATCAGGACAGGATTAAGGCTCTGGAGCGACAGCTCAACATCGAGCTGAAGGTCAAACAGGGGGCAGAGAACATGATCCCCATCTACGCCAACGGGGTTACCAAGGTAATGAACGTCTATCTATCCATCCATCTATCTTATCTATCTATCTATCTATCTATCTGTCATCTATCTATCCATCTATCTCTGCATCAATCTATCTGTCATCTATCTATCTATCTCTCTATCTGTCATCTATCCATCTATATGCCGTTCTATCTATATATCCATCTGTCATCTATCTATCCGTCATCTATCCATCTATATGCCATTCTATCTGTCATCTATCTATCTGTCATCTATCCATCTATCTGTCATCTATCTATCTATCTATAGATATCTGTCATCTATCTATCTATGTATCTATCCGTCATCTATCCATCTATATGCAGTTCTATCTATCTGTCTGTCATCTATCTATCCATCCATCTATCTGTCATCTATCTATCTATCCATCTATCTATCTGTCTGTCATCTATCTAGCTATGTATCTATCCGTCATCTATCCATCTATATGCAGTTCTATCTATCTGTCTGTCATCTATCTATCCATCCATCTATCTGTCATCTATCTATCTATCCATCTATCTATCTGTCTGTCATCTATCTAGCTATGTATCTATCCGTCATCTATCCATCTATATGCCATTCTATCTATCTGTCATCTATCCATCTGTCTGTCATCTATCTATCGGTCTGTCATCTATCTATCCATCTATCTATCTGTCATCTATCTATCTCTCATCTATCTAGCTATCTCTCTATCTATCTGTCATCTATCCATCTTTCTATCTGTCATCTATCTATCTGTCTGTCATCTATCTATCTATCTATCTATCTATCTATCTATCTATCTATCTATCTATCTATCTATCTATCTATCTATCTATCTATCTATCTATCTATCTATCTATATGTTTGTCTGTCTATCTATCTGACTATCCATCCATCTGACTATGTCCATCTGTCCATCTCTCGGTCCTCCAGGATAAGAAGATGCTCCAGTCGGCTCAGCAGATGCTGCAGGACAGTAAGACAAAGATCGACATCATCCGTATGCAGATCCGTAAAGGCGTGCAGGCCACCGAACAGACCGACGACACTCAGGGTACTGCATGTGCTAGTGCTACTAACATACTCTGTCTCATAGAAATGAGCGTTTACCCACTTGACATCATCATAGATAACCTTAAACGGCTTAATAATAGCATTAAACTTTATTTAACCAGGCAAGTAACTTAAGAACAAGTTCTTATTTTCAACAACAGCCTGGCAATGTCATAGAGATCCTGAAAATTAAAGTCGGGTTGAAGTCTAAATCCAACGTTTGTTTTGCGTCAAGCTCCAATGTTGGGCAGACGTCACATTTTGGTTGTAATAAAAAAAATGCATGGCAGTACACTCATTACCAGCTTCACTTATTACTAACCAGACTGACTTTATTTCTGTCAGACGTCTACAGAAGGTCTTATTGAGAATTAACAGAGGTTTAGATGTTGATATTTCATTGAAAAATTTTCTTTTAAAGTCACCATTATGGTGATCGGTGTTGCTTTAGCTGTGCAGCTTGACTCTTGACTTTAACATTAGTTTTTCCTCTTGCTGCTGTAATTGTGTTTTGTTATGGCAAGAACTGCAAGATACAATATGTACAGATGATGTTGACTATTTGATGATGATACAGATATGGTCATTATGTAGTGTTTGATTCACTGATCATATTCTGAGTCTATTCTTTTTTTAGATATGTTTTTTATTTCAAATCATTGATTGTAATAGTCCTTTGATTGTCCAGAAGTTTACTAATCTGAGGGATTGAGCACCAAGAAGTTTTAAAGATTCAAACTACCCATCTAAACCTCTGTTAATTCTCAATAAAACTTCTGTAGACGTGACAGAAATAAAGTGAGTCTGGTTAGTAACAAGTGAAGTTGGTAATGCTGTTTGTGGAGTTGTTTAATCCTCCTGATGAGATTATGATCGAGGGATTTAATATGCTGCCATGTATTTCACACTTTTTGTAGTGCGGTGTTTATTCCTATCAAAATTCAACGTCTGTCTGACATTGGGTTTAGACGTCAACCCGACTTTCATTTTCAGCCAAAATATGATGCGTGACTGACGTCGGAGTCCGAGGTATTCCTGACGTCACATTGACTTAGTGTTTGCTGGGACTTTTCTCTATTTGACTCTATGGAGGGAGTCTTATCTCAGACCTCATCAGCATTAGTCCTGTCCACACTGCAGCTCAGGTTCACTTAAAGGATTAGTTCACTTTTAAAAAAAACTTTTGCTGATAATTTACTCACCCCCATGTCATCCAAGATGTCCATGCCTTTCTTTCTTCAGTCGAAAAGAAATTAAGGTTTTTGATGAAAACATTCCAGGATATTTCTGCATATAATGGACTTCAATGGGACCCAAACGGTCCAAGGTCCAAATGACAGTTTCAGTGCAGCTTCAAAGGGCTTTAAACGACACCAGACGATGAATAAGGGTCTTATCTAGCGAAACGATCGGTCATTTAAAAAATAAATAAAAAAGTTTACGTTTTATAAGCACAAATGCTCGCCTTGCTCTGTTCGGTGATGCGCGTTCGTGACGTCACGTAATACGCAATTACGCTGAAAAGGTCACGCTTTTCCTCTGTGTATTCCGGTTCAGAAAGGCAGGGCAAAAAACTCCATCTCATCTTCTCCTCTAAGTTCAAAATCGTCCGACATAGTTGTTTTACCTTTTAACTTCATTTTTTTGTAAACGGCGTTTGACTTTGTTTGCACGTTCAACTTGTAAACACTGACTCGGTACTTCCACATACGTCAAGCGTGACCTTTTCAACGTAATTGCGTATTACGTGACGTCACGAACGCGCATCACAGAACAGAGCAAGGCGAGCATTTGTGCTTATAAAACTTAAACTTTATTTATTTTTGAAATGTCCGATTGTTTCGCTAGATAAGACCCTGATTCATCGTCTGGTGTCGTTTAAAGCCCTTTGAAGCTGCACTGAAACGCTCATTTGGGTCCCATTGAAGTCCATTATATGGAGAAAAATCCTGGAAAGTTTTTATCAAAAACCTTCATTTCTTTTCGACTGAAGAAAGAAAGACATAGACATCTTGGATGACATGGGGGTGAGTAAATTATCAGCAAAGGTTTTTTTTTAAAAGTGAACTAATCCTTTAATACTGATATTGTGATATAAGACGACTAATATGACTTCCATCCTTACAAATTGTAAGTGTAACATTTCATATAGCGAGGACATGAACTCTCCTGGCATGTTTTGAATACCAGGAATGATGCAGTTGTGGATGTTTGTGTGAAATGGTTGGTTCATAAACAGAACTGGCGTCTGCTGTCGTCTTGTCAGACAGTCTAATTCTGTCCAGTGACACAAGCGTCTGTCTTTCCTGTTGTTGGTCTGTTAAAAGGTCTCCGAGGCGTCAACATTAATGCATTAACATGCTCAACATTATTGAAGGAATAGTTCACCCAGAAATCAAAGTTCTGTCATTATTTGTTTCAAACCTGTACGACTTTTCCATGGACCACAAAAGGAAACGTTGTGAAGAACGTTTAAACATGTCTGTGCAATGAATGGTGAATAGTAGTAACAAAATGGATGAAAAGTGTCAGAAAGTGCTATAATCCAAGTCTTTTAAAGTTATATGAGATCTTTAGCAAGTCATTTTTTTATATATATATATATATATACAGATTGTGTAAAATCAGCTTCACATTAATAAACTGAAAAATAGCAGTGTTAATGTTGCAGAATTCATTATGAGTTTATGGAGAAGTGTCATTATTGAGATCAAGTTAGTGTCATTCATCTCAATTCAGTTCAAATTTTGTTTTTATCTGATAGTCAGACCCAAACACAAATTTTATCTATCTATTTATCTAAAATGTATCTCACGATTTTTATCATCTATAACGAGCTGCGACTTGTATTATGAAGCGATTCACATTATCAGATATTCTGATTTGTGACGAATAAGAGTTTATTTGTGGAATGAATTTCCTACACGACTTGAAGTTCAGTATATGAATTCAGAAGACTTATAATATAGTGCATATAGAGTCGTATGGACTGATTTATGCTATTTTATAGTGTTTCCTGTGCTTTTTGGAGCTTGATATGAAATTCCTTTTGGCTGTTGTATATAAAAGATGTGCAAAAAAATCTCCTTTGTGTTCCACAAAAAATAACAGCAAACATGTTTGAAACGACATGAGTAATAATGACAGAATTTCAACTTTTGGATAAACTGTCCTTTAATAAAACTCCATCTGAATGCAGAGAGTGAAAGAGACCGATTTGAAGAAAGATGAGCGATGGAGGGAGGAAATGGAGGGCGAGCTGAATCTGTGGCTCTAATGGACTCTAATGGTGTGTTTCGGCGCTGAGGTCTCGTGTCCCGAGGCCGGAGGGTTAAGAATAGATTTATTAATGTGGCTCCGCCCTCGGCATCACTGAGATCCACGGGACGCTCCTGGGAGTGACGTCTGATCCTGTGAGGGGGTCCTCTTCGGTTCTTATTTTATTAGTTAACGTTTATCTTAATTTTAGTTCTCTTCTTTAGTTCTTTATTATATCTTATTTTATTACAGTTAACGTTAAGCTATTTTAATTTTAGTTCTCTTTAGTTCTTTTTTATAACTTATTATATTAAACGTTTATTTTAATTTTAGTGTAAGTTTTAGTAATTTTAGTTAGTTTTTTTGTTGTGTATTTTTTTATTTCAGTTTCAGTTTAGTTTTAGTAATTTTAGCTCTGTATTACATTTTATTTCATTTCAGTTAACAATTATCTTAATTTTAGTAATTTTATGTTTTTTCTTGTAGTTTTTTAATGTAATTTTTACTTAAACTAAATGAAAATTAGAAATGTTGCCTGGATAAATAATTCAAACTAAATAAGTTTAGGATTTTTTTATTTAATTTCAGTTAACGTTTATTATATTTCAAATAACCTAAATATTGAGTGAGCTGATTGTGTCTTCAGACCGTTCATGTTAAAAAGTTAAAGTTATTTAACATTCCTAATTACAATCAAACAAACATAAACTCAACACAGATTTTCACTCAGAGATGGAGGACTTGTAAATAGTGTGAGTGTGTGTGTTTGTGTATGTGAGCAAGAGGGTGTGTGTGTGTGAGAGAGTGAGAGTGAGTGTGTGTGTGTGTTTGTCTATGTATGGCATCACCTGGAAGGATCTAACATTTGTGTGTGCGAGTGTATGTGTGTGAGTGTTTGTCTATGTATAGTACTCCCGGAAGGATCTAACCCGTGTGTGTGTGTGTGTGTGTCAGCAGGTAAGCCGGATCTGTGTGGGATGGAGCTGCGTATTGAGGAGCTCTGGCATCATTACCGAGTGGAACACGCCATGGCCGAGGGAGCCAAAAACATGCTGAGACTTATGGGAGCTGGGAAAGCACAGGACAAGAAAGCCATTGCTGAGGTGTGAGAAACATATGATTCCCAAACTGGGGTACGTGAGGTGACAGAGGGGGTACGCCAACATTAAAACCACGCAAGTATTTCTAACAGGCAAAATACTGCCTCTAATAAATAAACAGGAACATGGTAGTGTGGTAAAAGGTCAAATACATGACATCAAATTACCACATCTTTTGTGGTCTAAACTGACTGCATCCACACAATCAGGAAGCATATGATGTGCAGAGTATATGCTAGCACTTATTAGCATGAAGAACAAATATAGACTGTGCATGATCGATTTAAAGTCCCCCTTTAGTCAATAATTGTATCCCTTAAAACTCATTATTGATCACCAAAATTACGTATTTATTAATTAAATGATGATTAAATTAAATTATTAAAATGATGTAACGTATATCGGCCGATACTGATATGGTGGCCGACATATTGTGCATCCCTATTTATTTATTATAGTAATAATTAAATTAAAGGAATATTTTAGAATTTGGTATAAAACATGACATACATTTTATAGGGTTAGAAAAACCTTGCCTTTTATAAGGTAAAATAAAGATAAAAAATGCACTAGAAAATCTATGTAATGGGGCAAATATTGTCTCTTCATAGAAAAGGTGTCCCTGCAGTCTAAGTGTATAAGAGAAGGATGTTAATTGCTACGACACTCTACGAAAAAAGTTCTCTTAGGATAAGTCAAAACGGACCTTTGCTTGCTCCTTGTGGCGTGTTTGTTAAGTGTTTGTTTGTGTGTCTAGGCTCAGAGTCGTCTGAGTGAAGCGTCCCAGCGGTTGGATCTGCTGCGGGTGTCGCTGGAGCAGCGTTTGGGGGATCTGCCGGAGGAACACCCGAAAGCGTGTCTGATTAAAGAGGAGCTGGTGCTGGCGTCGTCCTCGGCCTTTAGCTCCCGTCACAGCGCCCCCTACGTCCACAACCAGTACAGCACCATCTGCAAACCCTCGCCGCTCACCGGTACGCCAGACACACACACACACACACACACACACACACACACACACACACACACACACACGTGTCCTCAGCCTTCAGCTCCCGTCAGAGCGCCCCCTACGTCCACAACCAGTACAGCACCATCTGCAAACCCTCGCCGCTCACCAGTACGCCAGACACACACACACACACACACGTGTCCTCAGCCTTCAGCTCCCGTCACAGCGCCCCCTACGTCCACAACCAGTACAGCACCATCTGCAAACCCTCGCCGCTCACCAGTACGCCAGACACACACACACACACACACGTGTCCTCAGCCTTCAGCTCCCGTCACAGCGCCCCCAACGTCCACAACCAGAACAGCACCATCTGCAAACCCTCGCCGCTCACCGGTACGCCAGACACACACACACACACACACACACACACACACACACACGTGTCCTCAGCCTTCAGCTCCCGTCAGAGCGCCCCCTACGTCCACAACCAGTACAGCACCATCTGCAAACCCTCGCCGCTCACCAGTACGCTAGACACACACACACACACACACGTGTCCTCAGCCTTCAGCTCCCGTCACAGCGCCCCCTACGTCCACAACCAGTACAGCACCATCTGCAAACCCTCGCCGCTCACCGGTACGCCAGACACACACACACACACACACACACACACACACACACGTGTCCTCAGCCTTCAGCTCCCGTCACAGCGCCCCCTACTTCCACAACCAGTACAGCACCATCTGCAAACCCTCGCCGCTCACCGGTACGCCAGACACACACACACACACACACACGTCCTCGGCCTTCAGCTCCCCTCACAGCGCCCCCTACGTCCACAACCAGTACAGCACCATCTGCAAACCCTCGCCGCTCACCGGTACGCCAGACACACACACACACACACGTCCTCGGCCTTCAGCTCCCGTCACAGTGCCCCCTACGTCCACAACCAGTACAGCACCATCTCCAAACCCTCACCGCTCACCGGTACACCAGACACACACATACACACACACACACACACAATGCAACAGGCTCCTAATGGTCCTAAAATAGGCTCATTTTTTTAATGCCAAGTGTAGTTTGGATTTGGGTGAAATGTGAGCATGAATGTGTTTTTGAGGCTGTAGTTTCAGTGTGTCGTCACCGAGCCGGATATGAATGTTTTTGTTGTGGTTCAGGGACGCTGCAGGTGCGTCTGCTGGGGTGTGTGGGGCTCCTGGAGCTTGTCCCGGGTCGCAGTCGCTCCTCTCCGTTTGTCCTGCCTCACTTCAGTCCAGGAGACGCTCGCCCCTTCAAACTCACTCTGAGCAGCAGAACCAGCAGCTTCAGCCTCAAGATTCCCAGCAAGAGTGAAGACCTGTCTGGTCAGTTCACTCTTATGACACACTCTGACCTTCAGGGGTCGGGATGTTATTTAACTGTAATGTCTTTTTTGTATTCACACACTGGTCTGATGTTGTGCGTGTATGTGTAGGGGAGGTGAGCGCTGTGTTGAAGCTGGAGAACTGTGTGGTGGGACAGACGAGCTGGAAGAGTGTTGGTGAACAGACCTGGAATCAGAGCTTCACTCTGGAGCTGGAGAGAGTGAGTCACACACACACACACACACACACACACTCAAACACGCACACACACTCAAACACGCACTCACTCAAACAAACACTCACACACACTCTCACTCACACACACACACACACACAAACAAACTCACACTCAAACACGCACGCACTCATTCAAACACACACACACACACACTTACACTCTCTCACACACACGCACACACACACACACACACACACACACACACACACACACACACACTAATGCTCTAATGCACTGTGTTCAGTCCCGAGAGATGGAGATTGCGGTGTACTGGAGGGACTATCGCTCGCTCTGCGCTCTGAAGTATCTGAAGCTGGAGGATTTCCTGGATAACCAGAGACACCGGATACAGCTGGAGCTGGAACCACAGGGACTTCTGCTGGCCGAGGTGCCAATCACACAGAAACACTCCTAACGTGATGTTCATTTGCATACTGTCATGTTTTAGCATCCATCTCACTTGTCATTTTGAACTAATATGACCAGGAAATGTGTGCATATCCTGATTTTGATATAAATTTAGATTTGAAAAAAAATTTGGTTTGTGTTACAGGTGATGTTCATCAACCCTGTGATCGAGAGAGGTCCACGTCTACAGCGCCAGAGGAAGGTGTTTTCTAAACAGCAGGGTAAAACTCACTACCTGTTAGCTTCTCCTGCAGTGCATGCTGGGAAAGAAAACGTCTCTGAGTAGGGAACGAGATGCTGCTTTGGAAACGCCCCTGCGTGATTGCGTCTGAAGCTCATTGTGTCAACTAGTACAACGGCGAGAGTGAATGTCACGGGCGGGTGATATCATGATCAGGAAAGGATAAAAGCACATCCAGTCTGACTGGCATTAGCTTCGATAAGGCCATAGCAAGTCGATCACAGGGATGTAGGATGTATGGCAAAGTGACGCAGCATCTCATTCCCTACTCAATGAACTAGGGTTACAGTCGTAACCTGAGACTGAGAATGTCCTAACGCCGCTATCTATAAGGGTACCCAGGGGTATCCATGTCTTGGTCATAAAATCGGACAAACGTGAGCGGCAAAGACCAGCCCGCTGGATCACAAACTTCTTGAAGGGACACCCCAGAAATTAGGGCTTTGGAGGCCGCCAAACCCCTAGTAGAATGAGCTCTAGTTGCCAAAGGTGAAGGCTGGCCCAAAACCTCATATGCAAGAGAGATAGCCTCGACTATCCATTTGCTAACTGTCTGTTTGGATGTAGGAAGGCCTTTTTTAGGGGGCCCAAAGCAGACCAGCAGCTGAACAGACTTTCTCCACAGGGCAGCTCTGTGGATGTAAGTGTCCAGTGCTCTCACTGGAAAGATTAGGTCTTGATCTTTAAAGAGAGGAGGACAGAAAGCCTGCAAGTACGGTAGGCTGTGGAACATTAGTTGGAACCTTAGGTACATATCCAGGTTTCAGATTGAGGAACGCTTTGACCATCCCGGGTGCAAACTCAAGGCATGAAAGAGATACTGATAGGGCCTTAAGATCTCCTACTCTTTTTAGTGAGGAAATTGCTCGAAGGAACACAGTTTTGAGGGTCAAACTTTTCTGAGACAGAATCAAGAGGCTTGAAGGGAGCGGCAAATAAACCTTCTAGAACAAGAGCCAGATCCCAAGCTGGAAGTCTGGTACAAACTGCAGGCCTCAGCCCCAGGGTGCTATGAAGGAAACGTATTATAAGAGGATCTCTTCCAACAGATAACGCCCCCAGTGGGGCATGGTAGGCTGCAATGGCCGAAACATAAACCTTAAGTGTGGAAGGAGATAACCCTGATGCAAAATGATCTTGCAGGAACTCAAGTATTGAACCAACAGTGCAATTAACTGGATCCCATTGTCGTAGATTACACCAAGAGGTAAAAACTCTCCATTTCAGGGTGTATAGCTTCCTCGTGGATGGAGCTCTGGAGTGCAGTATGGTCTCTACAACCTCGGTTAAGAGACCAGAGACTATGAGTCGGGCCCCCTCAGAGGCCAGACCCACAGGTTAAATGTCTCGAATGATGGCCCCTCAGGTCTGAAAGGAAGTGTCTTAACGCTTGAAGACCACCATCATCTCCAGGCAGTTTATGTGCCACGAAAGATGATGACTCCGTCACAGACCCTGAGCTGAGCGGCCTTCCATTACCGCTCCCCAGCCAGTGAGGGAAGCATCTGTCGAGAGAGAAACTCGATTGCAAACAGCTCGTAAAACTGGACCTTGGAATAGAAACCAAGGTTTCCTCCATATAACCAAGGCACAGTGACACCGCCGTGTTATCTTCATCGTACAGAGTGGGTTCCCCTTGGTCTTGAGCCTCGTGTACAGCAGGCCCCAGAGGCCTGTTGACGGTAAGGGAGGTAGCTTTAACACCTCCGCTCGCTTTTTAGCCTCCTGAATCCTCTCGACTACGGTGTTAACTGCATCACCAAAGAGCCCAGGAGGCAATAGCGGGGCGTCCAGAAAAAAATATTTATCTTTATCCTTGATATCAGAAAGATTCAACCAAAGATGTCTCTACGATGCCACATTCGTTGCCAGCGACCGGCCAATAGCACAAGCGGTCTCTTTAGTGGCTCGGAGAAACAGATTGGTGGCCCGACGCAGTTCTCGAACCACGTCAGGCCCCACCCCCTCGCTAGTCTCCAGGTCCCTCAGCAGATCAGCTTGGTATGCCTGTAATATAGCCATTGTGTGAAAGGATGCACCGGCTTGACGAGCATCGTATATGCTTTACCCACTAGGCCCCACCCCCTCACTAGTTAGACCTTGATAATTCTTTGTGTAGGTCGTGGAAAAATGGAAGTCCCCCTCAGTGGAGGTACTGAACTTGATGTTAAAAAGCTTTATAAAATCATCCTGTAGTCAATAATTGTATCCCTTAAAACTCATCTTTGATCACCAAAATGACATTCAAAAGTTTTTTCCTTGAAAAAAATGTCTTCATGCCTTAAAATAGCTTGAATGTAACTCTACACCCTTGCCTCATTTAGTATTCTCAGTTCTATGAATAGAGCCCCGCCTCCACTCACTCACTCACCACAGAGATCCAATCGTTGACGAACACACGTTGATCTGATTGGTTACAAGGTAGTTTGTGATGTCAGAAACACCAGCGATTTCAAACCGTGTTTTGAGACTGTCTTTGGTTCACTGCAGTTTTAAGGAGAAAATACTCAGCAATGCTGTCGACTTATGAATTTACACATGGTTTGTCTTAAAGAAATATATATATATATATATATATAAAAATTCACAGTGATTAAAACAATGATTTAAAAAGTGCTTTTTAATTAGTCTGAGGTCAATAGAGAGTTAATCTATTTTAGTCCTAAAAAAAAACCTCTAACTAAACAGCACGGGAGTATATTTAACATGATATAATATTGTGATGTAGTTTTTACAGTATTTCACTTTTGTCCTGTTTGTTGTGACTCAGGGAAAGCGTTCCTCCGCGCTAAACAGATGAACGTAGACATGGCCACGTGGGTTCGTCTGCTGAAGAACGCCATTCCCATGAGCTCGTCCACACACAGCTACACACAACACAGCCACACACACAACAGCAGGTAACACACAGCACACACACACACACCTGTGATCCATCCTGACCAACATGACCGACTCTGAACGTTTCTCCACAGCGAGATTTCCATCCAGAAGATCCAGCTGGACGACGACTCTCCTCCGTCTGTGACCAGGAAAAACACACCGGCGTCTGAGACGGTAAATCAGAAACACGCTTTAATATATGACAATAATATTTAATAACATATTTAATATATGAATCTTTAACAGGAGTGATTTTACGGATTCACAACAAAACACAACATATCAGTGAATATTTAAGTGAATATTGTGACAAACAGGACGATATGATCCTCAATATTTCAATCCCAAATACTGTGTAATTGCAGCCATAAACATATTCTTCTTAATTAATCTTGCTTAATTAATTCTGGCTGCTAGTCAAACAAATGGTTTGTAGAAGCTTCTGCTTGGTCTTCATGTTTTATGCAGTTAAGTAAAACTGAAAATCTTAAAATATACAATTATATAATGATATCATCACTCAAATACTCAATTAAACTTTTTTTTAAATATTATATATTAATTAATTAATTAATATAATTAATTATAATATTAATTATATATTAATATATTGCGTCTTTAAATAATTTAATTTCTTTAATATCGAATTTGATATTTATCTTCTGTATTTTTAGTGTAGCAGAACAATGTGGCTTGGACTGATTTTATTTATTTTGAGGGAAAACTATTTACAATTAATGAAAACTTAATTGCAATGTGCTTTATTGGCATGAACTGTACATTTGTATTGATAGCATTTGCTGTTTACAATGGCAAAAAGTACAAGGAATATTAACAATTGAAGTAAAATAATACATGCAAAATAAAGTAAGAAAAGAATTGATGTAAGAGAATAACAATGAATGAATGTAAGAAAAGAGGGAATAATAATGTGTTGATAATTATTTGTCAGGTGGACATTGGGCTGGTGCCGGAGCCGGTCTCTCCTCCTGATCCCGCTCCTCCTGAGAGAGCTGTCAGGATCAGTTCCCATAATTCCCAGCGCAGGTACACGTCCTACCAGCACAACACATGTCTTCCAGACCGGGCCAAGAGACAGCGTGACACACACACACACACACACACACACACACACACACACACACACACACACACACACACACACACGCACACATGATGTAGTTCTGACCTCACACCAGCTCTTACCTTCAGTTTAATTACATCCGGCCTGTGTGTGTGTGTGTGTGTGTGTGTGCGTGTGTGTGTGTGTGTGTGTGCAGGTCGTCCAAAAGCCCTCTTTGTCTTCAGGATTTCCGAATGATCGCAGTGCTCGGCCGGGGACATTTTGGCAAGGTAACTGGAACACGTTCAGTCTTAAAAATATAAACTGTAGCCAGACAGAATCGACACACACCCAAACGCCCTGCACCCAAGGCAACATTTCTGTTTCATTTAAGTTTTTTTATTTTTTATTATCTAATTTTTGTATTTTAGTTTATTTCAGTTTCATTTCAATTGACAAAAATGTATTTTAATAGTTTTAATTAGCAACGACAATAACATTATTTTTTTTCTTCTTTTTCTTCTCCACACCTGATTTTGGTTTACCGTTCTATTGTTTCTTTTTGGACCTTTGTTCAGAAAAAAAAAACAAATGTCATGTTTGTAAACTTTATTTAGTTTTCTAATAACAAAAACGACAGTTTTGCTTCTAAACTCAGATATTACATTGCATTAACAATTTTGTTAAAAATCTAAATTTAAATATTAATTTTATTTAGAATATTTACTTTATTTTGAATATTTTCAGATTTTTCAGTTTTCTTTCTAATTTAAGTTTCTTTTTCTTCTTTTCTTTTGTTTTTTAACATTTCAGTTTCTAGCATAAATTGATATTTATTTATTAATATTTTTATTTAATTTTGATTTGAGTACTTCACACTTAAACTTTTTATTTCAGTTAGTTCTCAAGGAAACATTTCTAATTTTCAGTTTTTAATCTAATATTTATATTTTATTTCAGTTAATATAAATGTTTCTAAATAGTTTTAGCTAACAATAACAAAACTGCTCGTAAGTTCTACTAGAAAACTCATGTTTTAAAGCAGTGGTTTTGCTCCTGAACTGTTTTACATTGAATTAACAACAAAAGAATGAGAAGTGTGTTCTCTTCCCTATTCGAGACACACACCAGTTTGTGAATTAAGACTCATGTGCACATCATAATGTGTGTGTGTTTCCAGGTCCTTCTGTCTGAATACAGACACTCAGGGAAGATGTACGCCATCAAAGCCCTGAAGAAAGGGGACATTGTGGCGCGGGACGAGGTCGAGAGGTGAGCGTTCACTTTACGATGGATTTTTCCATATAAACATCGTATGAAAATATATTTTGTCACAGGGTGGCTTGTACTTTTATTGAAATCTTCCTCCACAGAGCTGCATATTACACATCACATCGTTTTTGTCCGAAAAGTAGAAAACGAAAGAGAAACACTGAGGTTTATTTAGCGCTTCTCCGATTGTGCATTGAAACTGTGTCAGTGTGTATTCCCTGCATTTTGAGGAACAGAGATCTTTTAGTCTGTGCAGTTTTCAGTTGATGCATGAACAAAATTTGTAGCGCGCCTGCCATCCAATAATCACAATGAGTTTTGTGCTTTGATGCTTTTGATATGAAAACATATCTCAGCTTTGAAATTCTGTCAATTTTATCACAAAACAATAAATCTCTTCCTCTTTACTATTAGTTATAGCACAAAATATACATAAATGAACATCAGAAGGAATGCTGAAAAAAAGCAACTTGTTATATTCATTATTTAATGGATATTTGTATAAATCGTCATGAAAACAAGTTCTTAATACAGCCACCATTTAACTGTTTAAATTTGAACTGCGAATTGTAATATAAACATATGTAACACTTTATAATAAAGTCCCGTTAATTAATGCATTAACTAAAAATGAGCAATACTTTGTTATAGAATTTATGAATCTTTTGAAATGTTGAAATAAACATTAACTAAGATTCATAAATGCGTCAAAAGCATTTGCACCGTTAGTTTATGTCAATAAATGGAACATTATTGTAAAGTGTTACCAACGTTAAAAAGTTGAACTTGTGTGCAATTTAAACTGCTTATATGCAACTTAATCGTTTTTATTTTAGTGTTGATTATTAAATAAACTTTATTTTCAGTTTCTCTGTTGGCTAAATGAAAACTTTATTTTCAGTTTCAGTAACTGAAAACGTAAAAAACGCATTTAAATTTCGGTTTCGGTATAAAGTGAATTTCAGTGCATCACTACATCACGTTTTCTGACCGTCTTCGCAGCGCGCAGAATCTTTGCTTTCATAAAGACAGAAATAGCTTGATCTGGTTAAGACATGTTACAGTCTTCTCTCTCTCTCTCTCTCTCTCTCTCTCTCTCTCTCTCAGTTTGATGTGTGAGAAGCGCATCTTCGAGACGGTGAACAGCGCGCAGCATCCGTTCCTGGTGAACCTGTTTGCATGTTTCCAGACGCCAGAACACGTGTGTTTTGTCATGGAGTATACGGCCGGCGGTGACCTGATGATGCACATACACGCCGACGTCTTCTCAGAAACACGCTCCGTGTAAGTGTGTGTAGTTCGTCTAGTGAATGTGCTACACTAGTAGTTGTTAAGTGTGCATTTTGGATGTGTTTTTCCTGGAATTATGTGTTTAAAAATAAAGGTTCCAAAAGGGTTTTTTCACAGTGATGTAATAAAAGAACTATTTTTTCTTCCCCAGAGAACCTTTAAGTGAAGAGTTCTTAAAATAACCATTTTTTTTTAATGAAATTCTAAATTCGTTTTAAAGTTCTAAAGAGCCTTTTGTGGAATGGAAAGATTCTACGCATGTGAAAGGGTTCTTCATGGAACCATCGACGCCAATAAAGAAGCTTCATCGTTAAGAGTGAGGATTTTACTGTAGTCTTCATATATGTGTGTTTGTGTTATGCAGGTTTTATTCTGCCTGTGTTGTTTTGGGGCTTCAGTTTCTTCATGATAATAAGATTGTGTATCGGTGAGTACATGCACAATTACAGCATAAAACTGGCACTTTTTTCAAAGACTGTAAGTCCATTGTTGCATGTGTGTGTGTGTGTGTTAGAGATCTGAAGCTTGACAACCTGCTGCTGGATACTGAAGGTTACGTGAAAATCGCAGACTTCGGTCTCTGTAAAGAGGGTGAGTCACAGACTGTCCTGATATTGATGGAGTTAATGGAGTAAGAACATGATGTTTGTTCACTGCTGGATCAGAGCGATCTGGAAATGACAGGTCGTCCGCAGAACAGATTACAAGCATACTGCATGCTATTTATAATGGTCTCTTAGGCTCACCAAGGCTGCATTTACTATTTGATCAAAAACACAGTAAAAAAAAAAAAAAGATGAAATATGAATATAATTTAAAATAACTGTTTTCTATGTGAATATATGTTAAAGTGTAATTTATTCCTGTGATCAAAGCTGTATTTTCAGCATCATTCCTCCAGTCTTCAGTGTCACATGATCCTTCAGAAATCACTCTAATATGAGGATTTGATGCTCAAGAAACATTTCTGATTATTATCAATGTTGAAAACAGTTGAACTGCTTCATATTTTTGTGGAAACCGTGATAGATTGTATTTTTCAGGATTCTTTGATGAATACAGTTTAAAAAAACAGCATTTATTTAAAATTGGCATTTTTTTGTAACATTATAAGTGTCTTTACTGTCACTTCAATGCATCCTTGCTGAATAAAATCATTCATTTCTTTGAACATAAAACTGGTTCTTTTGCTTTTGGAGACAATTTTTTAAGCCTAAAAATCATTGCAAAAAAAATGACATCTCTCTCTCTCTCTCTCTCTCTCTCTCTCTCTCTCTCTGTCCTGTAGGAATGGGTCATGGGGACAGAACCAGCACATTTTGTGGGACTCCAGAGTTTCTTGCTCCTGAGGTTTTGACTGACACGTCCTACACGAGAGCCGTGGACTGGTGGGGTCTCGGCGTGCTCATTTACGAGATGCTGGTCGGAGAGGTGTGTGTGTGTGTGTGTGTGTGTGTGTGTGTGTGTGTGTTGGCACACTTTTTGCTTAGAATTTGTATATTATTTCCCAGTAAAATCGTTTTTCTCTTGTTTTCAGCATAAATCTAACAGAATTTGGTAAAGTTCACTTCAAAATGTGATTTTCTTCCTTAGTATTTTTTTTCCCAGTACAATTATCTAAACGTTCTTAAAACAAGATATATTTGCTTGAGATGCAAAATGGCATAAACTAAGTCTTGTTTGCTGAGAAGCTTATAAAAATGAAGGGTGTTTGTTTAATATGAGGGGAAAATGTGCCAACTACACTTGGAATTGTTTATTTTTCTGATCCTATTGGCAATTTTTTCTTAATTTAAGCAAAAACTCATTTAATTTCGAGCAATTTCTCAGAAAACAAGACGTCATTTCGCATCTCAAGTAAATGTATCTTGATTTAAGAATGTTTAGATATTTATACTGGAAATCAAGACCAAAATGTGTCTGCTAAAACGAGAAACCAATTTTCCAGAAAATAAGCTTATCACATATAATATCTTGTAGCTATACTTCTTAAAAAAAGACTTAAGTATCAGACAAAATCCTGATACATGATCTGTGTTCAGTCACCGTTCCCAGGTGACGACGAGGAGGAGGTGTTTGACAGCATTGTAAATGATGAAGTACGTTACCCGAGATTCCTCTCCACCGAGGCCATTGGCATCATGAGACGAGTAAGTCTGTTCACTCAAATTAAATATTTAGGTCTTAATTTAAGATTTATGGATTTGAAGTGCATATAAAATTTGGCTTAAATGGTTTTAACATGAACTATAATGTAAATGTTTTCTTGTTTTCCATTGGTAGCTGCTGAGGCGTAATCCTGAGAGACGGCTGGGCTCCGGGGAAAAAGACGCAGAGGACATAAGAAAACAACCGTTCTTTAGAGTATGAAGAATTATTTGATTTTTTGGCTTGACTTGCTACAATAATATGGAGCCCCTAAAGGAACATGATGGAAACATTATATTTCAATACATTTGTGTTCTCGCTCAAAACTATTTAAAAACAATTGCGTTCGCTCACAAAAATAACTGTCTTTCTCCCAAAAAACGTTGCATTTGCTCGCGAAACATTTGTGTTCTTTTGCAAAACTATTCCATTGCCCAAAGAAACTGCATTCAAAACATTTGCCTTCTTTCACAGAAACTATATTTCTGTGCTTTTCAAAAACTATTTCAAACTGTATTTCAGTGCAAGTTTCTCGAAGGAATGCAAATGCTTTGCTAGAGAATGCAATGTTATTTGGGGAATGCAAAAGTTTTGCGAGAGGACTTAAAAGCATTAAAATATACTTTTGTCCTTTTAGGGGCTCCGTATAATAGACCCTTTTTGCGCCGACGTCATATTACGTCACGGTCACGGCGTTAGCTAGAGGCAGCCAATACAAATCAGCTAATTATTACAAATCGTCAGCCATTAATATTTATAGTCGGCTACATAAGAAGCTAAAATGTCATCTTGCTGGGTTGTTGGGTGCCAGAATCGACAGAGTACATGCTCCAATGTGAAATATTATCGCATTTTGCCTGACAAAAAAAAACTCAAAGAAGCTGTTTGTGTCATCTCCTTTTCTTCAGTTCGTTTCAGGTAATCCTGTCAGATACTCCATCCATTGAGTGAGCGTGTAACGTTACTGGTCGCCCGATCTGACTCTGTCCGTTAGTTAACTTTTCCAAATAACAATCGCGGTTCCGGACAGCGAGTGACCTTACATATTCAGATAAAATTGGATTTTCTCCAGTCATTGCTACAAGCTAACAAAGCTGAAAAACAAGCTAGCAAAACTTGCTAGCGTTAGTGAAGTGGCCAGGGGAATCGTTCTGCCTCCACATAAGCTCCGCCCACAAAAACCGTCACATGTTTACTAACTGAAAAGGGGTCTATAAAGCCAAAGTTGCGATCTTAGTGACAGTGTGGCTCCATCTTCTCTATTTCTCTGCAGAATATGGACTGGGATGCGCTTTTGCAGCGGCGAGTTCCTCCTCCGTTCGTTCCCGCCTTGACAGGAAACGAAGACGTCAGTAACTTCGACTCCGAGTTCACCAACGAGGCTCCAACGCTGACACCGCCTCGTGAGCGTCGGAACCTCTCACGCAAAGACCAGGACTACTTCAGGGACTTCGACTATGTCTCGGACTTCTGCTAGGGCACAAAGGTGCAAACTGAGGCTGCTAGGGGTGGGAGATAACGTCCTAGCATGGTTCTCGCACCCTAGTTCCCATCAAGGGTGCGTATCCTGAGGATTCACTCAGTGAAACAGGGACGCTGACAGGCTAAACGCCTCTGATGACTGTAGAGGACACATCAAACATGAAGAGATTCAAGAATCCAGATAATGTGAAGCTCTGTGGCGTATCTGAAAGCTGGTGGCCGGGATGTTTTCTCGTCCTATTTGGCGGGATTTTCAGATGGTCAGTCAGGCTTGTTCAGGACATTTCCCAAATTACTTAGTACCAGACGCTGAAGTAGTCGACTGGGATCTCATGACTAGACTGCTGCCGGGATGATGTGTTTTTGTGGTCCAAAACCCAGAAACAAGCCTTTTAGCACTTTCAGTTCCATCAAGTCAATGGGTTTTTTTAATAGATTTTGCCTGAAATAAGGTCTGTGGTGAACACAAGCTCTAACGATATTTTCACTTTTTATGTTGCGGCATATAGTACATCAATAATGTATAATACATAATATCTTTTTTTTTAAGTCTTCAAATAAAGCAGTTGCTAACAAGCGTCTTAATGGGAGCACAGAGGATGTCGGGACATTAAACATAATGTCGAACAGGTAAACTCACCTAAACTCATCTAATCACGCTCTTGCAAACTATTCCAACTCAAAACTTTCAGGGAAAATGTTTTTAAATGAAGACTGAAGGAGTTGTGGGAAGCGTAACTCTTTCTTTCCCCGCTAGCTTTTTTAAAAAGTTGCCAGTGTTTTTTTGATAATTTTCACAAAACATTCATGGACCCCAGAATATTTAGTTGTATATGAATATCTGAACATACAATATATCAAAAGAAAGAACAGAGCCTCTGCTTTTAAACAAAAACAGCATTTTATTCTACCTTTATTCATTTTTATCAACACTTGAATGTGGGTAGGTTTCATAAACAAATCTACATTTTTAACAAAAAGAGAAAATCACGTTTTTGTCAAAGACTACGTCCAGATCGGATTCAGAACGATGATCAAAACACAGATGGAGAAGATCGAGTCACAAAGCATCACAGTCCCGTTCCTCTTTATGGGTCGACTTTCATTCGGTAACGCTCTGTAGTATTGGGTAATGCTGAGTGCCCTTGTTACACATGTTACATGCAGCTACTGTAGTAATAACTATAAATTATGCATAATTACATGCAACTAACCCTAAATCAAAACCAATCCTAACCCCATAGTAAGTATGTGTAGTTCATCATTGTTACACCGTACTTAAATTACACTGTAAAAATGACACCTTAAAATAAAGTGTAACCTAGTTTTGATTTATATGTTTGATGATCGCGTTAGTTTACTTGTGCGTAAGCAATACTTCTATCGCTTGTTTCTGCTTCTTCATTTGTTTTTGGATCCAGAGATTCTGTACTCTAGCAGAAGATGCATATAATTTACCCTTAGCGTATAATAGTAGTGTTTCCATTACCCTTCAAATTGCTCAAATCGAAATTGAGTATATGCCCAATGAAAACTCAATTGTCAACTGTCAATTTCGCAAAAACTACCAAAAAGTTTCCGCTCACATGAGATGGTTTTTCAGGCAATTCAAAAAAGGAATTAAGTTTTTTTCCAAACTACAATGTTTTTTTTTTCGCATTTACAGGTCACCTAAGTCACATGATCAATCTTTAAAGATGGCACAGTATGTTTTGACAGAAGTCGAGACAGAGTTCTTTATTAAACTCATAAAAGACAAAAGAATAATGGGAATACTGGATTCTAAACTACAAAGAAATGCCACAATTTATCAGTATAAGGGGCTTTCCTTGCCATTTATGCTTGAATAACACGCCTACGTCTCCTTCCATTAAAAATAATGGCTAGCAGTGATGCCGGTAACTGAACACTTTTTTCAGTAACGAGTAATCTAACGCGTTACTATTTCCAAACCAGTAATCAGATTAAAGTTACTTATCCAAGTTACTGTGCGTTACTATTTTTGTCATTTTCTTTAGTAGAAATGATGGCTGATGTGCGATATGAAACTGAAATGTGTGTGAGAAGGCAGAATCACGACACACCCCTTCCGGCTCCCAGAGTTAGCTATCCTTCCCGTCCAGATCCAAAGCTACCACATCTTTAAATTACTATTCGTATTATTTTAAGTTAACATTATAAAATACGTAGACCTACACCGCAAAACTAGTTGAGGATAAATTCTTTAAAATTGGCCAATTCCAGTGTTATGGACGTGACATCTGAGGAAAAAACTTGAAATGTAAATTCTGAGAAAATGCTTTTACTACTAATATATTGAAGCGTCTGTTTCATACTCCCTTAATAAAGGAGTCCAGACATTATAAAAAATATCAGTCTACACATGTGTTTTATATTTAATATGAGGGAAATACACATCCATACACGGACGTGACACAAAAAACTCTTACTTTTATTTGGCAAAAGTACAAAAAGTAATACTACCCACCGGATGAAGAAGGGTTGGCTCTCCACATAACATAAAATATTCATTTTGTCTTATTTTTCGTGTACGCATTTATGAGGGAAAAACAATGTTACGTGGCAGTTCCCCGTTACTCTGAAAGCGGCACTGAAAGACTGCTTTAAAACTTTCACAGAGACATCAAACAGAAAGCACAAAGCCTTTCATTAAGGTGAATTTCGTTTTTGTATTAATTGTATCTTAATTTTAATAAATGTTTCATCAACCAATTGCCTGGATTTAATAAATAAAAAGTAAATATAGCAGACAATAGATAATCACGACACGGAGGCGTCGGCGCGTGATCTGGAGCTCGTCTCATGAGTCATAAATGAACCGAAACACAGCGTATAAGGTAGGCCTATACTTGCCTCACACACCTGAGAAATATATCTATAGAAAGCTCGAAATGTGTACTTTTAAACAGAACAATTCAAAAAGAAAGAAATCAGACTGTTCTCTGCTTATGTAATCCGTATGAAATGTGCATTTCTCTCTGGCGCGTTCACTAGTGATCGCGAGTCAGGTCAAGAAAGACTGTCTTTGGTTTGTTTTAGAAAAACAAGTATTTATGTTAAGTCAAGTAAAGAAAGACTCTTAATTTAAAATTTTATTTAAAAAAATAAGTAGGCCTATTTATGTTAAGTTAATTCAAGAAAGACTGTCATTATTTTAATTTTTTTATAAAAACATGTGAAGCCAAGAAAGACTGTCTTTATTTTATTTTTTATAAAAACATGTATTTTTTCAGGAAATAGTTTTTAAGTTCAACTTAAAATGTCAGGAGATACATTGTTGACGTTACTAAAAAAGGGATGTTTTCGGCAGCTGCTGAATGTAACTAAAAAAGTAACGTGTAAAGTAACTAAGTTACTTTTAAAATCAAGTAATCTGTAAAGTAACTAAGTTACTTTTTAAATCAAGTAATCTGTAAAGTAACTAAGTTACTTTTTAAATCAAGTAATCTGTAAAGTAACTAAGTTACTTTTTCAAAGTAACTGTGGCAACACTGATGGCTAGTACGGTGGCTGCGATATATTCGTAAACCTACCAAACTCAGTTGCCATGAGTTTTGAAAGGACTTATTGCGAGAAGAAAAAAAGACATTTTAGTCGCATAACATCAGTTAATGGAAACGCTGTGATTTAGCAATAGTTTTTTATGGACATTTAGGAAGAAAAAAAAGTTTTGCTCATCTGTAATGGAAACGCTGCTAGTTAAAACATGAATTCCCGTAAAACCTGTTCGAAGGTGGGGAAGGGTTGTCATAAATGTCGGCTAATCTCCTCAATGGTGGGGAGAGTTGATGGTGATGTCGTAAGTCATGTGACAGTGGCGCAGTTTTTTATTAACCTACGTTTAGGTATTTTTTTTCTGGTGATTTGTGAAGGTTATCATAATGAACAAAACAAAATCGTCAACTTTTTGTTGGTCGCAGAGCTTATTTTCGGCTATAATCTGAAAAAACCCATGGAAAAATCCCATTGAGTTTTTGTGGAGGGAACCAGGGTGATTTAAACTACAAAAATGCATCATCAATGCAGTGCTTTTTGGGAGCGAGTCCAGTTTCATGGTACTGACCCCGGTAATATGTCTCGCTGAATTCTCCCTTCATCTCTCTGCCTCGTCTTCTTTTTCTACCATTGTGTCTGTATATCACACATGCTCCAGAGACTGTTTACTTCTGTAATACACTCATTTTAACCACACAAGGGCGCCAGAGAGTCCGAAAGGGCTGTGGAAACTGTTACTGTGTCAGGATGAGCATGTCCATTAATGAAATGGGAGTCTGCAGCATCATCGACTGCTATATTTGTATTTTTAGAGATTATTTTAGCTGTTGTTGTTTTTTTCTCACTGAAACTTGACTAATTGTGGAAATACTATGCCTGAAAATTACTATATTAAACAACTCATCTCTTGTGGGTTTTTGGGATTAATATTCCACTACACATGCACACCTTCCATAAAAGAGATTAGATTTAATTTTAATCAATTTAACGTTTTGGAAATTTTAAATTACAATGGAGGTTGGATGATTTATTTTACTTATAAAATAAATTGTCTTTATATAATTAAACAGAAAAAAATAGAGAAAAAATTTAACAAATTACTGACCTGAGGAATATAATGTAATTAAAGTGGGAAAGTGACCTAAAATAAGCAGGACAAAACCTGAAGTTTATGAGCGGTGAATTGAAAATTCAATTCAATTCACATTTATTTGTACAGCGCTTTGGAGAATACACATCGTTTTAAAGCAGCTTTACAGCAAATGCTCGAGTCCATATTACAATTTACAGTGATCTGTTAACAGAGGAAACTGTCTAAGTTATGTATTTCAGAAATGTACATATACAAAATCACAGTCAGGGGAAAATGTATTAATTTAAACAATGTAATAATTTAAGGCAGAAACAATGAGCTCATTGAAGTAATGAATACTTGTTTGTTAACTAATGATTATGACGTTGCGTTGACGTTTTCACGATTATGAAAATGAACAGAAGTTTAAGAGATCAGTCTCACACATGCAACCGTGTATTACTAGCACACTTCTTGTGTTTATTGCCTCTTTAGGATGAATCGCTTGTTGTATTTGTAAGTCACTGGATAAAAACGTCTGTTAAAGAAATAAATGTAAAAGAGATGTGAACACTCACATATTCATGATCTGTCATGGCAATACAAGTAAGAGTAAACCAGACAGTCCTGAAACAGTGTTGGGACGAACTTCACTGCTTAAAACATGATGGAGGGATGGTTGGAGATAATGTCTCATTATTGCCCAAAGAAGAAAGTATCCATGGAGACCAAAAGATGGAGCTGTTAAAAAAAGGGTCATGCTGTCCTGTGAACAAATACACTTCTGTGTCTTATAACAGACCTATCAGCATGGGTTGAATTGGTAATGACGTAGGCTTTCAGGAAAAATGGAGGTGAATTATCTCTCCAAAAAAAGCGCCCTGTAGTCGTGGTGCAGATCGGGCTGGGTATTGTTCAAAATCTTTCGATCCAATTTCGATACCGGTTCCTAACGATACTTTTTTCGATACAAATTTTATGAAATCAATTTCTTTTTCAGTTTGACTCATGCTCCTTAGCCAGTGCACACAGGAACAAACAGTGTTTTATAACGAGCTCATGCTCACCAAAGCCGAATTTTCTTTTTAAATAAAAAATACAGTAAAACTTGTAATTGGCCTATTGTGAAATAGTATTACAATTTAAAATCTTATTTGAATATATTTCAAAATGTAATTTATTGAAATGAATTGAATTCAAAGCTGAATTTTCAAAATCATTACTTCAGTGTCACATGACCCTTCAGAAATATGAAAACAGTTTGCTGCTTAATATTTTGGAAACTACGATACATTTTTTCATGATTCTCTGATGAATAAAAATTTCAAAAGAACAGCATTTATTTAAAAACTAAATATTTTGTAACATTACACGTTTTAATGTCACCTTTGATAACTTTGATAATGCATCCTTACCGAAAAAATTCTGACTAACCCACACATTTTTGAACGGCAGTGTACATTCAGTAGGTTATTATTTATTGCAATATAAACACTGTCAAGAGTGATCAACAAGGTATCTCTTCATTAACCAGTCAAAGACGGAGCAACTTTTATGTTCACTCCGTGCACTGTCAAGGTCTTCATCATATTTGTCGTGGTACCGGTCTTTGCAGCAATTATTTTAACGCTAATACTGCATCGCGCGCGGTTGGCATCGAGCCTGGAGAAATGTATCCACACTTTTGATCGACTTTTCCACATCTTTAAGGTATTATGTGTGTGTGCTTGCGTCTCATAAGAATATGTGCGGGGAGAGTTTGTGTGTGCTCGCGTGTCATTGAGTATGTGCGCGAGTTTGTGTGTGTCAGTGTGTGTGTGCTCGCGTGTCATTGAGTATGTGCGCGCGTTTGTGTGTGTCAGTGTGTGTGTGCTCGCGTGTCATTGAGTATGTGCGCGCGTTTGTGTGTGTGTGCTCGCGTGTCATTGAGTATGTGCGCGCGTTTGTGTGTGTGCTCGCGTCTCATATAAGTATGCGCGTGGAGAGTTTAGGTAGAGATCCACTTTTGCGTCACGACAGTCGCGTGGTGTGGCGACGCCTCTCCACATTTGTACTGTTCGAAGGCTTGTTCGACTTGAACCGGTGTTGTGCCGAATTTCGACCCCCTGCCAAATTATTACCCCCCTCATTGAAGTCAATACCTGATTGCCTAATCCTAACCCCACCCCTAATCCTAAACCTACCAATGCTAGGGGGGTAATTATTTGGCTGGGGTCGAAATTCGGCACAACACTGGCGCTGCACAGACCGATCAGTGAATGACATCAAAGTACCGCGAGAGCGAATAGAGATCAAACGGCTCCTTATGCTTTTGAATTACTCTCGCGGTACTTTGATGTCATAAACCGATCGGTCTGTGCAGCGCCGGTTCACGTCGAACAAGCCTCTAGAGTGGCTGCTGGCTCAAAATCACGCCCATAGCTAAACTTGTAACCTGACTCCGCCAGATGGATTTGCTCGCATATCCATCTGGAAACCTTCCGTTGAAGTAGTTTTGGTAAGGGGCGAAAATACTGGTTAGCTGATTGGCCTATGTTGGTGATAGACGGGCCAAATCAACCAATCAGATCAACGAAGCAAACTCTTGCCGAAACCAGTCGGGAGAAGAGCAAAAACATCTTTTCCTCTGAGAAAAGCCTCCAGAGCAGTGTTTTGCTCTTCTTTCAGTGAAGAAATACTCCAATAAGTAATTCCGATAAAACTTGCTCGATAGCCACGCTGATTCTAGTTTCATCCGCTGAAGCCGCAATGTTCTTTAGACTGAACTGTCGCGCTTCTCGTTGCGTCACACCTCAACCCGCCTCAAAGCCAACGCTGATTGGACGTTCGTTTGGTGAACTGCTCCCAAATTTTCTTTAACGGAAAGTATCCAGACTGATCTGCGAGTGAAACCTTGACAGCTCGCGAGATCAGGATGGTCTCACGAGGCTACTAAACTTGAGGATCGCCCATCAAAGTACAAATGTGGGGAGGCGTCGCGACAGCACACGACTGTCGTGACACAAAAGTTTTTGTGCGTGCACGTGCGCGTCTCATATAAGTACGGTATATGCGCGGTCTTGTGTGTGTAGAGTTTGCGTGTATTTGCATTTCATATGTATTTGTTTGAGCACTGACATTTACGAGTTAACTCCTTAGGTATCGAAATCTGGAGCCGAACATGTCATTTTTTGATACTCGATAGCAGGGGCGTAGAATTTTGTAGGAACGCTAGGGACGTGTCCCTACCAATATCCAGTGACACTGATATATCCCTAGCAATAATTTCGATGAAACTTAAACCCTATTTATATATTGATGTCCCCGTCCCCACCAATTTCAAAATCACACCTACGCCACTGCTCGATAGTATTGAGGCAATTTGGTCGGTACCTAAAAAGTATCGAACTCGCTACCCAGCCCTGGGTGCAGATCTTTGGGCATATCATTTGAACCCTGTATGAATACTTCGCGTAGCCTGACTTCGTCATACTCATATTCTAGTCAGAATACTTCCCAACCAAAAAATGTTGTTGGCGGGGTTCGGGCTGGCATCAAGGCTATGCTTCGGGCATTTCCGTCACCAGTTTTAATGTTATCGTTGTGTGTCGCTTTACGAGTGACGCAAAAGATCGACAGATTGAAATCTGATTTGAGACGCACCTGAAAAAATCATATTGGAATCGCATTTCAAACCACCTCCATATATGTTTGGGTCATTTTATTTTACATTTTTTATCGAATGTTTATCAGATTTATCAGTTTCAAGACCCTAGGACTTTTATCGCGGGTCAATTTGATCCCCATAGGAATGAATGGAATGCTTCAGGAGGACACATAGAAACACCTAAAATGCTTAAAATTCAAACAAAAAATGCAATGTCTACATGTGTATCTGAATGCAAACAGAAGAAAAATATGACTTGGCGGAAGATAAACAAAAAAAACAGCCGTTGCACCGCCGTTCAAGTGCATGAATAGCGGTTAGCGATCTGCCTTAATAAAGCGGCATTGAACAACAATTGACCTTTGGCAGGAGCTTGATTGACAGGTGACCTGACCAATCATACTTCGCCAGCCGCCATTTTGTCCGACAAAGCAGTCAGGAGAGTTAGCAAGGGGGTAATCCACCAGCCAGAAACTGAAGCTTCGCTTGGGAGCCGCGATTGTAGCTGGCTATCACCCCCTGTTAGCATCCCATTGACTCCCATTAATTTTGCAGTCACAAAGACTCCATTTGTCCATTATTTATTTCTAAAGAAACACGACAATGTATAAAAGGCTCCATTACTTTGTATCTTACGTTATGGCCCGTAGAAGCCGGTTTTGTAAAAAATAGGCTAACGATTGCGTCATAACCACGCGACTTTCTGTCGCACAGTAGAGACATTACCGTAGAGACAGGAGGAGAAGCTCAAGGCAATCTGTTACTGTCTATGAGGCAATCGGGGGAAATTGAGGCATAAAGTCAAGGGAGAAGCCCATAGATAGAGAGTCCATAAAAGCAACGGGACAAAATATTTCAACAACGTTTTTGAGGAACTAGGTGATTCAGATTTGGCTTGCCACAGCTACTAGAAGATTTACAACTGTCAGTCAGGTTGCTCACGTGACATCTACGTCGTCAAGCTCAGATTGAGCCTGCGCAGAACGCTTGGCTATCAGGAAGTGAGTGCTCCTATTGGGCTTCAATTCTCTCCGTTGAAATCAAGGGGGTCGCGGTGTCCATTTCTTTTACTGTCTATGAGAGTTAGTAGATTAACATGGGAGGATTTGAACTTGAAAAACGGAATGTACTGACGCCTTTCCGCGGTTAAAACAACATACCTTCTTATGTTCATTCATGTTTATTTGATGCAATAAATTAACTAGAAGGAAAAGATGATCGGTTCACGAGCAGCTTTAAACTAGCGATCTGTCACGACACAATAAAGCGGTATTTATTGTTTAAATTTCTTTAAAAAAAATGACCAAATTCGAAAGGTGAGACTTTGTTTAATATCAAAAGTAACCTGGTCTGTCAGCGTGTTGTCAGTCTCCTCTCTGCTCCGCGATGTATTTTTCACTTCGTGAGAACATGGCGTGAAATGAGAGCGGCGTAGCTTGACGGACATAGCGACAGTAACTAAGGGGGGCGGGGCTTAGCCTTTCTTTTACTGTCTATGCTTGGCACTTCCTATTAGCCCCATTGTGTATCATCCTGGTTGCAGTTCCATTAGAGCTCCATTGGAGGTGATCGCGGGCGAGTGCAGAATGAATGGGAGTCTATGGAGCTAGACGGCTAAATGTATCTCTTTCTACTGCTTGTCGTTGAATAAACATAGATTTTATTGTTGATTCCGCAAGTTCAATATAGATTATAGACCAAAAGTCGAATGAACGAGTACTTATGTCCTTTCGATTTCGTACAGGTTTGGCCGTTGTTGGCTGAGCACGCTAGCATTCTGCTATTATGTGACGTCATCACATTTTTGAACGGATTTTTAGAACAGATAAGTTAACTTAAAAATGCAATTTTCAGCTGAGCGCATTATCTTAGCCCTCCCTTTTGAATGCAACTTTCAAATTACTTGACAAAAAATTACATCCTGAGAAAAGTGGATTTCTGGAGGTGAAACCCCATAGACTCCCATTCATTCTGCACTCGCCCGCTAGCGCCCCCGCATGGACAGAGACGTGTTACTGCAGCCAGTCCAGAAACCGGAAGTAACCAGACAGTGCCAATTCTCTTACTATTAGACATTCTCTGATTACACTGAATCGTTTTTCTTCAGACCGTTGACTTGTCAGCATTGGAACAAGCCCAGCGTGGAACAGACCGAATCACATGATCACGAGCTGCGGTTGCGACCGTCACCGCGCACACAACTCCGTGTCCGTGTGTGTTACGGCGAGAAGACCAACACGCATCTGAACTCGTGACTGAGGCGCTGTCATATATTTGCGCTTTTATATATCGTTCAGTTCATCCAAAGCATCACTGAAATATTGAAATGCTTTTGTTTTATTTAAATTAAAAGTTCAGTTCTGCATTATGAATCTCTCTTACTGTTATATGAAATAAGGAGATTACAAAGTGAAACTATTGCAGGTGGTTTTCATTATTTATTTATTTTTTCGTTTTGGGGGGGGGGGGGGGCAGATTTATTTAAAGGTGGGCGTGCTAAAAAATAAAAGTTTGAGAACCACTGATATAGAGCTATAAGGCCATCTAGTGGCAAGAGTCATGAAATATCATGTTATATATATTTATTTTTCCCAGAAGAGGTCGGCAAAGACACCCAGTGTAAGATAGGGTTATGCATTAAATTGTGAATTGTTTTGAATTTAAGTAGAAATAATGTGAGTAATGTGGTGTTTAAATTACTATTTATGAATTATTTATTGATCAAATTTAGTAATTTAAAGGTAAATCAAATAACAAAAAATCTCCAAAACATTGCATTAAAAAATAGAAAAAATATATTATCATTATTATATTATTACATTATTCTAAATATAAATTAGTCTTTTCCAGACTTTCATTAACCCATCTGGATATGCAAAAAAAAAAAAAATCAGATTTTTGCTGTCAGTCTAAATGACTAATTGTTTATCTGATCTTAATATTGCTCCTGTGCTCTGTACTTCCATAATATGCCCTTTTCCAAGCAAGTCACACTGCACTAAACTCTAGTAACATGTATTTTATGGCCAAATTTCAGTTGCTTTAACAAGATAAATATAAAGCAGGTTCCCAGTTCAATATCTTGAAGGTATTTTTGATTTGATAACTCAAAGGTAGTCAGTGATGCTTAAGGCCACATCTCATTTGACAACTAATGCATCCTGATGCTCGTGTTAATAATAATTGCAGGATGTGTTGAACAAAAGTTGGAAGAGTGAAGCTATCCGAGGTTATTTCAGTCTTAAAAGTGTATTTGTAGCCACAAAATCAGCGTCCCTTCGCTAGAAAATCTCTATGAAATATAAACACAAATAGACAATGGAGAGTTATTTGAGTTTGCTTAATAAACTCGACTGACCACTTGTGATACAATCATCTAACAAATAAACAGATGTGATTTTGAACTCTGCAAATCTTGCATCTGGAAGTGCATTTTCACCATTAATATATGTAAGAAAAGACTCATGAATTTTCATTTTTAGCAGGTTCTCAACCGTTGTCCGACACAGCATTATAAAAAGGCCTTAATATATGTGTAAGAAGATATTTCCTCTAGCGTTTCTAGAGGCTGCGCGTTTTTTATATTTACAGAATATCAACTTTTTGATATTTTTGTCACTTTTTTATCAACAGAAACTAGGAGGATTGATATGTTAATTAAACATAATTTGTTTTTGTGATCCAGAAATACTAAGAACTGTAAAAAAAAAATACATTTTAATATTTTTTGCATTAATAATAATATTTGAATGTAAACAATTTAAAAGTCGCTGTCCTATTTTCTTCCATATTGTGACGTACATCCAAATTACATGCATTCAGAAAATAGATAGTTTGAATTTTCATTTCATGCCCCTTTGGAAGTTGAGAACCACAATCTCAGCTGAACAGAAGGGGTTTTGAAAAAAGTTTGAGAAAACCTTTGAGAATGCGAGAGTAGAAAGATAATATAGGGAACAATTATCTTTCAACTTTCCACTCTGTGTTTTTCCAGGTAGTGTACAACGAATCAATGCAGAGAAAGCCACTCAGACAGAAGGAAAAAAGCACAGTTCAAATGATCTCGCTCCAGACCAGCCGCAACATCTGACATGCAATAATTGAAGATCATCAGCCCAGACTATTTTACCGCAGAAGTAATTAAAGCGCATGTTTTTTCCCCAAGCATCTCTCACTGATTGCACAGCTGGTTCAGATTCACAGGGTCACATGGCTCGGCTCAGGTGTGTTCTGGTCTCATCTCATAAAATGTTTTATAGAGCTGAACTTTTTCCACACAGTTGATCCCTGATTGAACGAGAGTATCTTTGCTGAACTCGTTACAAATATTGTCCTCTTTGTCTGAACAAATTTAATGTTTGGAACAACGCTCTTAAAAATAACGGTTTCATAAAGGGGTTTTAGCGGCAATGCCATACAAGAACCATTTTTGGTTCTCCGAAGAACTTCAGTGAAGGTCATCATTTTTTTCCCCAAGAAATGATTGTGATTTTAACAGTAAAATACTGTAAAAATGCTACGGTGAAAAACTGTTAATTGGTTAACAGAAAGATTCCTTATATGGTAAATAACTGTGATAGATCTAATCTAACATTTAATGTAATTTTACTGTAAAATACCGTTAAATTTACAGTTTTTGAAAGTGAAAAAGAACAACTTATTGTATAATTTACAGTGAAAAAACATAAATTGACATTCCCACAATTCCCTGCATTACACTTCGCATTTGATGTTTTTTTGTTGAAATAACTGTTTCTTCATAGTTTTCTTAGTGTTTTTCTAATCAGGTATGTACATTAGGCTTTTATGTTACATTTAATGTTGTTAAAATTTCAAAGAGTGAATCACACTTTGCAGCTTCTATATATTATTTCAACTTTCTTGTGTAAGAGCTGTTTATGATGAGCTTTGGTTGATCATGTGACTCATCACCCCGCTGTAATTGTTAGTTGTCAGTGTATTACAATGGTACAAAACAGATATTAATACTTCAATAGATCGGTAAATTAACATTATATCAGATAATGAAATGTGGTTTATTACTGTAAATTTTAAGTTAAGTCAGTAAAACCTAATATGTTGCTACCGTATTTTATATGGTAACCACAGCTGTCGGTATTTTACCGTAAATTGAACAGATTTTTTTTTACAGTGAAGAGTGAAGATTATTTGAACAATCTAAAGAACCTTTTGTGCATTTGAAAGGTTCAAGTTTATTATTAAGGATGCTAAAGTTTATTCATAGAACCATCAGCGCTAATAAACAACCTTCATTTTTACGAGTGTACATTTTTCTAAATGTCATAATCATTTGTTATCAAACAAGTATTCATTACTTCAGTGAGCTCATTGTTTCTGCCTTTAATTATTAAATTGTTTAAAGTTATACATTTTTAGCTAACTGTGATTACATTTCTGAAATACATAACTTAGACAGTTTCCTCTCATAACAGATCACTGTATATTGTAATATGGACTCGAGCATTTTCTGTAAAGCTGCTTTAAAACGATGTGTATTGTGGAAAGCGCTGTACAAATAAATGTGAATTGAATTAATGGTTTGTTCATATACTTAAACCTAAGCAAGAGGGTTGCTGTTTTCTTGTTTGAGCAAACACTGTTTTTCCTTGAGATGCTTCTTAAAACAACGTGTGTTTGAGTTTTTGACAATCAAGATGTTTGATTTGAGTGTCTCTTAACTGTGGAGTAATCTGTTCATCTGCAGACGGGAGCTCACTGTTCCATCATATATTTTCTTGTTTCTTGCCCAAGGTGAAGATAACAGATATGTCTATCTTTCACTGACTCCAAAAAAATCACCCGTTTTATTATATCTGGTATATTTGTTTACACTCCTTAAAATATCTCTTTCTATTAGTGTCTTTTTGTGTGTGTGTGTGTGTTTACATCATTTGTCTTTAACTTGTAGATTGAGCTCTCCAGAGCCAATCAGCAATCAGATTCCCTCAGACTGTTGACTTTAGGGAGAAACTGTGGCCATGATCCTAAATCACTGCTTTACACAGTAACATCTCTGTGCTTCTGCAGAAGTAGAGCACTGGCTTTACAATACAGCCTGTTAAAGCCATAGTTCACACAAAAATGAAAATTCTGTCAGTATTTACTCGCCCTCATGTTGTTCCAGCCCCGTAAGACCTTCGTTCATCTTCAGGACACGAATTAAGATATTTTGGATGAAATCTGAGAGCTGGATCACTCCTCCATACTAGTCCATAGGCTTCTTCAGGGAGTGAAACTTGGCGGCCTCGAAAAGTTATTAAAAACATTGTTAAAATAGTCCGAGTGACTACAGTGGCTCAATCTTAAGTTTATCAAGCGACGAGAATACTTTTTGTGCGCAAAAACAAACAAAAATAACTCAACTCTTCATTTCCTTCTCGTGGGCCTCTAGTCAGTTAAACTAGTATGTTTGTAGAGCTACGTCACACGTAGGCTCACTATTGGCCGACGCTGGTCATGTGTGTGATGCGTGTGACGTACAACAACAGAAGCTTACGCGTTACACTAGTTTAACGGACTCAGAAGGAAATGAATAGTTGAAATAAAGTCGTTATTTTTGTTTTTTTTGCGCACAAAAAGTATTCTCGTCGCTTGATAAACTTAAGATTGAGCCACTGTAGTCACTTGGACTATTTTAACAATGTTTTTAATAACTTTTCGAGGCCGGCAAGTTTCAATTCCTGAAGAAGCCTATGGACTAGTATGGAGGAGTGATCCAGCTCTCAGATTTCATCAAAAATATCTTAATTCGTGTTCCGAAGATGAACGAAGGTCTTACGGGGTTGGAACAACATGAGGGCGAGTAAATACTGACAGAATTTATATTTTTGGGTGAACTATCCCTTTAATGAATATGACTAAAGTCGATCGAGTTCGTAGTGTCTTGTCCAGTATTCCATTTGTTAAAATAAAGGTTCTTTATTCGCATCGATGGTTCCATTAAGAACTTTTAACATCAATGGAACCTTTCAAATCCAGAAACGTTCTGTGTCGTGGAAAGAGTGTCTTTAGATTATTAAAAGGTTATTTTAAGAACTGTTCACTTAAAGGTTCTTTGGGATCACTGCGAAATCCCCACCTTTTGTAACCTTTATTTTTAAGAGTGCAGCGACAAGCAATGGCCGTTTCATTTTAACGAGACAAAATAGTGCGTTATAAAATTCAATTGATCGGAAATCACAGGCAATCAGAATCCAGGGCTGGCATTTCGGCGTGGGTATTGCGCATCATTTTAATCATTCCCGCAGGTCTCACGCTTATAATGCGGGAAATTCCCACAAACATTTATTCACTTTAGCATGTAGGTTGTATGAGTAAATTAATCCGCACATATTATAGATCAAAACAGTCATTTTAAGACTTTCTGCAAGACGTAATTTTACAAACAGTGAGTGATTCAAGCGGCAAGACGGCGATACTAGACTCTCGCGTTTTGGGAGTCGGGACAGTTGACGGAAATTGTCACTTGCACATTCGGGCCAGTGTTGCATCGTCACTAAAGTTTATCATTTGCACGTCTTTTTAGGTCGTACCAATTTCAACATTCAGGTGATTTTAAACTATTCAGTACTTGCGCGCTCTCTGAGAGATGCTGTTCTCGCCGCCTCACAAACAGCTCGCGAGTAACAAGACTGAGTTATTTTTCGCAGATTATACTGATTTAACGGTCAAAAATACACAAAATGAGGTCAAAATTCCAGTTTCGGCAAGTATCCTCGTAAACACAGTCGGTTATGTCCTGAATAAACGAACTGTTGAGAGCATATGTAACAGTATAATGGATCGGTGCACTAGTTCTTAAAGCGACAGCAGCCTAATATTTGTCTGTCATTAATGTCAACAAAACAGTTTTAATTGTAAATAATCAGGTCTAGTAGCCCATGTATTTAATTTAGTCAGGATTAAAAGACTATCCATCCAGTGTTATTTTACATTTGATTACTTTTTATTCAGTTTGTGTAGTATTACTGTACCTGAATACTAGTGTAAAACTTTACTCTTTATTCTCTACTCACTTTATTCTTAAAACGTACTCTTTACTCTTTATATCTTTATTATGTTATATTTATTTGTATATATTGTGCTACTTTTTCCAATTTAATTCAAAGATTGAAACCAAGCTCCCTTGTGTTGTGTAAACTCTTGAGCAACAAAATTACCCCATCGTAAAAACACAAACACAATGAGTGAGCAAACATTTAGGTGTGATGTAATTTTAAATCAATGTCTAAAAATCCCCTCCCCAAATCCCCCCTCAAATGAACCCTCCATACTGGATTCAGTTTGGATGAGATCCCTGAAAACACTTAAAACAGTGACAGTACCTCATATTTTCATGACGTCCGTGATGCTTTTCCAGAATGAAACCCATAGTGATGTTTTTTCTGCATTCAGAGACATGAAAAATAATAGAGAGACAGAAAGAGATGTGAAAAATCTCAAAATTTGGAAATAGCCAGCTTTTCTTAGTTTAAACATCACAAAGGTGTGTGTGCGCGTGTGTGTGTGTGTGTGTGTGTGTGTGTGTGCGTGTGTGTGTGTGTGTGAGTGTGTGTGTGTGTGTGTGTGTGTGTGCGTGTGTGTGCGCGTGTGCGCGTGTGTGTGTGAGTGTGTGTGTGTGTGTGTGTGTGTGTGTGTGTGTGTGTGTGTGTGTGTGTGTGTGCGCGTGTGTGTGTGTGTGCGTGTACACCAGAGTTTTTTTTTATGCCTGTAACTGAAAACAGAGAAGACTTTCTTCACAAAGCTTTCAGTATATGAGTATTAGTTCAGAAATACCATTTCTGTTCTTAGGAAACGTCATATTTCTGCTTCTATATTCAGTGTTGTCTAATAACTTGTAACGACTTTTCATTTTGGAAAGACCTTTAGTTCTACTTTAAAATAAGCTGTTTTATATGTTCGGGGTCCCAAAATCTCAGAGAATGTGCAAGTGAAATAGTAATAGTAATTTTAAATAAACCTCATATCTTCCCCTCAGATTCATTTAATTTGTTGATCAAACCTAAACGCAGATATTATTAAAACTGTAGCCGTCAGTTTGTCTCACAAAGTACATATGTGATTATTCTGTTTAGTAATGTGGTTTTGTGAATTTCTACAATATTTAAATCAATCAACCTAAATGAAAATGCATTATATTTATGTTTTATATCGGTGTCTGAAACCCCAACCAGTATTAAACGTTTTCATTGAGGAGATTTGATGCATGTTATCAAGTTAAAAACGTTTTTTATTATCTGTTTGCCATATGATTAGGAAAAATCAAGAAGCATTAATCTGACACACTGATCGTGTAAGTAGGCGATAACTATGTTTTAAGTTACCAAAATTGGCCTTGAAAGGGTTCAAACTGAACAGACTTTTGGTGTTACTGTAATGTTTTACTGTAATGTTTCATAACAGATATGGTTGTGATTAAATTTATTGGGGAAAGGCTTTTATAGTGCTTTTTGAAAACCGAATGTGGAACCAACATTGAGTTATTGCTAAGGCAGTGCTTCAGTTTTATACAGTTACCATGGAGACAAGGGCAGACAATATTTTGGTAAAAGGTTCACTTTAGGAAACTTTAGTGGCGCCCGAACCTCACCTGATCTTCTGTGAAACAAACAACATTATAATCCAAAGACAGGTCACTATGACCAAACACAAAATAACTAAAAACACTGGTTAAATTATAAAAGCCCATTGCTGGATGAAGACCATTTATTTCTTCCTGTCAGAAACCAAACAGGATGATTGAGCCTACGTGTTTAGGTGAATTATTATGAACACCTTGAAACCAATTTAATGAATTAATGAAATAAAAAAAATGTTTATTCATTATATGCGCAGAATTAACTGGAACAATTAGCTAAAATAATGGTTAACAAAATACCAAAAGTTACCATTACCAATATGTTTTTGATATGGTCGATATATCCAAATATGTCATTGACCATTTTCACATTTCCGGGATTCTCAGAAGCGGAAGTCATAGTTGGGGAAACTTCTATAGCAGTGAATGAGAGACTACATTAAATATCTATATTTTTGTGTGTTCCTATTTACTCAAATAGCAGAAGAAAAACTCCAAAAAGACATGTTTTCATCAAAGACATGAAAAAATAGAGAGATTGATAACGGCAGTCAGAAGAGAGAAGACTTCACATAATGCAAAGTATGTTATTTTAAATGAAAATATAAACAACTTTGCATGATTTGCGATGCTGGTGAGGTGACCGTTAAAACGCGTCATCACAATCTGTGGAAACGGTCCATTGCGATTGTCAGCGTTATTGTTTTACGTCAAATATCTCACTTTTAGTTTCTAAATTGTCCTATTCACGGACAAAAACGTACAGTTTGTTTAAAACCTCGCCAAATTGAATCGTTCTGTCTCGTTATCAACCTGTTCTTCGACGCTCGCATCTTTTTAATTTGTTGCTCTCTCTCTCTCTCTCTCTCTCTCTCTCTCTCTCTCTCTCTCTCTCTCTCTCTCTGGACTCGGCCACGCCCCCTCCACACTACATCAGCTGACCCGAACTTTTCTCACCCGATCAGAAGACACAGATCCACCTATACGAGCTCTTCTGCGGGGCTTGACGGTCCATTCAAGGGTCTGTCCTGTCCTCTGCTGGGGGTCCCACGGGTGAGCGCCTCGGTGATGTCCTTCAGGTCCCGGACTTGCTGCAGGTGAGCATTTATTAGCGGTTATTTAGTCATGCATATTGGCGAAAATATAGGCTATAAAACTAGAAACATGTTTTATTGGACTGTCCTGGGTATAGAGTGCTCTTTTATGAAGTTATTTCACTTAAGGACTTATTTAGTAAGATTATGCCTGAAAAGGTGATTTTGATTATCATATATTAATTTAAAAAGAAAAAGTATAATATTACTTGTTGTGTTTGTTTGCTTGGTTTAATTGTATTTATATGATACTTGTATTTTTGATTTTTTGGCATGAAAATAGCCAATGGCATTAAATAAAACAACTTATCTTATATAAAACTATAGCCTATATAAAACTATGAATCAGAAAGGTTTCATGTAAATGTATTTTGCTGACGTATTATTTTATAGTTCTGTGCTTAGTTGTTGTTTTTTAAATAAATTCATCATGTATTTTAAGTTTTTTTTATATACGTTTTTCTTCTTTTTTGCAGTTCTCTATGTAGGCTACGATACAATTCATCTGCATAACAGGAGGTGGGCACAAAATGGGGACAATGTGTTACTTACTACACTGAAAAACACTATTACTGATTATCTTTGCCTATACGATTATTATGAGCTCATGATTGGGGGGAAATGGCTTAAAGGAATAGTTCACCAAAAAATTAAAAATTAAAATTCTATCATTTACTGTCATCATTTACTCACCCTTAATTAGTTCCAAGCCTGCATGCGTTTCTTTCTTCTGCTGAACACAAAAGAAGATATTTAGAAAAATACTGATAAGGGTTTCTGGGGGGGGGGGGGGGGGGGGGGGGGAAATACCATGGAATTCAATGCAGCCAAAAACTTTTTGGTTTCCAACATTTTTTTAAAATATCTTCTTTTGTGTTAAGAAGAAGAAGGAAAGAAGAAAACTCATACAGGTTTGGAACAACATGAGGCTGAGGAAATGATAACATAATTTTTGGGTGAACTGTCCCTTTAAGGCATTAAAAATGTCAGGCTTTAATAATTTCATGTTTTTGCATCTGTTTCACTTTGTTTTGCTATACTGAACACGCTTTAGGCTAATTTATGACTAATACGAGCTTATGATTCAAAAAAGAGAAATTGAAGTAGATAAAAAAACTAAATCTGAATATTACATTGTGGGCTTTATTATTTTTCTCTCTCTCTCTCTTCTTTTATCTCTTAGTACGTCGATGTAAGACTCTTCTGCGTCTGAAATCTGTGAAGTGCTGAAGGATGATGCCCTGGCTGGTCTGTGCTCTACTCTGCCTCCTTCAGGCTGTGGTGGGAACTGCAGGTAAGACACACTTTGAAATGCCCTCTGGGTAACACAGAGAACAAGAGACTGTAAAGATGAGATTATTTCTGTGATGCAGGTGAAAGAGAGAGCAGCCAGACACATTTCTCAAGCGTGCATGTGAAAGCTTGAGCAGACGTGTGGTGATTGTGTGTGTGTGTGTGTGTGTGTAAGAGAGTGAATGCATTAACAGTGTCCTGCGCTGTGTATGACGGGACTGTGAGTTTCATTTGCGTCTCTGAGTTGGACGTAAGCGGTTATGTTAAATAAGTGTGAGTGACTATTAGCATGTGTGTGTGTTTTGGAGTACAGTGGTGCCTTGAATTATCATATTAATAATTACGTATCATTGTACCCTAAGAAACTGTAAGAATGCCATATTACCAATGGTAGCAAATTCTCTGATTTCAGTGAAAGAAAATACAGCATCAGAAATGTTTTGTGTTTTTAATTAATTCAGGCTTGGTTTCAAACCGTATTAAACCAGGATTAGACCTTCAAATATGATTTAACCCTCATCCTTCCCTCGCACTTTGTAACACATCTTTCCCTCGCGGGTCAAAATGAAGGAAAGGTTTTTGCAGAAACCTTATCTTATTAAATTTTGATAATGTTATTTTCTCTTTTAATGCAATTTCTTGGAGATTTTTGTTTGTTTGTTATTTTTTATTTTATTTAGGTTTAAATTACTAGATTTTATCAATAAATAATAAAAAAATTAATAGTAATTTAAACACATTCCTCGCATTAAATTTAAAAAAAATTCATAACATTGGGCGTCTTTGCCGACCTCTTGTGGAAAAATAATAATATAACATATTTCATGACTCTAGATGGCCTTATAGCTCTATATGGAGCAAATGAGCTGTTCCTCTGGGTCCTAAAGTCAGTTCATTCAGTATGCATTCAGATACACATGTAGACATTAGAATAATTTCGCAAAGTTTGAGCATTTTTAGTTTGAATTTTGAGCATTTTTAGGGTTTTCTATGTGTACTGAAGCATTCCTCACATTCCACTCATTCCTAAGGGGGTCAAATTGACCCGCAAGTGAAGCATTTGTTGCTTTTTTAAATATCAACCACAAAACTTAAATGAGACGTAATACCGAGGTCATGACTCTCTGTGGTTATTAAAAATCCCATGGTACTTCTGGTAAAGAGTAGAGGTGTAACCCCGGTGTCCTGGACACACTCCCTTCAATGGCCCTTACCAATCATGGCCTCCTAATAATCCCCATCCACTGAACTGGCTCATCACTCTCTCTCCTCTACACCTATAGCTGGTGTGTGTGTGTGTGTATGTGTGTGTGTGGTGAGTTTTTGTGTATTCGTTGTTTCAAGTGTGACAGAAGTCCTAAGTGGCGGAGACAGGGGGTGGCCAGGGCCACCCTTGGCTTAAGCTTGGCCACCCCTTTGGCCACCCCTCTCACTACTGCTGTTTCTGTCTCGCTCTTATTTTTACAAGAATTTTGTTTTTAAAACACAGAACCGTCGCTTTAAGACCACAAAAACGTGAGACTTTTCAGACGCGCACCCGAACTTCACCTCAGCGCCAGGCGCAAGTCTGCGGAGTGCGGAAATGTCCGGTCCCGAATGAGCTTCAGCAGTGATCGGAGCATAGTAAATATAGATTTGATGTTCCTCAACGGGTGGGTTGCGAGACCGTTTTGAGTGAGTCGCATATGTCCAGTCAAAGAAACAACAACGTAATTCTCTCTTTTTTTTTTGTCTGATTCTACTTTTATTTTGAAAGATCTGTGTGAAAGCTTGTGACACTTCTGTCAGATGCGGAGAAAAGCGCGTTGTCCTGAATCAGTAACGTTAGGCTATCTGCGGTAAGATGTTGTAAGGTCAACAAATGTCAGTAAAACTAACTGTCCTGTCCTGACAGCCGTTGTACTGTACTTGCACATCACGCGCAATGTGGCAGTGATTCTGTCGTCAATTAGCTGACTCATGAAATAATCAAAAAGGCGATAAAATCTGTGTCAAAACAGCATGCATGCATGTATTTGTTATATATGCGTCACATATGTCTCGAATAAAATATTCTGCCATGCGAAATCACAATTTAAGGCACAAACTGATAGGCTATGTGATTTTTTTTTAAATGTTCAAATAAATGTGAGCACTGTGTATTTGTAGGCTACTAGAAGATAGGCGGTAATTTTGCGTTAATTTGTAAAGGAAAAACAAAAATTTATCATTTTTAAATCCATAAAATAACTAATTTTACATTCGTGTTCACATTCTTGCACATAGGGATTCAAAAGAGATGTTTCCCCCCTTTTTAATTTAGGTATGATACAACGGTTTAGATTCTTTATTTTGACATCTAATATAGAAAGTTGAAGAGTTAATTGATTATGTAAAATTCAATGAAGGTTAAATAATCTTCGAACTACAGTAGTTATCTGCATGTCTCATCCATGAAGGTGCAACAATGGTTTTGAGAACCAGAACCAAGCTAACTGAGCAAGTTGAACTTTAGCTATAGTGTGTGTACTCTTTATTAATATGCCTGGAGGTAGTAAGTAGCTAATAATAATAAAAAAGATCAAATTCACTCAGTATTCCATGATTCCTAATTCACTACTATCTCAATTACAATTAAGTACAAATGAACTGTATTCAGTTGTGTAGGAAGGCACTAAAACAGTCCAATACATTATTTAAACAAATTTTTATGTTAAAATAATTGAGATTTATATGCCACCCCAGACTGTTTGCTGGCCCTTGCCTGGCCACCCCTATGAAAAAATCCTGGCTCCGCCACTGAGTTCTTGGGTCTTGGACCCCTCTGATGAACACTCAATTTTTAAAAATGTTTTCGGGTCAAATAGCTTTTATAAACATGCCTCAGAATAAAACATTGCTGATGTGCATCTTGACACAAAACAATGGCAGTGAAATATTTTAAGAAATGCCAGTACAAGTTGCGTTTTGCTCCAGCATGCATGTTAGTCTGGGACTAGCTTAAGCCTCGTGTGTGAACCCGTGGGTCAGTGATCTGTTCCTGGAGTGTGATTTTATGTCTTAGTCGCGCTGAAAGAACATCATCATATTGTAATCACATGGGAAAATCTCAGAGTAAAACTGGGAGCTGTGATGAGAAGTTTATCATCTTTTTAGTCTTTTTATTCCTTTTATAACTGTTTTAATTTTCCTTGCTTTTTATTTTGTGATTATTTCAATTCCTTTCTGTGTAAAGCACTTTGAATTGCCATAGTGTATGAAATGTGCTATATAAATAAACTTGCGTTGATCTGTGTGTCAGTGTCCAGCAGGGAGCTGCAGTGCTCCATGTGGCCTGTAGAGGCGCTGCATCCCGTAACGGCTCAGCTGGAGCGCTTCGAGGCGGGAACGGGCTGTGCCGCCAGAGAGGGCGGAGCTAAAGAGACCCATGTGATTTCTGTAGGCAAAGCCTCCAACACACAGGTATGAGACCTCTCTGTCCGCTCGTGTGTCCCGTCGATGTGCACACGTCCCGCTCAGGTGTCCTGTCCACAGGTGACGGTGGTGTTGAGACCTTTGACCCTCTCGCGGCCCGTCAACCGTCCGGTGATTCTGGTGCTGAGCTCCCAGCATGCCGTGCGTTGGGTGTTGGAGAGCGAGGGACTGCCTCAGAACATCAACGTACTGGTGCAGGTGCGTGTGATTCACTCGATCAATGTTTTTTTATTCATATCTGTTGCTAATACTATTTGTTATTCATGCTATTTGTATTAATATTGTTACTGTTTGTTAATTTTATTATTACATAAATATGTTTTGATTGGGGTTTTTTTTGTAAATGGTTGATTTGACTGCACTGACACTATCGGATGAGAACTAAATTTAAACTCAATATTGAAACTATTCATATTTATTGCTAATTCTTTGTCCCGTAAATGGCTTTAACCTCGCGCTCGAGCAGATCCGTTCCCTATTTCGCAGTCTATTTCAGTTGCATCTAAATACAACGCGCCAACAATGCGCCAGAACAGTTTTCAGACCAGCAGCCCATGGGCGCACAAATGGGCGCAAATGCATTTGCTATTAAAACAGTTGATGTGAAAATGATAACTGCAGCGGGCTGAAACTACCCACTAAGCAAAATGATGTCCAAAAGACGTCTTTTCAACGTCTTTGTCACAAAAGTCGGACGTTGAAAAGACGTCTTTTGGACATCATTTTGCTTAGTGGGTAGCGTCGAGCCTGGAGCTGCATTGCACCTGGTGTGTGAAAGGCCTTTACATTTGCCAAAAACAGCACTTTTGGTTATTTAAAAACAAGCAAGCAAGCGCAGCCCATGTGAGAAAAAGCTACGCAAAAGTATTTATTTAGGGAGTAACGTAATATTGACTTTTAAAAGTAACTTTTCCCAACACTGCTGTCCCAGGTGTCTCTGAACTCTACGGTCGAGTCTTCGAGTCTGTCGATCCGCGTGGCTCAGGTTCGGTCTCTGCCGCGGCGTCCTCGAGTCCTGCTGCGCTGGATCCTCCAGAGACACGCCACCCTCTCATCGCTCACACACACTGTACGCGCAAACCGTGTGTACCTTCATCTGGGAGAGGGTGAGAACAGACAAAGACATGCAGGATGATACTTTGTGATGGTATTCACCCACCCACATGAAAAAATACTATAGTATAGTAAAATTATCATATGGTCATTTCACTATAGTAAAATTACCAGTTTAGCATATGGTTCAAAAACACTAGTATAGAGTTTTTTCACTATAGTAAAATTACCAGTTTACCATATGGTTCAAAAACACTAGTATAGAGTAATTTCACTATAGTAAAATTACCAGTTTACCATATGGTTCAAAAACACTAGTATAGAGTATTTTCACTATAGTAAAATTACCAGTTTACGAAATGGTTCAAAAACACTAGTATAGAGTAATTTCACTATAGTAAAATTACCAGCTTACCATATGGTTCAAAAATACTAGTATAGAGTAATTTCACTATAGTAAAATTACCAGTTTACCATATGGTTCAAAAATGCTAGTATAGAGTAATTTCACTATAGTAAAATTACCAGTTTACCATATGGTTCAAAAATACTAGTATAGAGTAATTTCATTATAGTAAAATTACCAGCTTACCATATGGTTCAAAAACATTAGTATAGAGTATTTTCACTATAGCAAAATTACCAGTTTACTAAATGGTTCAAAAACACTAGTATAGAGTATTTTCACTATAGTAAAATTACCATAGTATACTATATGGTTCAAAAACACTAGTATAGAGTATTTTCACTATAGTAAAATTACCAGTTTACCATATGGTTCAAAAACACTAGTATAGAGTAATTTCACTATAGTAAAATTACCAGTTTACCATATGGTTCAAAAACACTAGTATAGAGTATTTTCACTATAGTAAAATTACCAGCTTACCATATGGTTCAAAAATACTAGTATAGAGTAATTTCACTATAGTAAAATTACCAGCTTACTATATGGTTCAAAAACACTAGTATAGAGTATTTTCACTATAGTAAAATTACCATAGTTTACCATATGGTTCAAAAACACTAGTATAGAGTAATTTCACTATAGTAAAATTACCAGTTTACGAAATGGTGCAAAAACACTAGTATAGAGTAATTTCACTATAGTAAAATTACCAGTTTACCATATGGTTCAAAAACATTAGTATAGAGTATTTTCACTATAGCAAAATTACCAGTTTACCATATGGTTCAAAAACACTAGTATAGAGTATTTTCACTATAGTAAAATGACCAGTTTACCATATGGTTCAAAAACACTAGTATAGAGTATTTTCACTATATAAAATTACCATAGTTTACAATATGGTTAAAAAACACTATGGTATAGAGCAATTTTGCTATAATATACTATAGTATTTCTTCATGTGGGGCATCCTAATGCAGTTCCCAATCCGCCTGCAGATCCCAGCATGCCGAGCGAGTGCCGCCTGCAGTCTCTGTTTCTGTCGCAGAGCTATCTGGCGTCAGAGATCCAGGATCAGGAGGTTCACGGCTGCACGCCGTCAGACGAGCCGGTGGAGACGGAGGTGCACATCATCCGGCTGTGGTCCTCGGGCTCCGGCCTGTGCGGGTCAGTTCAGCTCTCCAGCCTGGGGGAAACTCCCAAACTGAAAAGAGAGGCAGACACTGAAAGAGTAAAGCAGGTTCATCATATCATATATATTAAAATGAAATAATGCACAAAATAAGAGGAAAATAAGAGGCATACATAAAAAGGACAATTAGGATAAAATAAATTTTTTAATCAATTTAATTTATATAATTATTTATATCATATTTATTTATTTTAAATTTATTTTATATATATATATGTATATATATATATATAATTTATCACATTTAACATGATGGTAATTCAAAGTACTTAACATAATACATTATGTTATGTAATGAACACATAATATACATAAATATTTAATGTAAAATTACATAAAAATGTACATTAATAGAAATACATAAATAACAATAACTTGTAAATGTATTAAAATGAAAGGGAAAATTAAAATAAAAGGCATACATAACAAATGACAATAATAATCAAAAAAATGTTTTAAAATATATATATATATATATAACACATTTAACATGATATAAATAAATGTTTAATGTAAAATTACATAAACTTAAAAAAGATACACTATAAATAAATAACACTTAATTTCTGACTGATGTTCATGTTCAAATAATTAATTAATAAATAACAATACAAAGTAAGAAATAAAAATTGAAGATGAAATGTATTAAAATGAAAGGAAATGAAAATAAAAGGCATACATAAAAATGACAATAATATTAAAATAAATGTTTTATTGTAATAACCCAAATAATGCATTGCATTTCCATTCATTAGAATAAAAAGCAAGCTTCATTTTACTGCATTTAAACCGTTTAATTCGTTATCAGTGCTCCAGCATTGCTGTTTCTGTTATTATTTACAGACTCGCTATGTTTCTCTGTCAGAATGGACAACCCATCACAGATGCTGTGGAAATAAAGTGATGAAAACATGAAAATAACGTCCTCTCCGTCTCAGGTCTTTGCAGGTGGAGGTGTCGGTCTCTCTGCTGCCCCCTGTGGCTCGTTCAGGTTACCACAGGATTGTTCTGATCCTCAGCAGTGCGGTTTCAGTCAACTGGGCTCTGGTGGCTCCAGAGGTCAGAGGTCACGTCAGGGTCTATGTAAGGCAGAACTTCATCAATCTGTGTTTCTAACCTGTGTGCTTGTCCAAACACTTTCTTAAGTTGTTTCTCTTTCAGTCGTCCAACAGCGTTAGTCTACCGTACAGAACTCAGGCCTCGGACCTCAGAGTGACCAGCGCCGTGACCTCTGACCTCCACAGCACCCCAGACCTTCTAGAATGGGCCAACCAGAATGGCTTTCTCAAAGTGACCTCATACACCGAGGCTGATCTGGCCAATCGCTTCATGATCAAGTTGAGAGAAGGTGGAAAAAGTGAGTGACATTTTAAATGTTTACGATCAATTGAACATATAATGTTCAAAAATGATCCAAAAATGTGCAGTATAGACTATAGGGAAAGACTACAGATAAAGAAAGACGGTTCACTCCTATTACTTATGAATGGGCGCGCAATACAGGTTTTTAACGCTATTTAAGCATAAGAAACAACCTTTATGGGACAGTTCATGTCAGATTTTGTTGCTGATTTGAAATATATAATTTAATCGTGAATTCGGCAAGCAGTTTTTGAGGACTTAAACTTTCCTTGAAATCACACTTTATGAGACTGTATCCCACAATACAATGCATTAAGGCAAAACCATTGTTTCTTCTGCACTGGTAATTTTTGAGATTTCATGATATTTGGCATTTCATAATGTGTTGTTTCAGACTAGAGCTAAGAAAACATCCAAAAATACATTTAAGTGTTTATTTTAGTCGATGTTCTCTATTGTTGTCTTTAAAGTTTGTGAGGTTTTTTTCCACTTCAGAAGCACTTACACACACCAAACTTTACAGTTTTATTCCTGTCTATATTCTGAAAGCTTTTACCGAGGGGTTTCTTCATATATCATTCACACTGATTTATATAACATTTTAATCCTAAAAACATGCTGAAAGTGTCTGTTGATGGTATTTTCTGATTTATAGAGTGATAAAAAGAGATATTCAAAATCCCTTCTATAAAAACCTTTAACTCTAATATGTCAACAAAATCAAACAAGAATTTTGATCCTGGCTTTGTCCAATGTTCAGATTTATCTTCTGGAAATGTATGCAGATTAGCACATTGGTAATTAGAAAATTGCTCATTTGCATATTTAAATATAACTTTTCAGAAAACTTTGTTATATAGATACATTTTTTTTTGCAATTCTTAATATAATCACTCAACTGAGGATGTGTATTGATGTCTATAAGCTAATTTTGTAACATCCTTCACCTGAAATATCTTTAATTTGGTATTTTATTTCCAGTGTGATGCATGAACCACCATTTTTCTCGGACAAAAAGAGTTTCTAAACAAAAAGTCATATTCAAATGCAAAATAACTATTTCTGACATGATAACTGGACATTACTCGCAAAACATAATGAGCTCATGTGACATTAATGTGGCATACTACTGTTTTAAACATTTATCCTCATAGATCGCCAATTCCCGTGAACATACATTCACGTACTGTTTTAAGTAAGTCTCCAGCTGCTATGTGGACAGCTCAGGTTCTCACTGGTGTCGTGATGTGCAGGCTCTGAGACGAGGCCTTCAGGCGAGGAAGAGGAAGAGGAAGAGGTCATGGTGACGGACAGAAGCAGAGAGGCGTTCAGGTGGCAGTGTGAGGGCGGAGCTCTTTCTGTCACTGTGGATACACACATGCTGCAGGTGAACAACACACACCGACCAAAATATTCTTTCTTCCTTTATGCTTAAGTCGAAAAAGTACTAGTGTCACAAAACAGATTTGAGGACAGTAAGATACGTTTTTTTAATTGTATTCATCAAGGATGCATTCAGTTGATCAAAAGTGACAGGAAATATATTTTGGATTAGGTTTTTTATTTTTTATAAGAAATTCTTTAATTTACGAGATGCAATTTCGTGAATAGTTTATATATCGGCAAATTCTGAAAAAAAAGTCGATGACCATTTTTTTTGCTTACAAAGCTTACATAGTAATGCCATTTATAATGTATAGATTTCTATTGCAAATGCATGCTGTTCTTTTGAACTTTCTATTCACCTAAATATTTTGAAAATGTATTATGGTTTCCGAAAGAATATGAAGCAGCACAACTGTTCAACATTGATAATAATCATAAGTCTTTGATTTCTGAAGGATCATGTGACACTGAAGACTGGAGGAATGATGCTGAAAATTCAGCTTTGATCACAGGAATAAAACACTTTAACATATATTCACATAGAATATTCACATATTCATAGCTAGTTTAACTTGTGATAAAATATTCCTGTGTTTACTGTATTTTTGATCAAATAAATGCAGCCTTGGTAAGCAGAAGAGATTTCTTTCAAAAATATTGAAATCTTTTTTTTAGTGTCCCCACAATTTTTGGACAGGTGTGCATTATCCAGTTTGACTCGTATCACCTATGACTAATCGGATAGTTTGAACACAGGTTTCGCCAGTGGCGACAGTGACCCTGCGGGACCGTGACTGCAAGGCCGAATTTAACGGAAGCCATTTCCTGTTGGTCTTCCCAGTCATTTCCTGCGGGACGGAGGGAGAAATGGATGGAGCGAATGAAAGAGTTCATTACACAAACACGGTGAGAGAGAGAGAGAGACATAAATAATCAACATAATTATAATTTCATGAATTTAAAATGATTGTAATATGAATTTACCTGATATTGTTTTCAGCACAAAATTAGGTTATTAAACTGTAATTCAGTTTAATGCAGCGTCAGTTCATAGTGACTACTGATTTGTCAAGATTGTAAAAATAGCAATTTAGTATGATTATTTCTGTAGTGCAACAACTAAATCTGACCCGGGTCACGTCGTCTCACTTGTTTGTGTGCTTGTACATATATATATGAAGGCATAAACGTGTATATAACCACACCAAAACCAGATGACCCGGGTCACACTGTACCGAATCCAGCAGAGCAAAGCATTAGCAGGTCTGGAGATGGGAACATCTTCAGAAGAAAAAAGGGAAGAATGGTTCATTTCTTACTTGAATATACTTTAATTGTGTTTTGAAGGTGTTCCTGTGGAAACAAAGAGCATCGGAGGGTTTGAGCAACGAGACGGACTGGGCCGTTCATGTGAGTGTGTTTCACTAACCGGTGATGGAACCTCATAACCGACTGATTAGATGGACAGAATTATTTGTATCCAGTGTTTTGGGTCAGCTTGATGATTTGCGCAAGAAACAGTTCTTATTATTAGTAATGCATCGAAGTTGAAATTCTGCGACAAAAACGTATTTTTTCTATTAACATTAGACTTTTGATTTATTTCTTGAATTCTATTGATGCACCGAAATTAATTTTTCATCTCATTTAAACGATGGCCGTAGTAACTTCGTTTCCTGAAGGATTTATTCAAGCGTACATTCAATAATGAAGACATCAGGTTAAATACATATATAAAGCATATTTAACACGGTTTTCACAAACATATTATTTTTCTGCATTCTTTGATGAATACAAAGTTTCAAAATAACTTTTTATTTTAACCACTACAGTGGACAGCTGTTCAAAAAAGCCATTTATTGCGTATGGATTTGATTGTACAATAGCACATAACCACTACAGTGGACACTAGCGCATATACACTGCCAACAAGTGGATTTTTGATTTTTATTTTTGGCCGACAACCAGTCAGAAACATATCCATCCATTCCTTCTATCTTAGGACATTCTTGCAGGTAAAAAAAACTAAGTTGTAACATCAAGTAACATGTAAGGAGTCATATCATTTACTCATTTTACAAGTGTTGATTTTAGATTCGGAGGAAACTCTGATTAATTCTATTAATGCATTATGCATCACTAGCTATATTTCAGCTTCATTTCATTCTGCTACTGTGAAAATACTTCATATGCAGTATCTTTTTTGGCTGTAAATAAATGTATTTGTGTTATTAATGTAATTTGCAGTTTAAAAGTAATCTGATTATGTTTGTTAAGTCTGACTTCTTCCCACTCCGTTTCCAGCAATTGACGGATTTATGTTGTTAATAATTAAATGCTTCTTATGGCCTTTGTTATATGTCACTATATTGCTCGAAATAAAATAAATTCATTCATTCGTTCATTCATGTTACGTGAATCCCATCCTGATGTTCTGATATCAAGGACAGGCGAAGTTCTACTTGTCTGTTGGTTGAACAGGATCAAACTCAGTTGCGTTTGTAATAATTGAAGCTGTATTATTTGTTATAGTTTTTACATGAGTTTATATCATTTTATTCATTGGTTTGATAAATACACACAGTATCACTGTGTTTTTACTGTATTCCCAGCAAACACAGAACGTTCCCCTAACAGTCCCGTATGGTTCCCATTTGGTCATTTTTTGGGGAACCAAACAAGAAAGTTCTAGGAACGTTCCGTGTAGGTTCTTTTTAGGTTCTATTTTTATAACCTAACCTTAAGGGAACGCTCTATTTACGTTAAGAAAACTTTCCTGGATCACCTATAGGGAACGTTCTGGGAACCAAAAACTATTTAATATATATAACTATATAATTGTTAGCTGGGTTATCTTTAATACAGTATCTCTTCAGTTTAAATCAACACCGCATGCTATCCATCTGAAAATCGATTTGATAAATGTGTTAAAAAAGTTGATCTTGTTTTTCATGCCCTAAAAGTAATAAAAACACACCGGAAAATAATCCTGAATGAGGTTTTCATAATGCATGCATGAAAGGGTTAAATCTATTTATTAGAAATCTTTCACTGCAAAAATGATTTTCTTTCTTAGTATGTTTGTCTTATTTTCTGGTACAGATATCTAAACATTATTGAGTCAAGATACATGAACTTGAGAAGCATCTTGTTATTAAAAAAAATAAACTTGTTTTCTTTTTAAATTAATTAAAATTATACCGACACCACTGACAGATATTTTTGTTTTAAACTTAAACTGATAACACTTTACAATAAGGTTCATTAGTTAACATTAGTTATTAACTAACATGCATAGTAAATGCTGAAATGAATATGAACTAAGATTAATAAATGCTGAAGAAGTATTGTTCATTCTTAGTTCATGTTAACTAGTTAACTAATGAACCTTATTGTACCCTTAAACTCATTTTTTTATTAATTTTTTTTTTCAGAAAACAAGACTTATCAAGTAAATGTATCTTGATTGAAGAATGTTTTTGATATTTGTACTGAATGACTGTCCTCAGATGCGTTGAATGCTGTAAATGTGTGTGTGTGTGTGTGTGTGTGTGCTCAGATCAGCTGTGATTCGGCTCTGGTGAGTCCGTCAGACGTGACTCCGTCGGCCCGTCCCGAGGAAGCTTTGCGTCTCAGTCCGGCAGCGGCTCCTCCCTGGGTCCCGAGGGCCCGCTCGGCTCCGCTGCTGTCCATGGAGCTGTTCGTGAGCGAGGCCCTCGAGAGGAGGCCCGTGGGGCCCTGCGTGATCAGCGCGTACGACCGGCTCTACGTGCAGGTCAGTGCTGCCGCTGAAGGCCAGAGCTGCTGATAGATGGCGCTGGAGTCGATAACGGGATTACAGCCGCTCAAGGGCCCCAGACTCCTGTCGCCATGTGGAGCTTACAGTCAAGGCCACTAATGGACACACTCCACTAACTGTGTGTGTGTGTGTGTGTGTGTGTGTGTGTGCAGCTGAGTTTATATCAGGAAACGCATGTGAAGTCAAATGATACACTCAAAAAATGCTGGGTTGTTTCAACCCATGTTTGGGTCAAATGTGGACAAACCCAAGCGTTGGGTTTAAAAATTGTATTCAAAAATTTAAACCAGCGGTTGGGTCCATATTTGACCCAAACATGGATCTTCTGGGAGGTTGCTAGGCTGTTTCTGTCTGTTTTTTTGCGGTTGTTTGGGGGGTTAAGAGGCATTTGCTATGTGGTTGCTGGGTTTGTCTGGGTGGTTACTAAGCTGTTTCTATGTGGTTACTGGGGTGTTCTGGGAGGTTGCTAGGCTGTTGCTATGTGGTTACTCGGATGTTCTGGGAGGTTGCTAGGCTGTTGCTATGTGAGTACTGGGGTAGTCTGGGTGGTTGCTGTGGTAGGTTGCTAGACTGTTGCTATGTGGTTGCTGTGGTGTTCTGGGTGGTTGCTAGGCTGTTGCTCTGTGGTTTCTGGGGTGGTTTGGGGGGGTTAATAGGCTGTTGCTATGTTGTTGCTGGGGTGTTCCGGATGGTTTATAGGGAGCAGTGTTTGATTAACATAACTTCTCTGTGTGTCTGTCAGATCTCGGTGGCGTCTGGCGCTGCGGAGGCTGTGGAGCTCCAGTCGTGTCTGGTTTCTCCTCTCTCAGACCCGCAGGCTCACAGCGGCTGGTCCATCATCACAGACTCCTGCCCGGCAGACCCGTCCTTCACACTTCCCGACGGAGAAGCCCAGGAACCAACAGACAGCCCAGAGAGTGAGAGCGACGGAGACGAGGACGACGAAGAGAAGACTGAGAGGAAGGACGACAGATGGCTGACCCCTCGCTGGAGACACACAGGGGCCCGCAGCGGAGGAGAGAGGGCCAGACGGTTTAAAGACAAGAGACCCGACAGAGCCAGGAAGCCTGAGGAGCGCAGACGGAGGAGGAGGGATGATGAGCGCGAGGGCGCACACACACTGAGCTTCAGTTTCATCCTGCGGCCGGTGTATAATAACTCCATTCAGTTCCTGCACTGCCGGCTGCGTCTGTGTGTGGTGGACGAGGGGCCCTCAGGGGCCGGCGCTCGGGCCTGTGCTCAGGGGCCTCGGATTCCTGCTCTCACACACACGCCTGCTTCTAAACAGGTACTGTTGGTGTCATTACCTGTAGAAAACTGTGATGGCTGCAAGCTCTTTGTCATATTTTTAATAACTGTCAACCACAACTATATCACATATAGATTATAGATCACAATATAGTTCATATTATAATATTAACTAGATTAAACATTATTATCTGCTATATTAAAACATAACATGTTAGTAGTGAGTTCCAGCAACTTTAAATACCTTTAGTGTAAAGGTGCATCACATCAATATTGTAAAAAAAACATACAATATATATATATATATATAATATAGAAAACTGTGATTGCTGCATGCTCTGTCATATTTTTAATAACTGTCAACCACAACTATATCATATATCATACTGTATAGATCAAATATCATGTATAGATCATAATATAGTTCATATTATATTAAAAACTAGATTAAACATTATTATCTGATATATTAAAACATAACGTGTTAATTATGAGTTCCAGAAATGTTTTAATACCTTGAGTGTAAAGGTGCATCACATCACACCTGACCATGTTTTGCTGAAGTGTTTTTTCTGCTAATGCGACCTTTTACAGCACAGACTGAACAACATGAAGCATTGCTTGGTCATTGGTTGAGCTAAACTGGTATTATCTAATTGTTTACATAAATTTAACATCTGACAGATATTCAACATAATTCATCTGTGAGCCAGTCTAACAGAAGGATGGACAAAACAGTGAAATATCAACTGATTTACTAAAAGAATGAAATGACACTGGAAACAGAACTATTAAAATCTTTATGAATCTTATCTTTCACCTTTCTCCAGTGTGAGGACAGAAATCTGTCTCGGCCCGTCCTGGTGACGTACCCTGTAGGCTTTCTGGCTCCCCCTGCTGGTCTGTACACATCAATGCAGTTCAACTTTCATTCACACACGTTCTGCATTACTAACACTTGTGCTTGTTCTGTGTGTGTGTGTGTGTGTGTGTGTGTGTGTGTGTGTGTGTGTGTGTGTGTGTGTGTGTGTGTGTGTGTGTGTGTGTGTGTGTGTGTTTCAGGTAAACTCACTGAGATGTCGAGACAGACTCCAACACACAGCGGTGCGTTACACCTCTTTTATTCTGTTACTTGCACTCTTAAAAATAAGGTTCTGCATTGACATCTCTCGTTCCATGAAGAAATGTTGACGTCCATGGAGTCTTTTTTAAACGCACAAAAGGTTCTTTATATTGAAAAAATGTTCTATAGATTTGAAAAAAGAAGGTTATTTTAACTTTTCACTAATGTTTTTTGGGAACCAGAAATCCCAGATAGCAAGCAACCGTCGAAAAACAATGTTCAATCAATATTATTGTGTTAATGTTAACTGCATTGAATCAACATCACTTTTGCACCCACAATTAATGTTGAAAATATGTTGAAATTTCAACAAAAAATCAATGGTAATGGTATTGAATCAATGTTACAATGTGATGTCGGTACACATCATGTTTGCACTTTCATAAAATGAAACTACAACTGACTTACAACCACACAGCCTGATCAGCTGCAAATAAAAGAAGACCATAAACCTCTCAAGATCTCAGCAAACAGCTTTACCAGACTGACTTTATTTCTGTCATTCATCCACAGAAGGTCTTTTTGAGAATTAACAGAGGTTTAGATGGTGGTCTTAGGGAAAATATTTGGTCACCATTATGATGATCAGTGTGTCGTTTAGTTGGGCAGTTTGACTTGGCTTTATATGAGAGAATGAGGTCTTTGTAGCAGTGTTGACCAAAATGCATAATTTATGGCAAAGGAAGCCAGAAACAAAGATGATCAGGTGATATAGTTGTCATCATTGTAATGTAGAATAAATCACTAACCTTATTCCCGACCAAAAGTGACTTTTGCTATTAATGGATTATATTCACCAACAATACTTTCTTGCAACAGATCCGACGTTCTGAATTTTGATTTTAAAATACATAAATGTAAAATGTCTTGTGCAGTTGTATTTTACACAGAATGTGTTAGGCTGTGGTTTGTGTTCAGGCGCGGAGGAGGGCGCTGTGCTGGCGATGGTGTTCGTGGCGTTTGTGCTGGGTCTGTTCCTGATGGGGGCGCTGTGGTGCATCTACACTCAGACTGGTACCCTCCCTCACACTAAGGCTGTGTCCGAAATCTCCACTCAAACCACTACTCCCTAACCCCTATGTAGGGGGTAGGGAGTAGAGCACTATATAGTGAGCTCACCAGCATAATAGAAACACCACTTTCGGACACTACTCGATCGTCTCTCGGCGCCGTTGATTATGTCGCACTATTTAAACGCGTCATCATCTGTCAGCTGGTGCCGCGCCTCTGGGCTAAATAGATTTTTTATATATAAATACATTACATTATATTGAGCTTATTTCTCCAAAATTGTTAAATTAAAAGTCATTTCTATGACTTTATAAACATAAATAAAATTAATACACATATTTCATATATTTTCATTTTCGCGCCACACCGTTTTCTCTTGCCTGTCGACAGTAGGAAAAAAAAACCAGATCTACGTTATCAAATATCTTGCTCATAATACTCTTAATAAAACAGCTTTTAGACTCTGTGGAGATGCCACTCAATATTTATCTTTTTTGTTTGTTTGTTCTCATGATTCAGAAGATTTTGCGGATTAGCAAAAGAAACAGGATTTCTAGACACAGAAAACGATGTGCTGTATGACAAATTCGTATTGTCGCGCTGCTCTCCTTGACGTCCATCCGCCATTTTTACGTTCAGCGCAATGCATGATGGTATGTAGGGCTTGGGTTAGTGACCATCGGTTGTACACTACTTTTCAAAATGCCTTCTGGGATACATTGAGTGGACTATATAGGGTATAATCATCACTATACATTCGGACAGCACTACAAAATGGCGAGCTCACTATATAGCCCACTATATAGTGAGTAATGGGAGATTTCAGACACAGCCTAAATGATCGTCTAACGTTTTTCTACATGACGGCTGGCCATTAAAACACGCTTGTTGGTTGTCACTGTCAGGGAGGCGTGATTTGACCCAGAGAGCCGGTATTATAGAGACATCGGGACAGAACACGGCTTCAGAAACCCTCCGACACTGATGGAGCAATGTCCACCAGGACAACTAACATACGACACCACCGTCGATGTGAAATAAAGCGCTATCATGCGATTTCTGCTTTTGTTAACTGATCATTTGTGTATCCCTGCTCTGAGGTGCCTGTAGCCTAACGATGGAAACTTGTTTCTGCCACGGAATAAAACAATAAAAAGGTAATTGTGAGTTTTTATCTCACAGTTCTGTTGATAAATAAACACGAGATTTGTGAGGGAAAAGTCCATATTGAGAGATAACCTATAAAATCACTATCACCTTTTTTTATTTTGTGGTGGAAACAAGTTTCATATTTAGGCGTCACTTGCTGCTTCTGTTATGCTGCTGAAGTAACACATTATGTGAAACAATCTTGTTGTGCTCCTTAAATGTTCTTATTTAATTGTAACTCCTTTCATTGTTTTTATTGTAGTGTGTTGTAGTCTGTCTATTAGTGTGTTGTAGTCTGTCTATTAGTGTGTGTATTAAAGAAATAAACTCGGACAGTAAGGTTTGGGAAGGATCTTAATTATCATTTGTACATTGGGCAGTTTTGCACATCACTTACAAAACTAAATATAAACTTCTGCTGAGAGCATGAGCATACAGAAACACCTGAAATTGTACAGTTGATGTTCTTATAAGCCTAGTTGCATTACTGTATTTGTTATTAAAAGTCATATCATGGATATCGGGATGATTTTTGATCATTAGAAATCAGAGTTTGAAGTTCTGTGCGACTTTCCTCATGATTGTGACGTCTCAACCATGAACACACCACATGACACATGAAGAGCCAATTATAAACAGGCCTGAAAGCTATTCAGTATGTGATGTGAACTAATTATTCAGACTCATTTCACAACGCAACAACGTGTGCAGTTACACAAAAAACACGTTTTGTAGGCTACAACAACATTAGCAACAAACAAAAGCATGACCCCCTACACCAGGGCCTGTTTCAATTAAACCTTGAACTCTGAGTTGACTTACCCTGAGATGGGAAACTGAGTTCTCGGTTACAGAACAGCTGAAATGAGTTAGTTCAATCAGCTCTAAGTTGACTGACTCCGAGTTAAGCGCGTGCACCACAACTATAAAAAGCCATTATCAATGGAGCGCAGATATTATGAGTCACCATGGCAACAGCGCCAGACAAAACGAGGAATTACTTTTATACAGTGTTGGGTGTAATTAATTACCAAGTAATCTAAATATTGTAATTTAATTAAAGCGATTACTCTTAATTCTGCTGTAATTTAAAATAAAATCTGATGTAATTACATTAAATAGGCTACTGTATATACTATAGAACAATTCTGTCTAAAACAATAGTGGATTTAACATAACTTTTTAAAAGGTATATGTTTATGTAACCTTCTCCCTCTACACACTTTGGTCAATTCAATAATAATTCATGCAATTGTATATTGTTAATGTGAAAGCATTAAAAGTGCAGTTTCTTGTCTCTCCTTGTATTGTTCAAGTGGTTGAGGTTGATATAGGATTTAGTAAAAAGTATACCAATCCTTTAAAGATAGTAATTATTACATTAATCTAATTACACTGTTGAATATGTCATTTGTAGTTAGTAATTAATAACTATTTTAGAGTAACTTACAAACTGTTATAATATCAGAGGTGAAGCTGGAAGAACAGTGTGTTATTCAACCTAATTTTAATGTTCATGGTGCAATCCAGCAGGCGTTAAAAGAACAGCAGCAGCTGAAAATAAAATATAAAAACATAATTTAATCAGGTAAGGCTTGAGCATATCATGGGTGTAGGCTACCTGACTTTACAAACATTTGACATATTAAATAAATAAATAGCATCCCGTGTCTAGCAGCGCAGCAGCTTTTTGAGGGAATTCCTTCATCAGAGCCAGTCACTCCAGAAGATCCAAGTGCCTTCATAAAATGTATTTTATATGTGTTATTTTTATATAGGGTATTTTTGATATTTCCATTTATTTTACTTTGGGTTGGGTTTTTGGTTGGTCCCAACAGATTCTGATGGTAATATCTGTCTTTTGGATCCTCCTGTCCCAACAGAACCCCAGGAATAGCCTACTCAATACACCAGAAATTAGGACAAATAGTAGGACTATTATCTGTTTGTGCTGCCACAGAGAGGCCTACAGAGGTAATGTTAATATTATGTGTCTACACATCAGACAATCTACACATTCACATTTTTATGTGGAGTAGCCTATATAATTTAAGTGTATATCTAAGTATAAATGGACGTTCTTGTCTCTCTCTGAGTGTGGAGGAACAGCAGGAGAAGGGCCATCAACTTCTGGTGCACAGATCAACACACTTCAGAGATTTTCATTAAATGCCGTTTAATGCTGTAGAATCTGTTTAGAACTACATGATGTAACTCTAATCTAGGGGAGCGCGGGGCACAACCTAACGCGGGGTTAAATGTAACACGGACGTTTTACACAGTTAGTCAGGGTCAAGCCGGTTGTGTTTCTGCTCTTTTTCTCTCGCTGCCAGAAGACGCTCTCCCGTGAATTTGTGGAAAGTTTTGATAAGATTTCGTGAAGATACTGGACAAAGAGTGTTTTGACACCATGCAAGTACATTTTTTCGTCATACGCTTTTTTCGGTTTCTGAGTTGAGTGTGTACGTCACCAAATCTAACTTCATATGACCTTAATCACTGTCTTGTGGGCTAAAACACAGCACCGTTTTGAAACATGTCAGCAACTCCTAGCAACTGTTAGCTAGGCTTAAAATATTTTTTACACAGCGGGTTAGTTGTAGCACAGTGTTACAACTACTAAGCCGCCAAGTGTACAATGATAATCAAATGAAAACAGGGACAGGGAGCCACACAACTTTTCAGATTTGAGTATTTATTTATATATTTAACTTAGTTCGACTTTCACACACAATGTTGGAATTTTTTTTTTTTTAGTTTTGTTAACTATGCTTTGATCACTTATTAAAAATATTGCCTGTTTTTAATGCAATAAACCCTTTAAAATGTGATTTTAAGCTTTGTTTTATTATTACTGGTATTATTAATAATAATAATTTTGCATGCAGCTGCCACACACAAATATAATCCAATTGCAATTACAATATTTGATGATTTTATTTATGTATTAATTTTTTGCAAAACTGTGCAGCCCTTTTCCTCTCCATGATATTGATCCATAATGATTGGATGAGGGATGGATGTATGGATATCTATCTATACAGATACACAAACAATATCAAACTATACAGATACAATATTACTGAATTGTGTCTTACACAAGTGTTACAACTAACCCCTCTGTCTGTTACAGTTAACCCCGCATATGGGTAAGTTGTAACATTTGCACTTCTGTCATTTTCAGTGCAACTGTAAGAAAATGGTAGATTCTAGAAAAAAACGTTAAGTGTCCGTTTGTAGCAGAGATGTGTATGTTGCTTGTGTAAAACAAAGATGAATCTAACTTAATTTTTTTAATAATTGAGCCAAAACCAAAATGTGTTAGGTTGTGCCCCGCTCTCCCCTACTGTATTTTAAGTTGCCAGTTAAGGAGTTATATAGACTTCATCTTATAAAAAATAAAAAATAAAAAAACACTTGTAAAAACAGCAATGAATAAATGTACAGAAAGAATGAATGAGGGGTTTAAACACCACTTCCTCTGTAAAAAAGGGGAGGAGACCGCAAGAAACTCTGGGTTTAGGGAAGAAAACCTCCTCCCGACCAGGTTAGGTTCACAGAGTAAGTTACCATGGTAACCGACTCGGAGTATATGGTACCTCTCTTTCAGAAACGGGCTTGACTTACTCTGCTTTCTCGGGTTTGATACACCTCCCATTCTGAAACGGAAAACCCAGAGTTTCCCTCATTTCAGGGTTAACATACTCCCGAGTTCTGAAACAGGCCCCTGGTGTGTGTGTGTGTTGCTCAGGTCTCGTGATACAGTCCGCTGTGGTTCTCTGAGTGAGTCTGTAGGTGGCGCTGTAGGTCCATTCTCCTCTGGAAGCTGAGTGAGCAGTGCGGGCAGCTGAACGGCTGGAAGCTGCTGTGTTTTCTGCTGTGTGTGATCAGATTAGAGCTCTGACTGAATGCTTTACCGCACACCACGCACACATGAGGCTTCTCACCTGAGAGATCACACACACACATTAGCCTTACTGTCTACTTTCTACATAGCCAGCTAATTGCTAATAACATCCGTGACATAACCAGCCAGTGACAAGATCACCTGTCTACAACAGACGCAACAAAATATTTGAAAAAAAAAAACAGCCAATCAGAAGTGAGTGTGGGCGGGGCCTTTCTGCAAGCATTTAGGCTACTACACGCAACGAAATAGATAAGTAAATAATAAAATCTACAATTATTGCATAGTTTTAACGAGTGTCTGGAACTATCTCTGTGGTAGAATACACTTGTTTGTTAACATTGTGCGCACAGTTTTGAGGAGAGTTATCCATCATCAAATCTGAACTATCTTGTGGGAAAATCAATTTCATCAATTATACATAATCTTTCTATTTTAATCTATTATTCTGTCAGTTTTGCTTAATAAAATATAATTCAGTGTTCTATACTTTCTTTTTAATTTTAATATAATTCTTTTTTTAAATACTTTCTATAGTTACATAAGTTGACAAATAAGTTTCTTTATCTGTTAAATCCCTTCGGCTTGTAAATGTTTCATTTGTGAGCCACTCGATCCACTGAATAAAGGTTTCAGTCCAATCTAAGGGGCCGTTTACATGGCAAATAAAAACAGAAACAAACTTTATGCATTTCGGCTGTTCATTTACACAACAGCTGTGTTTGTGGGCCTGAAAATATAATAGTAATAATGCTAAAATGGTGTAATATTTATATATGCGTGTCTGTCGTAGAATACACTTGTTTGTTAACATTGTGCTCACAGTTTTTGTTTCCTTTAATTTATTTTCGAGATCTGAGGTGAATTATCCATTGTCGAAACAACTGATGAAAGATGCCCTTTATCGTGTCGCTGCATCGCGTCTGGTTGGGACATCGATTTAAACATTTAAAAAGAAAATATCATTCGCTTAGAGTAAAAACAGAAGTCAACGGAAAGCTCATAATGTGTGTGTTTTACCAGTGTGTATGAACGTGTGTTTCTTCATGTCAGATTTCTGGTGGAACCTCTTCCCGCAGAAGGGACACGGGAACGGCCGTGTGTCCGAGTGAATGAGCAGGTGTGTGGACAGAGTCGACGACCTCTTGAACACCTTCCCACAAATCTTACAGCCAAAACTCCTCTCCTGAAACACACACACAATTCTGCTTGAATAAATGTGAAGAGCAGAATGTAAGCTGTGTATAATTTCTGTATGAATGATATCTGGATGACCTGCTAAGTACTCAGTATTATTCGGTCAGACTTCCAAGATTTCAGACGTTTTACAAAAAATCTGATCAAAAATAAATAAATAACTAGCCTATTATTTTTTTTTCAGAGATGATAACCAGATGCCACTCGCTGAATTGAACATATGCTGCATACTACATGTACTGTAATACAAATGACAAAACCTTACTAAAATCTTAACTAAATTTAAAATGAAAATATAGACTACTTACAATTTTTTTATTTTTTTGTTAATTACATTTAGCCTACATATATATAGGCTATATGTGAGTAACAAAAAAAAGATATATGTATATATACATATATATATATATATATAAGGACTGCACGATTAATCAAACGATATTGTTATGCGTACAATATTGTTATGCGTATCTCAGCAGTAAAGCCGGCTCCTTGATTAGTAGTAAAACTATATCTCAGTTATGCTCTAACTAACAGCATAAATCACAAACTTTAGTTCAAATGACAAATGTCATAATATAATGATCTCTATTAAAGAATATTTTTCTTTTTTCATCTGGCAGCTGTAATTCAATACAACAGTAGAACAAAATTTAAAGCTCATAAAATAAGGGTCAAGGCCCCAACTAAAGCAAACACTGATCGCCATAATGGTGACCTGAAATTCCAGTTTTAGTTATTTAAGTACATAAAGTTACACAAAATGAATGAAAAATGTTTCCTGGGTAACTAGCTGAAGTAAAGTAAGTTTTAAAATAAGTTTCTTTACTACTTATTCTCACCCTGAGGATTCCTGAATGTCTGTACCCATAGTGCTGTTGGGCGTGGCTCGTGGAGCCGGCCAATGGGAGAGCAGCCCGGTTGACATGTGACTTGGACAAGCGAGATGTCAAACCTACAGCAGAGGAAAGGACCTACAGAAGACATAGTATTAATATATCACACAATATCACCAGTGATGAAAATGGCATTGATCAAAAACATACATTAGAACAATGCGGCACAATCTCATGTGATCATATGCAAATCCCATTTGAGGTTTTGCATGTGCACAAGAAATGTTTAAAAACCACACAATAAACAAACGTAATTGTAATTGTGTGAAAAACATGTCAGATGATCAGATCAGAACTGTCTTAGGTTCTAAAAATACGTCCTTCTTCTGTTAAACTCTTCGGCTTTTATATTTTTCATTCGTGAGCCACTCGATCTGCTGAATACATAAATGTTTCTGTCTAAGGGCACTAAAAACTGAAAACGTAGCTGTTGTGTAAATGAACAGCCAAAACGCATGTATTTTGTGGGCCTGAAAATGAAAAAAAAAGGGTTTCAAAGAGCATGTTTTGCGTACAAACGACAAAGTTGTCTAACCTAATATTCATGCCAGGCCAGTAGATGGCGATGTCACTTTGTAAAGAAACACTACGCACCTGCAATTTTATAAAATAAATAAAAAAATAAATAAAAAAAGTAATTGATTTTAAAGAATTACAACTACAAGGGGGTACATTGAATAAACAAAATAAAAAGACAAAAAAAACAGTGACAAACTTAAAAGTTAAATAAAAATGTGAAAATGTTTACAAATTGAAACACACTTTGCGGCTTTCTTATTTTTTAAACAACATGTTTTTAGGTATTGTTGAATTCTTAAACTTAAAAACAAAGGCTTATTTCCTCCAAATTTACATTTATGAATACTAAATTTAGCTAAACGAAGTAGCAGATTACTACGCACCTACATAGACTGAACTACGCATGCGCACGACATCAGTTTTCACAAATTCAACAACACATGCGCACGAAATCAGTTTTCACAAATTAATTTTTTTTTAAGTTTACACAGAGATGATTAAGGTGTCGTTTTCAAAAACGTACACTTTGAAACCCGTTTTCAAAGTTTGCGTTTTCAGGCTCCCAAAACGCCATTGTTGTGTAACTGAACGGCTAAAACACATAAAAAGTTTTTCGTTTTTAGTTGAAAACGTTGTTGTGTAAACAATATCGTTATCGTCTCCCTGTAAAATGACTTGCGTATTAAGGGGTCAGTCTATGTAGGCAGAAAGTGACATCGCCATCTACTGGCCTGACAGCATAATACAGCGGTTTTACTAGTTTTCATGGATCTGTGTGAACAGGGATCGTTTTGCCAACGTTTTCATCTGTACAAGAATTTTTTTTTCGTTTTAGTACATCGTTGACGTGTAAATGTTTTTTTTTTTCGATTTTCGTCTCTCACTCACTCACACACACACACACACACACACACACACACACACACACACACACACACACACACACACACACACACACACACACACACACACACTCTCTCTCTCTCTCTATTACTTAGCAACAGTAAATTAAGTGAGAACGACACTCATCTATGGGTTATTTTGGGTCTTTCCCAAACATCAGAAGGAAAGTCGAGGGAAGAAGAGACGTAACACTAGAGATGCGGATCAGCATAACGTCACCCTAATCCACTGTTAAGAATAAATGATCCACACACTCCATTGCTTCTTACAATTTTTCTGAATTGCTAAAACACAATTCTTGAAACCATCACTCACTTTCTCAAAACCTTAAACACAAAACCAAATCTTCAAACTATATTCAGAGAACCTCTGACTCTTCTGGCTAAATCAAACTATTGCCTCAAAACCATTTTATCTGAGCTCAAAATCAAACAATGCTTTCAGATCTCACTCACACACTCAAACACACACACACACACACACACACACACACACACACACACACACACACACACACACACACACACACACACACACACACACACACACACACACACACACACACACACACACACACACACAGAGTTCCTCACCTTCTCACAGAGCGGACATTCGCACAGTGGCGTCTGGACGTTGGTCATCTGATGGTGACTGAGTAAAGCCTGAATCAGACGCTCGACATCGCTCGGTCTCTCCACAGCAGCAGGAGACAACGACAGGTCAGACGAATAAACCCCAGGCTGCTTCACTGCCATCACACACACAACAGAATAGAAGATGTTGTGTTTTCTTCTTTGTATGCAATTATGATGACTTACTGTAAAATAAAACAATGTTATACTAGTATGGGTGCTTTCGAAACACTGCTTCTTGAAACTTCTAAACTTTAAGAAATCTGCTTTCAATCAGTGTTGCAGAGCTTCTTTCAAACTCGCCAAGTCACATGATTTCAGCAAACAAGGCTTCGTTACATCATTTGGTCCGAACCTTGATTTAACCTAGTTTGCCAAGCCCCGCCTTATAACAGGCAAAACACGCACTGCAAAATAATAATAATGATTATAAAAAGAACAATCATATTTAATTAGTTGTATGACATTTAATAGATTACACTTTCATGAAAATGTGCAATTGGTTCAATAATAACCAACTGCAGAACCGCAGAACCATTACGTCATTACAGTCTGAGGACGACAGCGCCAGCCCGACAGTCTGAGGGCCACAGCGCCAGCCCGACAGTCTGAGGGCCACAGCGCCAGCCCGACAGTCTGAGGACGACAGCGCCAGCCCGACAGTCTGAGGACGACAGCGCCAGCCCGACAGTCTGAGGGCCACAGCGCCAGCCCGACAGTCTGAGGACGACAGCGCCAGCCCGACAGTCTGAGGGCCACAGCGCCAGCCCGACAGTCTGAGGGCCACAGCGCCAGCCCGACAGTCTGAGGACCACAGCGCCAGCCCGACAGTCTGAGGGCCACAGCGCCAGCCCGACAGTCTGAGGGCCACAGCGCCAGCCCGACAGTCTGAGGGCCACAGCGCCGGCCCGACAGTCTGAGGGCCACAGCGCCAGCCCGACAGTCTGAGGGCCACAGCGCCAGCCCGACAGTCTGAGGACCACAGCGCCAGCCCGACAGTCTGAGGACGACAGCGCCGGCCCGACAGTCTGAGGACCACAGCGCCAGCCCGACAGTCTGAGGACGACAGCGCCAGCCCGACAGTCTGAGGGCCACAGCGCCGGCCCGACAGTCTGAGGACCACAGCGCCAGCCCGACAGTCTGAGGACGACAGCGCCAGCCCGACAGTCTGAGGGCCACAGCGCCGGCCCGACAGTCTGAGGGCCACAGCGCCAGCCCGACAGTCTGAGGGCCACAGCGCCAGCCCGACAGTCTGAGGGCCACAGCGCCAGCCCGACAGTCTGAGGACGACAGCGCCGGCCCGACAGTCTGAGGACCACAGCGCCAGCCCGACAGTCTGAGGACGACAGCGCCAGCCCGACAGTCTGAGGACGACAGCGCCAGCCCGACAGTCTGAGGGCCACAGCGCCAGCCCGACAGTCTGAGGACGACAGCGCCAGCCCGACAGTCTGAGGGCCACAGCGCCGGCCCGACAGTCTGAGGACCACAGCGCCAGCCCGACAGTCTGAGGACGACAGCGCCAGCCCGACAGTCTGAGGGCCACAGCCCCAGCCCGACAGTCTGAGGGCCACAGCGCCAGCCCGACAGTCTGAGGGCCACAGCCCCAGCCCGACAGTCTGAGGGCCACAGCGCCAGCCCGACAGTCTGCGGGCCACAGCGCCAGCCCGACAGTCTGAGGGCCACAGCGCCAGCCCGACAGTCTGAGGGCGGAAGTGGGCGGGTAGCAGTCCGATGCCGGAAGTGTACGGAGTTCATGTTTAGACATGTGTTTAGACTAGACAGTAAAATGTTTTTAGACAGTAAAAGATAGACAGTAAAAGGTTTAATTATGGCGGAGCACAATGTAGAACAAGGAAAAGAAGAAGAGAAAGAGGTAAAAAGAAGTTATAAAGTTGATATGGATCATGCAACATACTTAACATAATAACGTTACGCTTATACAAAACGGCTCTGTACTGAAATGTTTTTTTGAAAGGAAGTATTTTGAAACGAAGTATTTTGTAAGTTAATATTTAACAATATCAGCAGAAGGAAAGGAAAGGAAGAAGGAAAAGATGCTCTGGAACTGGCCAAAGAGCCTTTCATGTTTCGGTTCCAGTTTCAACAGGACATGGAAGTTTTTCTTTTCAAATGTCACGACGAAAGGCACCTCAGAATTAACTCCATGTGTATGGAGTTTTAATTTGTTATTTATTTTTCTCTTGAGAATTATTGTTGTCAAATTTGTGGCTGTATAACTTTTATAAGATTTATTTTCTTTGGTTTAATTTTGTTTTATATAACTTATTTATATAGTTTAATTTTGTAATTTAATTTAATTAGAAAACAGCTAGTGTGTGATTTGTTTTTATATTTCAGAGGAAAAAACTCATTTTATTTAAATTAATTTTTTTTGTGTTTTCAGTCCATCATATTATTGTGTATGGTGGTCTTTGTTGGTTGAGTATTTAAAAGTATTTTCAATTGAATAAAATGTTCAAACTCTCAAGCTTTGTTTTCATTGTATTATTTATTTTTCATTTTATGCGTTGTTTAATGTATAATATTGTTTATCAATCTTAAATGTACATTTTCAATTAAATCGTTTAAAACAAAGTTTTTATAATAACGTTGTTTTAAACTTTAAAACTTCCCAAAACACGGAAGTAGCGTAATGCCTCGCCGCGCCCACTTCCGCCCTCAGACAGTCGGGCTGGCGCTGTCGTCCTCAGACTGTTATGACGTAATGGTTCTGCGGTTCTGCAGCCAGACCTATCTCAATTGGTTTGAAAGAGGGGAGATTATACATGCGTTTGTTGCATTTGCACTGTTTTGACCAGCAGGCGGCGCCCGCCTGTGGTGTGTAGAGCGCTTGGAAACAATAGTTCAATTAATCCAGAGTTTCGAAAAGCTTTGTTTCTCCCGTCACCACTGATGTCTGAACTTTTGAGCAGTATTAGACAAGGATTGAATCATTTCTGCAGCGCATTCATTGAATCACTCACTCAGTTCTCTTCCCTATTAATTCTCTCCACAAAGCATTATGGGAAATGTATTCTTAAAGATGAACAGCATAATATCAATTCGTCACGGTGTAATTTATTCACAATAGAATAGAATAGTTAGTGGTGAGGTATTTAGTTAGGCTAATGAAGAAAAGATCATAATGACTCATTCAAGTCATCACGATTGTATCAATTCATGGGAGTCATTTATGGGATGTTTGTTCATGATAAGTTCTCATGAGCTTATTCAGACTCTATTTTCATTATGAGTGTCTTTTGCATTGTGGGAGTTTCTCATCACAATGCAAGTGTTTCATATGGTGGTGGATCTGCCCCAGTATTGCAGTCACTGCTGGTGTTGATCGGGTGTTTGTGTACCTGGTGTGTGCTCGGCTTCAGCTCCGTCAGTGCCATTATCGGTCCAGCACACCGGCGGCCGGCTGCTGGCGGAGGAGGAACCGGGCAGCAGCTCCAGAGCCTGTGATTGGTCAGGAGGCGGAGAGTGGGCGGAGCGTGTGGAGTGATGCCCCGCCCTCTTGCTTCTCACTAAAAACGAGCGAGGCATTTCATCCGTGGGAATGAATCCACGACGGCGAGGTCAGATTACAATCTGAAATGAAAGCACAACAAATCCTAAATGTTTTATTATTATGAATACTTTAATAATAAGCTAATTAGTTCAATATACTATAAGAGAACTATACTGAAACAGAATTGCATTATTTCATTATGCATTATTGCATAGCTGCTTTTAAACACTCTGTATCGTAAAAAGTGCTATATAAATAAAAGGTGAATATAACAGTATTTAATATATAATATAAAATCATATAATAGAATATATTTTGTAATATAATATTATATAATAGCCTATGATATAATTTAGGCTTAGTATACATTTATTCATAATATAATAATTAGCATCAGGATTTTTTTCTATTGTTATATTGTCAAAAAGTAAATGAAGGTAAATACTTTATATTTTGAATAAATGTATAATATGTTTAATATTATTTTTCCAATTATTATTTTAATGTATTAATTAATAGTAGTACTGTTATTTTGATTAAAAATAATTTATCTTCTGATGTGGAGAATTATAGTATTTACCTTAATTTATTGGTTATGGTATAATATAATACATATAATAATGTTAATATATGAATATAAACTATCATTATCAAGGTATAATACTACACAAAATAAATGTATTTAAAATTGAATATAATAATTAGTATTGTTATTTTGCTTAATCAACCACATCATAAAATATCCATATATTATATCAATATTTTTATATCTAGAAATTGTAATATATAAATGGAGACAAAAATATTTAAATATTTTAAGATAAATATGAATATATAGAAATTATCCTAATGAACAATCTAAAATACATTTAGTATCAAAATGGTTATTTTGCTTAATTTTCCAAATCATAGATAAATGATCATTTAAGTATCAATACAAACTGTCAGAATATAATATATACATGTATTCATAATATAATAATCAGTATCAGCATATAATTTTGATAAATTCTCAAAATCATAATAAGCATGAACCAATAAATCCTGAATTATTGTGAGAATATGATCCTGATATAGATGCATGCCGTGCATGTGAGGCATGTTTTGCTGAAACAGGTATAGTCTGTGAAACAGATTGAGTGTTGTGTGTGTGGTTGACTGTGTTGCAGCTGTTGAAGAGTGAATTCAGTTACAGACCACAGAATCTGAGGTTTAGAGACGTGAAACACCTGCGCCGGCTCACTCACCTGCCGCTCAATATCATTCTCAGCTTATTGAAGAATAATAACTATAAGACTTATTGAAACGCCTCCAAAGAATTTATTTAACTTTCATTAAAAAAAATAAAACTCACTTCACTTTGACAATTTTGGTCTGACAGGTGCCTTACATAGTGGGTAAGATTAAATAGATGCATTTAAACACGGAGCAAAATGATGTTTAAAAGACGTCTTTGTCACAAAAGCGTACGTTGGAAAGACGTCCACTGAGGAGCCAGAATGCAATAACGTTTTTATGACGATATAGATGTTCATGGATCCTCCGTTCAAGGTTCAAAACTAGTTCAAATGTGGCCATATTTTCAACATTTATGGTCTCATTTAGACAATTTATACTGTTTCTGGACCAAATAAACACTCTCAGGATGCATTAAATTAAAACTCATGTTTACTTCAATGCAATTTCCATCTGCAATTGCAAAGCAACTCAGACAGTTTGTGTTTGTCCAAAAATCATGAAAATAATAGAAACCACTCACACCTTATGACAAAAACAAACTTTTATGATATGATTCATGATAAAATTATACTAAACAAATAAGCACATATTAAAAGTTGTTTTGATGCACTAATGCATGCGACACCTTCAGCATGAATCGCAAACAATGAGAACGACAAGAGTATATAAAATATAATAAAAAATATACTGTCTTTATGTTGTTTCTACATTCATTTGGAGATTAACTGGGAAATTATTACATTATAAAATATATTAAAAACGTGTTAATCACAGAAAAAACGTGATTAATCTAGTTCATTTTTTTTAATCGATTGGCAGCTCTAATCAAAAGTTGTTTTGATGCACTAATGCATGCGACACCTTCAGCATGAATCGCAAACAACGAGAATGCACTCAAAAAAATATTTTTGCCTCTTGTTAAATTTAATTAATTAAAATAAGCAAAAGTAACATGACTGTTTTATATTTTGTCACAACTTAATTTAATTGTGTTAAATCAACCTAATATATTTAAAACTGAAGTTTACTTAATTCATTTGTGTGAAAACTACATCAATCATTTTTGGGCTAACTGGGCAGTGGATCTGTAGTTCCCAGCATGCTTTGCATGAGACTGCATTAGGAGGGTAAATTTAGGGATTAAAGTGTTATTTTATGTGTTTTTCATTAAATGGAAAGATGTTGTTAGTTAATGTTAGCATTTAATGTTCAGTTATGTTAGAAACTTAGAGGACTTTCTGTAATGTTTTTGAATTTTGTGGTTACCATTATGCAGAAGAGTGACGACTGTATTTAGGACATGTGCATTAAACCTCACACACAGATGAAGACATTTTTAACATTAACATTGTGTAAAAAGTTGTGTTAGTGTCTGTAGAGTAAAAATGAGCTAAAATTAAAATGTTAGCGATTTTAGGCAGGACAAAAATTAAATCTAGTTAACTTGACAAAACTTTTTCTAGTAGGAATGACAATAATTTTAGTAGTCTTGACTACATGCATTTAAGTTCATACAGCATAATTACAACAAATAATTTCAAACTAATTAGATTTTGTTGGTAAAATGAAATTCAATTTCGTGGAAAAGCTTTCCTTAATTTAATTAAGTTCGTTTAACAGCTTTTTTTTGAGTGTGACAAGAAAAAACATTTTAAAATCAAAAGAATTTAGATGTTTCTGTGAGTTATTAGCTGTGTGTGTCGGCGTCAGACTCACCGGCGGTGCGGGCGATGAAGACGCGTCTGCCTGATGGAGTTGTGATTGAGTTGTGAAGCTTCTCCAGACTCACAGGAAGTGTGAACGCTTTCTGATGTTTCCTCAAATCAGGACGCCTGATAATCTGCTCGTTCTTCATCACGGCCATCCAGGATAAAAGAGCAGAATGTGTCAAATTCATACGGCATCATAACTGAGCAAGTGTCATGATGTAGTTGGAGATGTTCTCCGTTATATTTCAAAGTATCAGAAGTTTCAATTCCTCAGGAGAAATAAAAGCGACTCAAACGAGCCGCTAAGAGTCTATGCCGCTGTAAAATAAATGTGAAGAGCAGCTCAGATCATTTGAAATGTACTTTTCAAGTGATGTTCTTTCTGTTTTGTCGTCTTGTTTTCTTGTTGAAACATCCTTAAATCAAGATACACTCTTAAAATGAAAGGTGGTTTTCAGCGATGCCATAGAAGAACCATTTTTTTGGATCCTGAAAGAACCTTTCAGTGAAGAACATTTACATAAAAATCTAAAGAACCTTTTGTGGAATGGAAAGATTCCATGAACTGTAAAGGTTCTTAAATGGAACCTTCAATGCCAATAAAGAACCTTTAATTTCCAAAGTTTTACATTTACATGAGATTCAACATGACAAATTATAAGAAAATATCCATCAGATCAGAAAGAAAAAAAAACTTGTCATCCCTTTGAATTAAGTTTCTTTTCTGACCCTCCTCTGACCACTAGCAGATATTTGTTCTGGTTTTGAGCATAAACTCACATCATGTTGATCAATTTCTCAGAAAACAAGACTTATCTTGTCATTTTACACCTCAAGTAAATGCATCCTGATTATAGGATGTTAAAACAAGCAGTGAATATAAGTGCAAACCTGATCTGAGACACGTTTAATTCACAGCTCTTTACTCTTACTAAAGTCTAAAAAATAGTTTCAACCCAATTTTGGGTCAAATATGGACAAACCATCACATTTTTAACCACACGTTTGGGTTTGTCCAGTTTTTACCCACAATTGGGTTAAAACAACCCAGCATTGAGACTATTTGGTCATTTTGAGGAAAAAAAAACAAACATCTGATACTAAAACACCATAGAGATGAAAGACTAACCTCTGATCAGAACAGTGTTCTTCTGCGAGATCATTTGACTTCATACGAGCTTCAAATCCTCTCTGTACTTGTATGACCAATCAGATGATTAAAAACAACACTGAATATTTAGCAGCTGTGAGAGACGCTGGGTTAAAGAAACGTTCGTGAGACCACAGAGACGTGAAACGCTGTGCCCACAACGACCCACTGTGTGATTTGGTTTGTGATTTTGTACAGAGGGCTGAGGGAAATTACCCAGCATGCCGAGGGACAAAGCCATTGTACTTTTTGTACATGTGCCATGTTTTACTTTTTTGCAGATTTTAGAAGAACATCTTCAGCAGAACAAGGGAAGACAAAATACCAAACAGGAAGAAAATTGAAGAACCACTGTAAAAAAAAAAACGTTGCTGCTTTCAATTTTTAAGTTCAATCAACTTGGATGTTTAGGTCAATTCAACTTAAATTGCATTGAACTGACTTAACATATTTTGATAAGTTATACAAGATTCAACTAATTTAAGTAGTTTTCAACTTTTTTATGAGTTAAAGCATTGTAAAAACAAATGTGTCATAACTTAATGATCATTACAGTGCAGAAACTATCAGATTTTTTTTGTTAGACTACAATAAAAAGTACTGGGTTGTTTCAACCCATGTTTGGGTCAATATAGAAAAACCCAACAGTTGGGTTTAAAATTTTAGTTTAATAAATTAAATAAACCAATGGTTGGGTTTGTTCATATTCGACCCAAACAGTTGAGTAGAAACAACCCAGCGTTTTAATAATAAAAATAATAGGCGAAATAATTATCTTTATCATGCACTGTATAAACTTATTTATGCATTTTTCTCATTTATTCTTGTTTTTAAAATGTTAATATATTCTTAATCAATTGAATTGCATGTTGTGAATATTTTTATGTAAAGCATGTTAACACTTTACAATAAGTTGGTTAATGTATTAACTAACATAAACTAACAATGAGCAATACATTTATTACAGTATTATTTAATTTGTTAATGTTTAGTTAATAAAAATACAGCTGTAGTGTTGTTTGTTCATAGTTCATAATGCATTAACTAATGTTAACAAATACAACCTTTGATTTTAATGACGTATTAGAAAATGCTGGAATTAATATGAACTAAGATTAATATGCTGTTGAAGTATTGTTCATTCTTAGTTCATGTTAACTAATGTTAATGAACATTATTGTAAAGTGTTACCTAAAGCAGTTTGATGACCAAAAACTTGCCTAAACTCGCACCTTTCAAAATGGCGTTTAATGGCCAACTTCATAAAGGCCTAATATAATGCAAAGAGCGAGAGGGGAACAATAAAAACATCACAATACATTATAAAGATGTTCCTTCACCTCACTTTACATTCGTTTTCACTTGCAGGCACTTTCCTACCAAAACCACTTTCAAGAAAGCGCACAAAGCGCGTTCTGTCGAGTTCCTAGAAAGATGCAAAGGTTGAAAAATGAAGAGATCAATGCGCACAAAGAAGCCCACCAGTCCCTCCATCTCCCCCTGGAGCTCCTGCTCGTCTGTACCCACCACAAGCCCACCGCTTCACCTGCTGCGTCTGCAGACGTGCCGCGCTCACCGCAGAGCGACGCTCCTGACGCGCCCGCCGAGGGAACGAGTCGCGATAAGCATCGCGAGTCTCTGAGGGTTTGTGGCTCGGGGGATTTGAACACTGAAAATTCATCTAGTTCAGCTTCATCTGAGTGAGATTCACCAGCTGTGCGGGTCAGGAAAGAAAAAAGTCATTTATGATCTCAAATGATTTTGAAACACCTGTGTAAAATGCACATTAAAATGACCTACATAAACTTGCATTGAGGTCGCCACATCAAGGACTAACAAAAAAGTTAATCGTAGTGTACCGTCAAATTTCGCGGGCTAAAGGTCCATTAACAATAGAGAATCAGTGTGAACTTGAATACGAGCGAAATCTGTGGGGAGATCTCCCGCCCTCGCGCGAAATGTCGATCGCTTGGAATTTCCATTGGAATTTGCTGAACATCAGTAAAAGTGACCTTTAGAGAATAGGTGTTCACATATTATAACAACAGTAAACCATAATGCTAAAAACAAATAATTAATTGGTTTGAGTACACTGTAAAACCCAACAAGTTAAGCTAACTCATTTCATTTGAGGAAACCGATTACCTCAATTCATTTAAGTTTATAAAAAACAATAGTTATGAGTACTCTGAACTTATTTTAATCGAGTTTACTAAAACAGTAATATTTCTTAATACACAGTTAAACTTTTCACAGCATTTAATACTGTATACAGCTGAAACTTCACTTTATTGAATAAAAACAGTGAAATGACAAACTTTAAATGAACTCAGAGCACTTGCAGTTACTGCTAGCTCACAATATCACACACAAAGTCCAATCCAATGAGTTAAGCTAACTCATTACATTTGAGGAAACTTATTACCTCAATTAATTTAAGTTCATAACAAACAATAGTTATGAGTACTCTGAAATTATTTCAGTTGAGTTCACTAAAAGTAGATATTGCAGTCAAGAAATTAAGTGATTAATTAAGTGATTAATTAAGTGATTAAGTGATTGTTGAGCATTAATGATGGACACCTGCTGTTAACAAGCAGAATCACTGAAGGACAGAGAAACACAAGAACTACAACTGACTTGCAGCCACAACATTAGATGAAATCACTGAAGATAAAATATGTTTAAATCTCTGAAGATCTCAGTGGAGGATTGAACAACTCCACAAACAGCATTACCAGCTTCACTTATTACTAACCAGTTTGAGTTTTATCATGCGTCTACAGAGGGTGTTATTGTGAATGAACAAAGGTTTAGATGAAGATGATTTATAGTTTCATTTAAAGACACCATGATAGTAGTCAGTGTTTGCTTTAGTTGGGCTCTGGACCACTGGCTGCTGTAACTGAGTTTTTATATAACATACTTGTTATGGCACAAAAGCCAAAGAAAATATGAGCATGTGGTTGTGTTTTGATGATGATTTATGGAATGATGAATCATCATTTGATCTCTTGATTCTCTGATGTTTACTAGAGAATAATCTCTGATTAAACAGGTGATATAATTTGTATTATTCATTATAAAAGGACTGTGATTCTGCTGCAAGACCCAGTGTTTTTACAATCAGATTTTAAAAACCTCTATAGTATAATTTTGACTTCCACAGACATCAAGAATCAACGTATGAATCTCAACAATGGTGACCATAAAAAAAACTATTCATGCTGCAATGCATGCTGGGAGCCATGGAAAAGTTTTGTTTTATGGTAGTACCCAGCATGCTTTGCAGTATGAATAGTTTTTTAATGATCACCATTGTTGAGAATCATATGCTGATTCATGATATCTGCATTAGTTTTGGTAATAATCACATTTTCTGTGAAATCCTTAAAATTGTCTGATAGTCATAACTTTGCTAGTTCTTATACTTTAGAATCTCAGTTTCAAATCAAACTAATAATTTGTTATCCTTTTAATCAGAGACTAGATTCTGAATGAGAGCAGTGAATAAAGTTATTAAATTATGATTGTCATCACCAATCATTGACCACGAATCCCAATTATATTTTTCCTTGTTTTTTGTGACATAACAAATGTTTAATAAACATTCAATTACAGCAACCAAAGAAATACTTATGTCCTCAAAAGTCAAGGGTCAAGAGCCCAACTAAAGCAAGCGCTGATCTCCATCATGGTGACCTTAAACCTTGCTGTTCTTGTGTTCCTCTTTCCTTCAGTGATTCTGCTTGTTAACAGCAGGTGTTCATCACTAATGATCAATCATCACTTAATTGATCACTTAACTATACAATTATTATTCAGTTATCATTCTGGGGTCTAGAAATGTTCTATATCTCGTTCAGTTTGAGTTCTGTTTCACTCATTCAAGCCACTTCAAGTTTCGGTATTATTTGAGTGCAGTGAACTCAATTTAATTTAGTACATATTACTGTTACGTTTTACATAGGATAAACTTATATTAAACAAATTAGTTCACTAAATTAACTTTTATGAATATTAACTTTATTTTTCTTTTGAGTTCACAAAACTAACATGTTTCAAGTAATCCGAATTGTTTCATTGTTTTGAGTTTTATGAACTTGTTTCTTTTAATTTAGACAAACTTAAATTTAACTAAAACTGGGCTGGGATTTCTATTACTATTTTTAGTTTTATTTGAGTTAAATGTAACTACATTTTTTATTATTTTTAGTTAAATGTCTAAGCTAGCATACTTAAATATTTAAAGTTAAAGATACAATATGTAAGATTTTTGTAATAAAATATCCAAAAATCACTTGCACATTGTGATATATTTCCTGTAGTTGCCTACTTTAAAAATCTTTCGGAACTTTTGGGATATTGTATTTCAGAGAAATTCCAATTTTAAATAATGGCTCGTGCCTGGTCATTGTCGCCTGTCAATGACGTAACATCTGCGTTATCCCTGGTTTCCACTCATACTGCCATAGTAACCATGGCGACAGATGTGGACAACTGTCTAGTGGCGTTCTCACGCTGTTGTTGTTTAGTACAAACATTATGGACCATGGCAAGACTTTGGGACAAAAGGAGAACTAAAACGAGGATCAATATCAGCGTGGCGTTTTCGAGATGCCGAGAGCTCCACGTCTGTGACAAACTTCGACTTGACAGAGACGCCACTCTTGCATGTACTTTATTAGACAGGTGAGCAAATGTACATAAAACAAATCAATGTAAGATGTGATCAGTATGTTATTCTAATGTTGATCTACCGTACTGCTAGTCTCATACAGACAAACTAACACATGCAGTTTAGTGTGATATGTGTAGACCAGGGGTGCCCAATCCTGCTCCTGCCGATCGACTGTCCTGCACAGTTCATCTCTAACCCTAATCAAACACACCTGAAGCAACCAATAAATGTCTTCAGGATCACTTGAAATTAAATTTAAGGAATTGGGCACCCCTGGTGTAGACCAAGTGAAACAGCGCTGCGTTACCACACAAGTTTAATTCGTCTAATAAACTGACCCGTGTGAGTATTAATTCAGCACTTGCGTGTAGCTTTAAGAGGAATTAAAATATACAAGTAAAAAATACAATTCTGCCAGTTCTACTCAAACTTTTTTGATGTAACTGATTACCTCATTTTTTTGAGTTTTGCCAACTCACTCGGGTTTACAGCAGGAACAATATTGTTGGAACCACATTCAGAGCGATTTATTGTCAGCTTATGAACAATGACAACATTGACAGCCAATCAAAATCCATCTGACTTGAAAGTGAGCAAACATTTAAAGACTTAGAAAACAATCTCAGTTGCGGACGCTATAGCCTTATAATTATTGTTATCATGTCTGTCGGTGTGGTGGATGCTAATATAGCCACTTGGGTGACTCACTCCTGTTTGCAAGATTTGTTAACCTTTTAACAAGCAGAATCACTGAAGGAAAGAAGAGAACAGAAAAAGAGACGAGCAGAAACACAACTACAATTGACTTCCAGTAACAGTCTTAGATGAAATCAGATGAAGATAAAAGAAGAGAAAAATCTGTGAAGATCTCAGCAGAAGAGGAATAAACAACTCCACAAACAGCATTACCAGCTTCACTTATTACTAACCAGACTCACTTTATTTCTGTCAGACGTCTACAGAAGTTATTGAGAATTAACTATAATGCGTTTCATTTGAAGTCACCATAACAGAGATTAGTGATTCCAGTAGTTGGCCTCTTAACTCTTACTATATGTAGGCCTTTTCTGCCTGCTGTGTGTTTGTCAAACAGGAATTAAAGTGAACCACAATTTTCATTCGCACTAAATCAAATCATGTTTAACCTCATCACCAAACTGCGAAAATTACAGATAGAAATTTGTCCAAAAAAACAAAACAGTTTAATATAATTTCCTCATTATCTCTCTTGCTCTGCATTACAACCTATTTGTGGTTTCAGTGAGAAAATGAAGAGGAAGGATAACAAACAAAGTGTTACTTTCTCACGACCCACCTCTCTCAAATAAAAAAAATAGTTTTTATGAAGCACATCGCTGTCGGTGGACTATAGTGTGTGTTGACTAAAAACCAGCCTTTAAACACAGATGCAGAGAAGACGATCAGACAGCAGTCCTAAAATGGCACATTTTTACTAAAATATTCTCTACACCTGAACTGACTTCATACATGTACAGATCGAGATACCTGATCTGATCAGTTCAGATGTGATTTCAGTGTCAGCACTGTATGTATGGACGCATATGAAACATTTATTTTGAATTTAGACGAACAGATGATACCATGGAATGTAATTGGAATGAAAGATGTCATATAGCATGAGAACACTTTCATAAGACCGTCTGAAAACCCCCCCACATGTGATTTCGGCGTGTCATGGAGTCAGAATGACTGTAACTGAATGGCCTTTCTGTGACCCACGACCTCCTCAGCCTGGCATCACTTCACTCCACCTCGCTCTTTTGGGCTTTCTGTCGAGTGCACTAGAGTAGGTGTGTATGGAGGTGTGTGAATCGCACTGCTCGACTGTACTCAAGATACTCACAGTTTCACTCCGGGCACTGGTCGATGACATCACGCATCACAGACAGATAGAAATCTGGCGCTGTGTTTGCAGAGAGTCACATCAGACAGTTTCAACTGTGACATTTCCTCTTCAGACTGGTGTGATCATGTTGCCTGATGAAACCAAACCAAAACAGAATTAAGTTTGAAGATGATTCTTTACTAGACATGATAAGCTGAAAAAATTCACTGTAACAGTGTTTTATTTTACCATTAAGATAAAGACTTATTTTAGTGTTCCTATACGTAGCATTGTAGGCACATTCATATTTATGAGGCACATTGTAACATGACCATATGACAGCTTAAAATGCTATCTGATCTAATAATAAAAAAGGGATGCTGCCCCACGGCGGAGTCGAGGAGCCATGGTGTAAATCTCCTCGACGAGGCCATGGGTATGATGGATGGAGACGGAGCCCAGAGCGCAGACTGAGAGCCGATGGCCAGGCATGACACCGCAGGCTCCGGTGGCCATGACGGAGGCGTGGCGACGATCTCCCGAGGGGGAACCAGGGTACCGGAGGGCCGAGGCGAAGCCGGAGGGAGGGTGGAGCCAGACTGGGCCGTAGGGGTGGAGAGACGGTGGGCAGCAAGTCTGTGGCGTAGGCGTGGTGACGTCCGACCAAGGTGGAGCCGGAGGGTTGGGGAGCCCGGTGAAGCCAAATGGCTGATGGTCCCAGGTGGAGCTGAAGGAGGGAGGAGCCAGGGCAGGCCAGGCCGTGGTGGAGTGACAGGATCAGTAGCTGGAGGCGGAGCCAGGGGATCCGAACATCCAGATGGCGCTGCAGTACGGCTAGCCTGAGGTGTATCCACACCACAGAGGGCTGGTGGAGGAGGATCCGAGGAGCTGACGGGAGACAGCAGCGAATGGGAAGAGGAACTTGCGGGGATCTGAAGAGGAGGTGGGAGAGGAAGGCTGGGAGGTCATATTGGAGACACAGGGGAACTTTTGCTGGACGGGACCAGCTGAGACTCAGGAGGACTATAGTTGGGTGGGATCAGCGGAGGGAGAGGATTATCCTATTCAAAACAAAAGAAATAGTCCAGCAGCATCTCACCTTCTGTGGCGGGAGTATGGGCAGGGCTCCGCTCCATTCCCTCGAACTCTACGAGGACTCCCTCGACGGCGCACGGTGTTGCCGGCTCACACACCTGTTCAGACGCTCGTTAGAGCTCCGGCGATGGAAAGCGTGGTCCTTTTCGTCAGCTCCGGCTCGTTCCTTGCGGCAGGTTGAATACCTCCGTCTGCGGGGGGCTCCGGCTCATTGTCCGTGCAGCTGGAGGATGGTAGACTTACTCCTCAGCGAGGCTGATGGTTAATGGCGAATAGCAGTTTACCAGCACCCACTCCACATACTCTGTAAAATTCCCCCGAGGACCCACACCGGGCAGGCGTGCCTTTGTATCAGCGCTGAGGCTTGTATGGAAAAAGACACTTAGCGCTTCCTCAGCAAAGTTGGTGATGCACACCAGATCTAGAAATGGGTCTCGAGGGATTGCTGCTCCTGGCCGAGGCATAACAGCCGGTATGTCCATTTTCAGTGTGGTCCATTCTTCTGTCACGTAACGTGGCAAGCACATGAAGATGAGGAGGAACAGGATCTTTTAATAACAAAAACTCAGGAAACATAACATACGCTATAACATAGATGAGAACGGACAAAGAATGAGGGAGAACACAGGGTTTCAAGGGTCATGAAACCCAAAACCAAAATTTCTGAGATTTTAACAGAGGTATGTGTGTTGAACACCATTGAACACAATGTTAGCATCTGTTATATTTAATAGTAGAGTGAAAATTGTTAAATTTTAGTTTTTTTCCGCTTTTTCCGTCTTCCGGGTTTAAAATCTTCATCGTGCACTGCGAGTGCGTTGATGACTCATTAGTGTCTCATATTTATTAATGAGACTGAGTTTTCATATCCTATGAGAAGACACTGTATCTTAATTATTCATGACACCACGTGGATCTTTCCAATGACAGACATGTCAAACTGTGATATCGCGTAGTAGAGGAGAGAGGCAAACATGGGACGCAAGTGTTTGTTTTCGTGGTGCAAAAGTCCAAGTGGGTTGAATATGTTTCCCCGCGATGCTGCCAGGGCTAGACTCTGACTCTAGGCGGTGGGTTTAACCACGGACACATCCACCACGAACACATCTAAACTATATGTGTGTGTGCTACAAACATTTTTGGACTTCGGCATTGTTGACGGCCAATGTAGGTTGCGTCTTGCGAGTGATGCGGTACAAAGTCCCCAGGACTTTGTGTGTAATGGGTGTGTGTGTGTGTGTGTGTGTAACATCTACATAGCTATAGTGTATGCAAGTATGTGTGTGTGTGTGTGTATGTATATATACACTATATATATACATACATCTATATATATATATATATGCATACATCTACACACACACACACACACACATATATATATATATACAGGTCCTTCTCAAAAAATTAGCATATTGTGATAAAGTTCATTATTTTCCATAATGTAATGATAAAAATTAAACTTTCATATATTTTAGATTCATTGCACACCAACTGAAATATTTCAGGTCTTTTATTGTTTTAATACTGATGATTTTGGCATACAGCTCACGAAAACCCAAAATTCCTATCTCAAAAAATTAGCATATTTCATCCGACCAATAAAATAAGTGTTTTTAATACAAAAAAAGTCAACCTTCAAATAATTATGTTCAGTTATGCACTCAATACTTGGTCGGGAATCCTTTTGCAGAAATGACTGCTTCAATGCGGCGTGGCATGGAGGCAATCAGCCTGTGGCACTGCTGAGGTGTTATGGAGGCCCAGGATGCTTCGAGAGCGGCCTTAAGCTCATCCAGAGTGTTGGGTCTTGCGTCTCTCAACTTTGTCTTCACAATATTCCACAGATTCTCTATGGGGTTCAGGTCAGGAGAGTTGGCAGGCCAATTGAGCACAGTAATACCATGGTCAGTAAACCATTTACCAGTGGTTTTGGCACTGTGAGCAGGTGCCAGGTCGTGCTGAAAAATGAAATCGTCATCTCCATAAAGCTTTTCAGCAGATGGAAGCATGAAGTGCTCCAAAATCTCCTGATAGCTAGCTGCATTGACCCTGCCCTTGATAAAACACAGTGGACCAACACCAGCAGCTGACATGGCACCCCAGACCATCACTGACTTTGGGTACTTGACACTGGACTTCAGGCATTTTGGCATTTCCTTCTCCCCAGTCTTCCTCCAGACTCTGGCACCTTGATTTCCCAATGACATGCAACCACTGAGCAACAGTCCAGTGCTGCTTCTCTGTAGCCCAGGTCAGGCGCTTCTGCCGCTGTTTCTGGTTCAAAAGTGTCTTGACCTGGGGAATGCGGCACCTGTAGCCCATTTCCTGCACACGCCTGTGCACGGTGGCTCTGGATGTTTCTACTCCAGACTCAGTCCACTGCTTCCGCAGGTCCCCCAAGGTCTGGAATCGGTCCTTCTCCACAATCTTCCTCAGGGTCCGGTCACCTCTTCTCGTTGTGCAGCGTTTTTTGCCACACTTTTTCCTTCCCACAGACTTCCCACTGAGGTGCCTTGATACAGCACTCTGGGAACAGCCTATTTGTTCAGAAATGTCTTTCTGTGTCTTACCCTCTTGCTTGAGGGTGTCAATGATGGCCTTCTGGACAGCAGTCAGGTCGGCAGTCTTACCCATGATTGCGGTTTTGAGTAATGAAACAGGCTGGGAGTTTTTAAAAGCCTCAGGAATCTTTTGCAGGTGTTTAGAGTTAATTAGTTGATTCAGATGATTAGGTTAATAGCTCGTTTAGAGAACCTTTTCATGATATGCAAATTTTTTGAGATAGGAATTTTGGGTTTTCATGAGCTGTATGCCAAAATCATCAGTATTAAAACAATAAAACACCTGAAATATTTCAGTTGGTGTGCAATGAATCTAAAACATTTGAAAGTTTAATTTTTATCATTAAATTATGGAAAATAATGAACTTTATCACAATATGCTAATTTTTTGAGAAGGACCTGTATATATATATATATATATATATATATATATATATATATATATATATATATACACACACACACACATACATGCATACACTATATAGATGTTACACACACACATATATATATACACACACTCATTTTATAATTTTTATTTCTGTTGTAGTTTTACATTTATTTTTTATGTTTTATTTTATTTTTATTTTTTTTTATTTCAAGTTACAAAAATAGTTTTGGTTCTAGTTCGATATTTTTTTTTTTTTTTGCATATCCTCTCCCGCAACTTAAATCCAACCAATAAAGAAATAAAAGAAAGTATAAATATAATAAAAAATATAAAAATAAAATAAAGCCATTTAAATTAAAATATGTAATTTCTAGTGATCAAAATCTAAATGTATCACGCGTTTTAATTAAAAATGTTTTCTTTTAAATAAAATAAAATGTGTGCAAAATGTCAGGCAATTGAAAGAAAACATTCAGAAAACAGATCAAACAGAATGAAATCATGAACAATGAACACCAAACGATTGTTGGTGAATTCATGAGTCTTGCTGTGTGTGATTGTGAGTTTATGTTCTTCAAAGCATCACAGCCAAAGATGTTCTGGATACACAAGCACAAATCTCAATATTGTCTAACAGAACCTCTATATTTCCATGCAGGATTGTTGTGAATCTCAGGCGGGGCGTTTGGACGCAGGTTTTGCGTGGGAAACTGCAGACCTACTCTATTAATACCCGGGCCTTCTTCTAAAAGCCCCAGAGGCCTGGAGAAGAGCAGGGTGTGTGCAGTCCTGCCCATTCACACACACACACCCTGCCGGTTCAGAGAGTCGAGAGGTGTCAAACCACACGTCCGAGAGGCCTGGAGACGCGCGCTTTTCTGTCACACAAACACGAACTGCTCGAAATCAACACGCGGACAACAGATGATTTCTCACAGACGCGCATTTATACAAACATGAAAACTTTAATACTGAAACATTCATGTGATTACAATATTCAGGCTTCATGACTCTGTGCTGAACCATCACCAATCTCAACAGCTTGTCAAATTAGGCCTTTGGCACAACCGTTTCAAGTTATGGCGATCAGACTGCATGATAGATTTGTAATCAGAACATAACTAAATGTGAAGTGATGTATCTGTAACAAGTCTAAATTGATAAAGCAATAAGAAAGTTGAAATAGTGCTTACGTTTAGAGAGTCAACTTCCAAAAACCAAACAAGTGAAAGAGAGAATTATGTTTCTGTGGCATTATATTAAAAATGCAAAAGGCAATGTTCAACTGCATGCATTTGAATATTAAATGGAGTGTTCACCCCAAAATAAAAATGATCACCTTCATGTCTTTCCATAACATGGACTTTTTTGTTTGACCTGTTTGACATTTGGAGTAAAGGAATTACAATTTTTCATTCGTTATCACTTTGAATATTTTACATGGAAACTTGCAAATGTGTGTGAAAATACTGAACAGAACCTCCGGAAAGCCCATATATATCCTCTGGAAAAATTCAATGGGTTTCTCTATAGAACTAGTTGACTCAATTTTAAAGAACACTTTATGTCAAAACGGTTCTATAAGGAAACATTCCATAAGAGATTTGTACAATTCTTCCATGTTTAAAAGGCTATTTAAAATTTTCTAGCCATAAAGTGTTTATGAGCTACTTAATTCATAAAATGCAATTAAAATAAATTTAAATTAATTAATCCATAAAATGACCCCATGATGGAACCCCCAAGGTTCTATATGATGCGTCTGACGAAACCCTTACGGTTCCATATAGAAGAGAAGAGTTTAAGAACTAAATAAAAAAAATCCCTAACAATTCACAAGTGATTCCATCATTCATGTGAGCTCATCAAATATAAAAAAGTCCTTTAATTTAAGTCTGTTTGTTCTATTAATGAAATATGACACCGTGTTCTGCAGCATCCACCTTTTCTTTGTATCTGATAATCTTTCATTTAAACACGTGACATACTAAAAAAATGCATTCCCTTCTAAAAATGTTAATTGAAAAGTATTTTCCTGATTATTGACTCGATAAAACTGCATCATTCTTTTTCTGAAATATTTGCTGGAAATCCTTTTAGTTTTCACACAAATCTTTCACGAGCGTCTGATGTGTGGGCTTTTTTGTAAATCCCCGGTGCAAGAAAGCTACAAATGTGTGACAAGATGATGTTCGGGGAAACAGGGGTTTCCTGCACAACTACATTATTTGCATATACATTTTAATTAAATATATAATTTAACTAAATTAATTTAATTCTATATTTTTATTCAGTTTTCAAGTTGTTTCTACAAACATGTAAGTTCAACTTTTCAAAAAGTGGCCTTGTGATTGAAATTATACACAACGATCTATCATTTCAAGTCAATTTGACTGAACCAAACAAAAGCCTCTGAATCATAAAACTACAGTAAATGAATTTCTCGTGTCCAAACTCCTGTAAAGGGGCTCATGAGCGCCGCCTGCTGTTCACATTTGCTGCACTGCTTTGAGAGGAATATGGTCGTGCTCAAAGATCTGAAGAAGAGTCCTAAAGAAATACAGAAAACCCTTACATATGAATTTCATGTTATTTCTGCGTATTACTGAATCCAGCGGCTCTCAGTCGTGCTGTAGTGTGAATGAGCCCATTGTGTGCAGGTTGCCATGGAGACCTGAAAGCTGCTTTGGGGCCCGTGTGTGTGAGAACAGGGGAAAGTTAGTGTACGAGAACAAACCGGCCTGCGCCGGACCGGGGCTTTAAGACTGCATGAAGTGTGGCTTTGGTTCTGACGACGTTACAGTGCATCACAGTGAGTGCATTTCTCTTCTTCTTGTGTTTTTGAGTGTTTTTGCATGTTTTTTCTTTACTGTTACAGGCCCTAAACTCTGGAACAGGTTACCAGTTCACATTAGATTTGCTCCTACAAGTCTTTGCTTGAAACTCATTATTTTCCCATTGCTTTTAATGTTTAATGATGCTTATTTTTGTATTTGACTTCTGTTAGTACTTTGATTTTATTTTGGTATTTAGTTTGAAAATTGTCTGATTTTATTTGTAAAATTAGTTTTCTTGCTTGTATTTGTTTTATTCGATGTTGTAAAGCACATTGGTCAGCTGCTTTAATGGTGCTATATAAATAAACCAAACTTGAAACTTGCATGTAGTTTAGATGATTTGGTGTGATGAGATTTTGCAGGATTTGGGTTTCTAGATTCATGCGCTCAGCTTAATTTGCCGAATCAGATCTTATTATAAATGCATTAGCAGAACACATATTAATTTCAATAGTCAACAACAAACATAACTAAACATAACTTGAGAAGCTCATTTAGAGGTGTTTACTGAGTTACATCACTAATATTATCACTCCTGAACCAGAAAACAACTGAAAAAAAACACAGACCCACATTCAAGGAAGGACTCATTTCTAGAGACCAACATATAGAACATAAAATCCCATTAACACCCTAGTAACCACATAGCACCGCACTAACAACCACCCAAAACATTAAAGCAACCACATAGTAACACACTCACACACAATCAGAACACCCTGGCAACTGCATAACAATATAACAACCACCCAGAACATTGAAGCAACTGCATAGCAACTAATACCCTAGTACCCATATAGCAACACACTAACAACCAATCAGAACACCCTGGCAACCACATAACACACTGACACCATACTAACCACATAGCAACACACCAACAACCACCCATAACATCAAAGCAACTTCATAGCAACACACTAGCACCCTAGTAACCACATAGCCACGCCTAACAACCACCCAGAACACTGAAGAAACTACATAGCAAATCATTAACACTCTAGTATCCACATAGCAACGCACTAACAACCACCTAGAACATTGAAGAAACTACATAGAAACACATTGGCACCCTAGTAACCGTGTAGCAATGCACTAACAACCACCCAGAACATTGAAGCAACTGCATAGCAACGCACTAACACCATAGTATCCACATAGCAACACACTATCAACCAATTGAAACACCCTGGCAATCGCATAGCAACGTAATAACAACCACCCAGAACATTGTAGCAACTACATATCAACACATCAACACCCTAATAACCACATAGCAAAACACTAGCAACCAACCAAAATACTGAAGAAACTACATAGCAACACAATAACACCCTAGTAACCACCCAGAATATAAAACAACTACATAGCAACACATTAACACCCTAGTAACTGTCAAGCAACGCAATAAGAACCACCCAGAACACTGAAGCAACTATATAGCAACACACCAACACCCTAACCACATAGCAACGCACCAACACCTTAGTAACTGCATAGCAATGCACTAACAACCACCCAGAACACTGAAGAAAGTGCATAGCAACACCCTAACACCCTAGTAATCACAGAGCAACACACTAAAACCACCCAGAACATCAAATCAACTGCAAAGAAACACATTAATACCCTAGTAACCACATAGCAACAACCAATCGGAACACCCTGGCAACTGCATATCAGCGCCTACCAAACACTCAGAACCACTGAATTGCAACCACTAACAAAACCTGAGCATCGATAGAGTGATTTTTGAATGTAACATTTTAAACAAACAGTAGTTGTTTGCTTTTAGATTCTTAGATCTGATGCAGTGTTGAATTGATTGAATGTGCTTTCTCCTCTCTCTCTGACTGTAGATGTTCACGCTGTCTGAGCTGTGGTCGGGCAGCGAGCGTCAGGGCAGTTATAAGCTGCTGAAGCCGTGGTGGGAAGTCTTCATGGACTACCTGCTGGTGCTAATGCTAATGGTGTCCATCCTCGCCGGGACTCTTCTACTGTCCCGGGACGGAGTCGTGTGCGTCCCCGTACACTCCTTCTCCACCAACTACAGCTCTACTGTGGAGCCCGTGTCTGATTTCGTTTACACAGGCGCAAAACAATCTCTCGGGAGTCCGGCAAAGGGGCGACGTACCAACTTGGACTTCCAGCAGTACGTCTACATCAGCCAGGTTTGCTATCACGAGGCGCTGCCCTGGTTCTCGCGCTTTCTACCGTACGTGACGCTGCTCCACACGCTAGTTCTGCTGGCTAGCGGTTGCTTCTGGTTCCACTTCCCGCTCACGTCCGCTCGTATCGAGCACTTCCTGTCGCTCCTTGGCAAATGTTGCGAATCACCCTGGACGACAAAAGCGCTTTCGCACACGGCCAAACTGGACACTCGCTTTTCGGAGGCGGAGCAAGTAACGCAACCCAAAGCTCAGGTAACATCTTCGTACAAAACGCGCAAGTCGAGTTTGGACTCGGGAACGGACAGCCCTCTGCTGGCGGGGACTGATAGTGCATCCACTACGACGCAACCGTCTCCATGTCCCTCCACTTTATCCCACTGCTCCACGCTCTCCGCTCGGTCGCTCAAGGAGCCGCCGCTTCTGCCGGCGCAAGTCGCCCCGGACGGGTCCAGACCGGGAGCCACGTTGGACCGCAGCGACAGGGAGCAGGCCAGAGCGCTGTTCGAGAGAGTGCGCAGGTTTCGCGCTCACTGCGAGAGTTCAGATGTTATCTATAAGGTAACCTATAAGCCAGTTCATCACGTTTAGAGTTTTGTCTTATTATTAAAGAGGACCTACAGAGTGCTGCAGGTGTGATGTTAAAACCCGGAAGACTACGGGTACGTTTACACGACAACGACATGCTTAAAACAGAGAAGTTTTTCTTTTGAGTTTTCCGCGTACAGACAACACCATTGCCAGAACGATCGCCTTTCACACAGATCCACGAGAACGATTAAGGCCCTGTTTACACTAGAACGATTCCGGGTGAAAACGTAAAAATATTTTATCGGATGTGCCTTTCGTTTACACGGCGACGGCGTTTTGGGGGCTTAAAAACACAAAAAAGTGAAACCACCCTCCAGAGTGGAAATCTTAAAAACGTTCCACCGTCGCGTTCCTGTCTAAAGGGTAAAAACGCAAATCTTCCCACGGTGGCTCTCGTCGTGTACACGTTTACGTCACAGGCATGCGCCAGTACAGGAAAATAACAACCAAAATGTCGGATTATTTCCATACGTCGGACCTTCAAGTTGCCCTCGCAGCTCTGATAAACATACACGAGTCTTTTCAGCAGTTGTACAAAATATTCTCAGATATTGGTGGTGTTGTGTGTCAGAGCTTCACATTGCCACCTAGCCGCCTGGAGTGCACACTACATCGAATTTCACACACTTTTGCGTCACCATATGTACGCGGATTTCCCCCCCCCCGTTCGTCTAAACGCAGAATAAAAAGTGATAACGCAACGCCACTTTTGCGTTTTCTCTTCAGATCGTTTCCGTTTAAACATAGCCTAAAAACACTGTATTCTGCTGCCAGGCCATTAGATGGCGATGAAACACTATAGACTGAACACGTAATACACACGTGCATGACGTCATCGCCTTCAGAGATTCATGTTTTTGTTGATTACACGGTTTTCAAAAACGTGCATTTTGAAACCCGTTTTCAAACGTTTGCGTTTTCAGCCACCCAAAACACTGTTGTCATGTAAACGAACGACCAAAACACATAAAAAGTCTCACGTTTTAAGTTGCAAATGGTGTCGTGTAAACAGCCCCTAATTCGCTAATGTTTCCCTCAAGATTTTCCTATGGGTTTCTAAATGAGTAAAATAATATCTGTGGTAAACATAACTTGGCGATACTTAGACGTTGTGTTCTACTACGTAAATTGGGAGTTTATATCTCACAATTCTGGGAATTTATTTTTCACAATTCTCACAATTCCCTGGAAATTCAGACTTTTTTCCTTGCAATTGTGAGTTTAGATATTTAATGTTTTTTATAGATATTTTAGATATTTAAAAGTCAGAATTGTCAGATAAAAAAAAAGTCACAATCACCTAATTATTCCATCATGGAAACAAGCTCGAATAGTTTAAAGAATATTAAGGTTTAATAATAATAATTATTATAATAATACAAATATTGCATTAAAGGAATAGTTCACCCAAAAGTAAAAATTCTGTCATCATTTACTCACCCTTAAATTGTTCTAAACCTGTATTATAACAGATAGAATATAATAGAGTAGAATGGAGTAGAGTGGAATAGAACAGAACAGAGTAGAATATAATAGAATAGAGTGGAACAGAGCAGAGTAGAATAGAGTGGAATAGAGTAAAATGGAATAGAATAGAGTGTATTAGAGTGGAGTAGAATAGAGTGGAACAGAACAGAGTAGAATAGAGTGGAGTAGAGTAAAATGGAATAGAATGGAGTGTAATAGAGTGGAGTCGAATAAAGTGGAACAGAACAGAGTAGAGTAGAGTGGAATAGAGTAAAATGGAGTAGAATAGAGTAAAATGGAGTAGAATATAGTGTAATAGAGTGGAGTAGAATAGAGTGGAATAGAATAGAGTAGAACAGAACAGAGTAGAGTAGAACAGAGAACAATATAATCTGTCTTTATCATCACTGGTGGAATTAGTTTCAGTTTCTTGTCAAAACAGTAACTTTTGTTTACCAGCCACAAATGTGGTTTCTTTGTTCTGTTGAACACAAAAGAAGATATTTTAAAGAAAGTGGGTATTCAGACAGTTGCTGGTCCCCAATGACTAACATAGTGTGGAAAAAATGCTATTATATACTGAATAGAATAGACCAGAGTAGAATATAATTGAGTAGTGTGGAATAGAGTAGAGTGGAAAAGAACAGAGTAGAATATAATACAGTAGAGTGAACTATCTTCACATGTGTTTCAACACCTGTAGGTGTACACTGCTCAGACGGTGTTCAAGGTCCTGAAGTTCATCCTGATCGTGAGCTACGCTACTCCTCTCCTGAGCTCCATCTCTTTCAGTCACGTCTGCCAGCTTCACTCTCACGCTCTGACCGGCTACAGCCTCTTCCAGTGCAGCCACTCGCTGTCCTCCGTCCTGCGCAAGCTGATGCAGGCCTACATCTCGCTGCTGTTTCTGTTCGGTCTGCTGGGCGTCTACGCCCTCTTCTGGATCTTCCACAAGTACGGGCGTCCCGAGACAGGAGAGGACTGTGTCCATGTAGTCTGTAGTCTGTCTCCATGTGTGAGTGTCGAGAGATTCTGGTGACTGAACCTACGTGTCTGTTTGTGTTCTAAGAAATTCTAAATTCAAATGGAGTGCATTAGCCCCACCCACTCTTCAGCGGCATTGGTTCCGAGAATATTTTTTTCATTCCTTTTTTTCCATAGAAATATTAAAAAGTCTGAAGTTCTCGTCCGAAATTTTCACAGATATAAAATAAATACGACCTCATATTGTTTCAATCGTATTTAAACACTGCTTCCGAAAATTTCGTCCGTCCTAAAAAAATTCGGATCGGGTTCGATTTTCTGCGTTTTTCGCTTCCATGGCAAGCATTTTGAGTGGTGTGACTCAGTGTGCAAGGACCTTTAGCATAAAAGTTATAAGCCATTAACAAAACCAACCAGTCACGAGGTGACTCGCAAAATTACAAACAGTTTATTATATCTGTAGAAACATATTTTAAGCTCATTGCAAAATATAAAGAGATCTTTTGGTGTAATTTGCTCACAGCGACTCTCTGATTGGTGGAATTTTCTGCACAGCATTATGGGTAATGTACAGTTTTTCCACCAAGAATTCCACCGTTAAATGTAATTATATATAAAAAAAAAAAAAAAGAAGTAAGTTTTAAAATAGGGCTTCACCAGAAGCATTTACCATCGATTAACTCACAGGTTCATAAGGGGTCATAAGTCATCGTTACAAATCTCTTTCCCATTTTTACTTCCGGAACCCGACTGTTGTAATCTATAATGGTTTGAGATGAAACTATGATGAAATCTTATTGGATATATGCCTAATCCTCAGGTCTTTGAGGCAGTACTCTTTCCAGAGTCTCCGTGAGAAAGGATCCATGCTAGACGCGCCTGACCTTCACAATGACCTGGCGTTCCTCTTGCACATGGCCGACCAGTACGACCCTCTGCTGTCCCAGCGTCTGTCTGTGTTCCTGTCGCCGGTCAGCGAGACCCGCCTGCTGGAGGAAAGCCTGGAGCGGCGCTGGGGAGCCGAGCGCTTGCGGTCGATGATCACGAGTGACACGCAGGGCCGCTCTCTGCTGCAGCTCGTGGCTCTTCCTCGCCTGCCACCGGCCCTCTTCACCCTCAGCCAGTTACAGCTGTTGAAGCTGGAGCTGATCGGAGACGCCAAACTCACAGCACAGATATCTAACATGACCGCACTCAGGTAGGTATTCACACCGACACACAGGACTGCCTTTAGCACATATGCGTTATCAAGCTGATATCAGGGTTTGCTTGATGCAGAATTGCATTTCAAATTTGAATGTATGGAAGTAGAATTCAAATTAAGTGGAATTAAATTCATATAACAGTTATGTTTTTTAACTAGAAAAATAAAGTTTGCCAAAGACTGAAAAAGAGTTTATAGGCCTTAATGACAGAGCGAGAACGACAGACAGATAAATAGATAGATAAATAGATAGATAGATAGATAGATAGATAGATAGATAGATAGATAGATAGATAGATAGATAGATAGATAGATAGATAGATAGATAGATAGATAGATAAATAGATTAAAAGACAGACAGACAATTAGACAGACATAGATAGACAGACACAGATATAGATAGACAGACAGACAGACACAGATATAGATAGACAGACAGACAGACAGACACAGATATAGATAGACAGACAGACAGACAGACAGATAGACACAGATATATATAGACAGACAGACAGACACAGATATAGACAGACAGACAGACAGACAGACACAGATATAGATAGACAGACAGACAGACAGACAGATAGACACAGATATAGATAGACAGACAGACAGACAGACAGATAGACACAGATATAGATAGACAGACAGACACAGATATAGACAGATAGATAGACAGACAGACACAGATATAGACAGACAGACAGACAGACACAGATATAGATAGACAGACAGACAGACACAGATATAGATAGACTGTGTGTGTGTGTGTGTGTGTGTGTGTGTGTGTGTGTGTGTGTGTGTGTGTGTGTGTGTGTGTGTGTGTGTGTGTGTGTGTGTGTGTGTGTGTGTGTGTGTGTGTGTGTGTGTGTGTGTGTGTGTGTGTGTGTGTGTGTGTGTGTGTGTGTGTGTGTGTGTGTGTGTGTGTGTGTGTGTGTGTGTGTGTGTGTGTGTGTGTGTGTGTGTGTGTGTGTGTGTGTTTCCCTAATGTCCACCACAGTGACCCTCAGTAGTGTGCACAGCAAAATCACCAGTTAAATTAACACTGCTCAGTGTTTATATGAGTCCACACTCAGAGGGTGTTCAATGAACACTGAAGCAGTGCTAAAGTTAATGAGATAATTAAGTGATTAATTGAGTGATGATTGAGCATTATCGAAGACACCTGATGTTAACAACCAGAATCACTGAAGGAGAAAATTGTAATTGGTATGTTACCATTATGGAGATCAGTGTTTGCTTTAGTTGGCCTCTTGACCCTTACGTCATTAACTTTAGTTCTTTGTTTGGCTGCTGTACCTGAATAATAACAGCCAAATGAACAAAGAGAAAAGGTGACTTGATGGTGTTGGTTGTGTTTTAATAGTATCATTATCTCACCATCATTTGACCTGAATAGAGCACAATTTCTGAGCTATATTTACTTTATTGATTATAGCATCACAATTTGCAACTTTTGCGATGTATTCCAAATAATATCTTGAAACTTAATCACACACCAAACTTTTTTCGCTTTCTTAAACAGACATTAAGAACCAGCCTGTGACTCTCAACAATGGTGACAATTATAAAGCATTTTGTAGTGCATTCTGGGTGCCACCAATCAAATCTCATTCATGGCTCCCATCATGCATTGCTGCATGAATAAATAATGAGCTTATGTTCAGAGGTCATCTGTTTGTCACCATTGTTGAGATTCATACGCTAATTCTTGATGTCTGTATGTGCAGTCTATGTGTTTTTGTAAAGGTTTAATCATTTGGATTTAATTGAAAAGGCTAAAAAATGCATACTCTACAATGACAGTGCTGCTATACTCCATTAGGTAAACTTAACTCTGAAATTATGCTCTCAATGAGTTCAGTGATTCGTGTTAACTATTGCTTATGTTATAACACAACCAACACCAGCATAACACCTTTTCTCTTTGTTTGTCAGGCAGCTATAACTCAGGTATAACAGCCAAACAAAGAACTAAAGTTGATGATGTAAGGGTCAAGAGCCACTATGAGTGTGGACTCATATAAACACTGAGCAGTGTTAATTTAACACTGGTGATTTTGCTGTGTGTGTATGTATATACATATCTATGTTAAAACACTGTGGTATCAAATGTTCACAGAAATTATAATCTGTTACACTGTTATTTTTTGCAATTCATTTAATTTGTATGTTTCAATTTAAGTTGTTATAATACTTTGTTATTATTTGATGTCTTCACTATTATATTGTGTTACAAGCTTTGGCAATATTGTAATATGTACAGTCATGCCATTAAGCAATTTGAATAGAATGGAATTGAATTGATAGACAGAGAGACACAGATATAGATAGACAGACAGACACAGATATAGATAGACAGACAGACAGACAGACACAGATATAGATAGAAAGACAGATAGATAGACAGATATAGATAGACAGACAGACAGACAGACACAGATATAGATAGACAGACAGACACAGATATAGATAGACAGACAGACAGACACAGATATAGATAGACAGACAGACACAGATATAGATAGACAGACAGACAGACAGACAGACAGACACAGATATAGATAAACAGACAGACACAGATATAGATAGACAGACAGATAGATAGACAGATATAGATAGACAGACAGACAGACAGACACAGATATAGATAGACAGATATATAGATAGACAGATAGATAGATAGACAGACAGACAGACAGACAGACACAGATAGATAGATAGATAGATAGACAGACAGACAGACACAGATATAGATAGACAGACAGACACAGATATAGATAGACAGACAGACAGACACAGATAGATAGATAGATAGATAGACAGACAGACACAGATATAGATAGACAGACAGACAGACAGACACAGATATAGATAGATAGACAGACAGACAGACCGACACAGATATAGATAGACAGACAGACAGACAGACAGACACAGATATAGATAGACAGACAGACAGACAGACAGACCGACACATATATAGATAGACAGACAGACACAGATATAGATAGACAGACAGATAGATAGACAGATATAGATAGACAGACAGACAGACAGACAGACACAGATATAGATAGACAGACAGACAGACACAGATATAGATAGACAGACAGACAGACACAAATATAGATAGACAGACAGACACAGATATAAATAGACAGACAGACAGACACAGATATAGATAGACAGACAGACAGACAGACACCGATATAGATAAACAGACAGACACAGATATAGATAGACAGACAGATAGACAGATATAGATAGACAGACAGACAGACAGACACAGATATAGATAGACAGATAGATAGACAGACAGACAGACAGACCGACACAGATAGATAGATAGATAGACAGACAGACACAGATATAGATAGACAGACAGACAGACAGACACAGATATAGATAGACAGACAGACAGACAGACACAGATATAGATAGACAGATAGATAGACAGACAGACAGACAGACCGACACAGATAGATAGATAGATAGATAGATAGACAGACAGACACAGATATAGATAGACAGACAGAAAGACAGACACAGATATAGATAGACAGACAGACAGACACAGATATAGATAGACAGACAGATAGATAGACAGACAGACAGACAGACAGACAGACAGACAGACAGACAGACAGACACAGATATAGATAGACAGACAGATAGACAGACAGACCGACACAGATATAGATAGACAGACAGACAGACAGACCGACACAGATAGATAGATAGACAGACCGACACAGATAGATAGATAGACAGACAGACACAGATATAGATAGACAGACAGATAGATAGACAGACAGACAGACCGACACAGATAGATAGACAGACAGACCGACACAGATATAGATAGATAGACAGACAGACACAGATATAGATAGACAGACAGATAGATAGACAGACAGACAGACCGACACAGATAGATAGACAGACAGACCGACACAGATATAGATAGATAGACAGACTGCACATAATGTGACATGAGCACTAAAGACTGACACAGACTATTTCTGAGATGTACTGTAGATCAGGGGTTGTTGCATGAGTTGATGAGGCCTGTCTTCTCCTCAGGGAGCTGCACCTCTACCACTGCACGGCCTCGGTGGAGCCCGGAGCTCTGCAACACCTTCAGGAACACCTGGAGACTCTGCACCTCACCTTCACCCACGCCTCCGAGATCCCGGCCTGGGTCTATTCCCTCCGCGGCCTCCAGGAGCTGCACCTGAGCGGGAGGTTGAGCAGCGAGGGCGGGATGGGGCGCGGCTGGGCCCTCGTTAGCCTCCGACAGCTGCGGCACCTGCGCGTCCTGGTGCTGCGCGGCGCGCTGCAGAAAATCCCGGGGGAGCTCAGCGAGTTAGCCGGGAGTCTGCTAAAACTAGAGATATACAACGAGGGCACTAGGTTGTTAGTGCTTACGGGATTGAGACGCTTAACCGGATTAGCAGAGGTGCAGCTGAACGGATGCCAGTTGGAAAGGTTGCCTTCAGCGCTGCTGGCGCTTACAGGTCTACGTATTTTGGACTTGCAACACAACAGCCTGCGTACCTTAGAGGAGCTGCTGGGATTGCAGCATCTGCGGCGTTTGTCCGGTCTACGACTTGCCTGTAATCATGTGTTGGCTCTGCCGGCTAGTGTAGGAGTGCTACGTTCGCTGGAGCTCTTGGATTTAGCGCATAATCAGCTGCGAAACTTACCGTCGGCTCTCTTTACGCTACGCAGACTGCGACGCCTCCTGCTGGCCGGGAACCTTCTGGAAGAGCTTCCAGCGGAGGTCGGCGCTCTGACGCTGCTTAGCGAACTGGACCTCAGCGCTAACCGCCTCGAACGCCTTCCCAAAGAGCTGTTTGGAAACTGCGTAGAACTTCGCAGCTTGAACGTCGCGAATAACTCGCTGGGATCTTTGCCGGCGGGTCTGGGCGGCTTGACTCAGCTGTCCCGTCTGGATGTGCGGGGAAACAGTCTGGAGGAGCTGCCCGTCGAGCTGGGGTGCTGTTTTGGGCTCCGTGGAGGCGGGTTTCTTGCGGAAAACTGGCTGATGCACACCTTACCTCGACAGGTCAGGGACGTCCTGCAGCAGACCGGCTCTTCTGAACCTCCGTCACGGCCCAATTCGGATTGTTTTCCTGCCTTTTCGACTGCACAGTGGAGCTTCCACTCCGCACTGGAATCTCGGATATAAAACGCCAGCTTCAAAGTGAACTTACGGACTCTAGGGTCTGTTTTTTCATAAACAATATTTAACTACCCTTGTGGGAAAAGTAGTGCACTTTAGTATACCTTTAAAAAGAGTACTTAAAGGTGCTGTGTGTAACTTTTTTACTCTACTAAAGCATACAAGTACCATAATATGTTTGACAGTGTAACAGTGTCTTCGTTTCGTTCCAACGGCTTCCATAACGCTTATAAATCTTTAATACATTACTGGTCATCCATGAATATGATTTCTGCCTGAGTCCATCGTATTCTCCACCGGCTGTAGAGGTGAAGACGACAACTATGATTCCACAAAATCAAGGCTTCATCAAACTACACCTTTGTTTTGAATAAACGACCTCTAGTGGCAAAAAATTACATAGTGTGCCTTTTAAGAAAACAAGTATATTCTTTAAAAGAATATACAGTGTGAAATGAGTGTGCACTCAGAAGAAAAGGTTCTATATGGAACTTTGAAGGATAATGCCAGGCGCATGATTTTTGGAATCTTTATGTGTTCCTATCATGAGATCATTTTATGGATTAAGTTTTAATTTGTTTATTCGTTTTTAATTGTAATTCCATTTAATGAATTAAACAGTTCTTACACATACTTTATCACTAGGCAAAATTGAAATAACCTGCAAAACATGAAAGTATCATGCAATAAATTCTCCCTATAGAACCTTTTTGGCATAAAGGCTTCTTTAAAATTGGGTCGAGTTCTATAGAGAAACCCATTGAACCATTTTTCTATTGTCTTATGTCTATATGTTTAAAGTGTACTGCTAAATGACAATATTTCATTGTCATTTCTATTGAAACTTGTGTCATATTTTAGATATATCAAATTGCTACTTCATCAATATGATTACAAATATATTTAAAAATATTAACTTACTGAATGTTATATCAAATAACACGCTGCAGTTAAAAGTTACTTTACCTGTCCTGTACTTTGTTAAGGAATTACAAGATCATCAAAACATAATGGTTTAAAATGTACTTTAAACTAAAACTCTTAATTTGGCATTATTACTAAGTGAATAACTTGATTATTACTACGTTTTTTTTTTAAAAACTGTACTTAAAGAAAATTTTCTTTTTCACTCACTTAAGTGGCCTTTTATTTCATTAATATTTTATTATCTGAAAGTATTTTTTTTTTCTTAAATACACTTTTAAGATTATTTTATTCCTATATTATTATTATGATAATAATATTACTAAACTAAGTCTGGAAGAGCCAATCTCTTCCCTAGAAGACTTTTGATGTAACATCTATGAATAAACTGATGTGACGACTGACGAAATTAAAAACATTTGACCTTAATTAACAGGTTGATGTCACTGACCCAATGTGTGAGGCCCATTGTAAACCTTTCCAATCTTGACAAACTATATAGGCTATCATTTTTAAGCTCTTACGACTCTAGTTTTCATAATTGCTGACTGTTTTTATTAATTTGTGATAACTAATCGGAGTCATAAGGCGAGTTCAGACCTTTTTTTAATGAAATAGTGATGCACATTCTCGGTTTTTTGTCTAAAATGTTTTAAAATATAAAGAAATATTGACAGATAATTAATTTATGATGCATTATGTCTTCAACGCAAACTATAATGCATGTCTGGTAACCGGTTGCTTTCCACATGCCCTTTTTACGTGTTTGTTAGATGTTGAATTCAAATAAAATACAGTCATATTGCCCATACTATTTTTTTAATACAATGTCTCCTTCATAAATAGTAGTATGTGAAAAGTATTGGTAATAAATGGTTAAGATCACTCAAACCAGGTCCATGCTCAAGTGGGACTGACAAATTGGCTAGTTTCCTTTAGCATCTTTGCTAAATAAAAAATGAAGATGCTGTTTATTGTTTATTTTTAACGGGATAATCCTTACACTATCAATAAACACTAAGCATCTGATGAGGTTTTAAGTACAGTATAGTCTACAACCTAAAATTTTATTTTGTCTCTCATACTAAAATATTTCTTCAACACTTAGAAAATTGATAAAGGTAGTCAAAACACACAGAACTCTTGTTCTACCGTAACTAGTACGTACGTACCATGGTATTACCATGTATTTTTTTAAAATGTACCTACATCTATGATAGTCTTTCTTTAGTCTTGATTTGATTCGGTTTACTTATGGAAGCCACATAAGAAAAATATTGTTTTGGTAAATCTTAATTATTAAAAACTACATGATAATTATGCTTAAAAATCAAAATTATGGCATAAAAATGCGAAATTATTACATACTACGTCATTAAAAAGTAGAAATGTCATAGGCCTATATCATTTCTACAATTTATTACATCAATATGTAATATTTGTGACGTTTTTGGCTATAATCTTGATTTTTTTTTAAGTCCTAATCAAGACTTTTATGTCAGAATTTCTACTTTTATATCTCAATTATGATTTTTTTATTCAGCGAAAATGGGCTTCCATAATATGGCGCAAGATATAAATCATTTAATAGCATAAATGTACTGTCTTAAGTAATTTATATTAATATTCCTTCCTAAACTACTAGCAAATATAATCAAACGTTTCAATCACATTCACAAACTTCAGAAGAGAGCTACAAAAATCCCGCCTACCTCAAACGCGCCCAACGCGAGCACGACATCAACGCCCCAAAGTTCAAGTTCCAACATCCAATCACGACACGGTTTCATTTTATGCGTCTGAAACTGACGGGTTCGCTAGCCAATGAGCGCACTTGTTCTTCAGGAGGCTGGACTTCCGGGCGGTAGTATAAACTGCGGCCTGTCGTCGCGTGTGGTTTGAGACAGCTGTGCTTCTTCATACGTATTCCGCGCACACCGTTAACTACAGGTAAAGTAAAATTATTTCTCAATTAAACATATAGTGGTTTCCCCTCATAGCTTTATTTATTATACATATACCTCCGTGTGTTGTATTTAATATGAACGTTTATTATGAGATCGAGGCGTTATGTCATTAGCAATTTAGCTGTGCGTGCTAACAACAGCGCACGATAGGGAGAGAGCGCGCGCTCGAGTTCATTTTCAGTTTTTATCATCTATTTCTGTGTTTCGCGGACTCGGTGCTGGTAAAACGCATTAAGCACACGCTCGTTTGGGAGTTTTTGTTCATTTTTTTTAACCGTCTTCGTCATCAATATAAGGTAGTGTTCGTAAACGGCGCTCCATTGTCCGCCGCGCGTTCGCGACGAATTGTTCGTTACAGGAGTTTAACATCTATGCTAATTTAAATGTCTTTGTTGCTCAGCAACACAATAGCGAGAACCGTGATTGTGTTGAATATCAATATATAATTTCATATCAAACCATCATAACATTGACGTGTATGAGCGTATGGTTTGTAATCGGGGCCCGGTCCAGTTTCTCTGAACTCGCTGCGTACTATCAATAAGTACCGCGATATTACCGTGTTTATGTTGCTCTGCTTTGGCTTTTTGCATTTGTATATGAACCATGTACTCGGTTAACAAAAATATGGTTTTAATGTGACGTAGTTACATTTTTCTTGTTTAAATAAGTACTGTGTAATACCAATTAACTACGTGTACTTGCAAAATATTGACGGTTTAGCGTTCGTAACATTTAATTATCCATAAATTACTGTTATTATTATTATAGCAATAGCATGTAGTAATGTGTAACTACGTCACCTCAAAACAGTGTTGAGTTACCCAAATATGTTCAAAGACCATTTGGTCCCATTAAGCTATGAAAACCTTATTTGTGAATGTTTAAGATGTCCCTTTATTTGATAGCTATTGTTATTTATTGTCCATAGCAAACTTAATAGTGATCAGGCTGGTTTATTTACATGGTTTCTGTCCTATGTGGGTTTATTTTGGCTTAATTTCATAGCGTAGTCGTCGAGTTGGTATCGACTTTCTAACTTATCTCCATGTGTTCCCTAATGGCTCGTTCCTTTTGAACATTGAAAGTGTGAATCTGTTGAAGTTGTGATTTTTAAATGCCTTGCTGCTTTATAATTGGGTTTTCTCACTACTTTTGTCTCCAGAATGGCTGAGAATGATGTTGAAAACGAGCTGCTGGATTACGAAGAGGACGAGGAGCCTCAAGGAGCCCCGGAGAGCGTCGCTCCGGTGGGCAAGAAGGAGGTGAAGGGCTCGTACGTCTCCATCCACAGCTCGGGCTTCAGGGACTTTCTGCTCAAGCCGGAGCTGCTGAGGGCCATCGTGGACTGCGGGTTCGAGCATCCGTCTGAAGGTCAGACACGGCTGGCTGTCGGTTCAGATCTTCTGATTCGCAAGCTCTAAATTAGATTTTGATTCCTGATTCGACTCAGTGTATATAGATTTAATACAAATCCTTTATAACAAAAGAACAGTGAACATAACTTTACAAGTGGTAAATTAATAGAGAAATTAAGAGCCACACTTTTTATTTTAGATACACAGAACCCAACTCTGTTTCAAATGCTTACAATGAATAGACAGGATTTTGATGCAAGAGAAATGAAAGAGAAACTTATGCTGAAAGTCCCCAAGCGGAAAAATAAGTTAGCCTAGCCCCACTGCTTCTGTTAGCATGGATGTGCATGTTGATGATTACAGAGAGTAAACGTGGTGTTTGTTTTTAGTGCAGCACGAGTGCATCCCGCAGGCCATCCTCGGCATGGATATCTTGTGTCAGGCCAAGTCCGGTATGGGGAAGACGGCTGTGTTTGTGCTCGCTACCCTGCAGCAGATCGAGCCGGTGGAGGGACAGGTTAGTGTGTGATGCGTCTGTTTACGGGTCAAACATTAGGACTCAGAGGTGCGAGTTTGAAATCACTGTAATGCAGGGTCTCACAAGCCATGTTTCCATCCACTTGTCAATCGAATAATCTGAAGTTCAGTAAAAAAAACTTCATGCTAATAAAGCTGGTGAAAGTGCGTTTCCATCAAACGGCTGTAAAGCGGATAAAAACCTGTGCGTAATGACGTCACATGCTGTTTTGCGATCAAATTGGTATATCGAATTGATTTGAGACATGTTAAGGTGTTTCCATTCGTTTTCTCACCGAATTGCACAACATTCAAGCCAACATTTGCGAGCAAAGTTTTACTAGGCAAAATGGATCGCCATAATAACGTTTCCATCAGCGTTTATCGCATAAGCCGTATATCGATCAAGATGAAATCCGATGAGACAGATCGTATTTCATTTGAGTCGATATTCATGAAATTCAATTGGAATTTGACTGTTTCCATGAGGAATTTTTCATTCGATGTCACTTAATGCGGATAAAAACGTGTGGACGGAAACATAGCTACTGACTGGTGTTTGTGAGCTGATTAAAATGTAAAAAAAAGTGTTAATTAAAGACTTGCTAAAAATAATTCTGCATAACATTAACTTTAACATAATATAGTTGTGAACATGTGACTGATGTTTAATTATTTAAATATGAAATAAAAGTTAATCAATTTAGATTAACTTCTGTCCATACAAAACTTCGCTGTTCTGCGCTCTAGCCAGAGAATACTCCCGTTGCAGGAACACTTTTAGTAGTCCAAGAAGAAGCAAATATATTTAAGTGGCTATAACAAAGTTATGTTAAGTGTTATATTTAACCAGATTTTATAGTGCAAAACAAATTCGAGGGGGATGCCAGGTGTGCAAAAAAAACATGAATATTCGAATGTCACATTATCAAATCGAATACCAACCCACCGAACGAATATGAGAATATTCGGGTACATCCCTAATTAAGATTGTCGTTAAATTGGTCATTTTAAAGGGAAATATTTAAAGTTGTTTTCCTCAATCCTCATGTCATGTGACAGTTAATTTTTCTGGTGTTAAATTACTTGAATCATAATGTTAACTTAAAGGAATAAATTTGAATATTGAAGATAAAACCATCAATTAAGTGAAAGGTTATTTTATTAATTTTTAAAGGTTTCTTTGATGCTGGTTATTGATCACGTGACATGCAGATAAACCGTGAACATGGTGTTAAATTATTTGGGGTTTGGCTGGACAATTGTGAAAGTTTACCAAACTTTTTGTCAGCCAGTTATTAATTCTGGTTCAAGTGGCCCTAATTACGGTTGCACAGGTGTGTAACGTGCAAAACTCGAGACAGTCGCGGGTTAATTAAACTGATTGTGTTTCCTGTGGTGCAGGTGTCGGTACTGGTCATGTGTCACACGCGTGAGCTGGCCTTTCAGATCAGCAAGGAGTACGAGCGCTTCTCCAAGTACATGCCCACGGTCAAGGTGGCCGTGTTCTTCGGCGGCATGTCCATCAAGAAGGACGAGGACGTCCTGAAGAAGAGCTGCCCTCACATCGTGGTGGGGACGCCGGGCCGAATCCTCGCGCTGGTGCGCAACAAAACCCTCAACCTGAAGAACGTCAAGCACTTCGTCCTGGACGAGTGTGACAAGATGCTGGAGCAGCTCGGTGAGCGTCTGGAGGAAGTGCGCTTGGTGTGTGTGTTGGAGCGAGCCTGTGACGATTCATGTGTGTTTCTGTGTCAGATATGAGACGTGACGTTCAGGACATCTTCAGACTGACGCCTCATGAGAAGCAGTGCATGATGTTCAGCGCCACCCTCAGCAAAGAGATCCGCCCCGTCTGCCGCAAGTTCATGCAGGACGTGAGTGGCGTCTGTCTGTTTTAGTGAGATTACTTGTTTTGGTGATCTCTCTTCTGTTCACATGCTGAACGTTTGTGTTTTCTTCCTTGAAATGGTTCAAATTGTTGTTTTTGTCCATGTAGTGTTATATTAGTACTTATTTCAGCCACTTTCCAAGGCAAAATTTCTTTATTTTAAGCTTGTTATATCAGTACTTAAATGTGTTGTCCATATAGTTAAGTTTGTTATATTACTAGTACTTAAACGATTATAAGGAATGTTGCCTTGTAAATTAGCTGAAATAAGTACTAATATAACACGGTTAAAATTGTTTTTGTGTCCATATAGTTTTAAGTATGTTATATTAGTACTTCAGCCAATTTCCAAGGCAACATTTCTTATAATCGTTTAAGTACTAGTAATATAACTTAACTATATGGACACAAAACACCGAACGGTTTCAAGTTTATTAGTGCTTAAAATGAATAAAAGAAATGTTACCTTGGAAATTGGCTGAAATAAATACTAATATAATATAACTATATGGAAACAAAAAAAAGTTTAAGTTTCCAAGGCAACATTTCTTATATTCTCAAGTACTAAAATAACAAACTTAACTATATAGACAATTTAATAACACAATATAAAAATTCACTGAAATCCATGGCTTCAGTGTTTATTGCTTTTATAAAATGGTTAGACCATGAAAATATTTTATTTTAATATTTAATGCATCAAGCTCAGTTGTTTGTATGTTTGTAGAGTAATTTACAATGGCTTTGAATTCGGCTCAACCAATCCGAATCAAGGACAGAACTATCCGTTTTATGATTAATACAAAAAAACATTTTAACTGAATGAAGGAAGCAACTTGTACAAACATTCACCGTGTGGGAAGAAAAGCTCACAACTACAATAGTTCCTTTAAAGGGCACCTCTTATGGCCCTTTTTACAAGATGTAATATTGGTCTTGGGTGTCCCAAGAATGTATTTGTGAAGTTTCAGCACAAAATACCCCACAGTTAATTTATTATAACCATTTGAATGTGTCATTTTTGGGGCCTGTTTTGAAACAAGCTGATGCAATGCAAATGAGCTGCTAATCCTCACCCTGCCGCTGGATGTGGGCGTAACTTGCATAACTATGGCAATTAACAGTCGGTAGAACCATAATGGCCGAGAGTGATAGACCCGCAATGTGTATGGCATTCAGCCATACATGTTTGAACCAGAGTCCGACTCCGGCTGAAGAAACACGATCAAGAATGGACCAGGATGTCTCGGAGTGGTTATTTGATACATTTATGAACGTCATCGCTGTGCAACACACACAGACACACACAAACTGTGATAACGTTGACGCAAATGTTTGAAAACACAAATACCGATAATAACGTTTGCTACCTACCAATAAAATTACATTAATGCGAGAGACCTGTTTGGTCATGTTTACCTCACTCCTCGAACAGGTGTTTATGTGGCAAGGGTTAGGGTGCGTTTTCAGTGGCTCTGATGTCGGAAGCAAGTGCAAACAACTATGCGAAGTATTACAGCCCACAACAAAACACTTATTTTTCTTAGGAGGCATTTTCTAGAAGGCAGCGCAAATCTTCAGAACAGCGGTCCAGCTGTCGTTGAAACGATGGAGGATCAGATCACCGAGGGAGGGGTCTGCCTCAACCCTTTCCCATGTTCCACGTCACAAAAAGCTGAATCTTAGAACGGCTCATTCTGAGTACATATGAATTATTGAGATTGTAAAAAAAACACAGGGTGGATTATCATTCCAGGGTGGTTTTGCTCACACACTGCCAACACACATTTATGTTCAAACAGCATGTAAAAGTGAATTTTGCATAACAGGTGCCCTTTAATGTTATTGCCTTAACTAACAATGAGCAATGCATTTGGTGCAGTATAAAACCTTTTTATTAAAAATAATAGTATATTAGTGATGCTAAAATAACACTGTAGTTAAAATGCCACTATAACCGGTGTTTTGAGAATTGAGTCCCTTTTGGGTGCACTGGCAATTTTCTTGCAGTGTTAGCGTTTTATAAGTTGTCCGTCAGTATTTGTCGCTGCATTGGCCTGTGTTTATTATCGCCTGTGATTGGATGCTCTGGTCTGAAGTGTTGTGGTGTTTTCAGCCGATGGAGGTGTTTGTGGACGACGAGACCAAGCTGACTCTTCACGGGCTGCAGCAGTACTACTGCAAACTGAAGGACAGCGAGAAGAACCGCAAACTCTTCGACCTGCTCGACGTGCTGGAGTTCAACCAGGTGAGCGCTTGACCGATGCTCATTCCAGTCTCACATCTACTCATTTAGCAGACGCTTCTGATCAAACTCGACCCCGTTTACTCCAGTCTTGTTGTATTCTTCAAAATAAGTTTTTGGTTTTTACGATGTCCGTTTAAACGCCTTGGCCTTCCCTCTGGTCTATTCCTGTAGATTTTAGTGTCTGTTAGAAATGTTTGGTGTTCTTGAGGGTAATTGTGTGTTTGTCCTGCAGGTGGTGATCTTCGTGAAGTCTGTTCAGCGCTGTGTGGCTCTTTCACAGTTACTGGTGGAGCAGAACTTCCCCGCCATCGCCATCCACAGAGGAATGGTTCAGGAAGAGAGGTGTGTGTGTGCGTCACTGTTTTGATGCATGAAACCAGAGATTCCTGTGTTTGACAGCCCAAACACCTTTAAAAGTTTATTTCAATTGAACAATGAACGTGCAAATGTAACAATGTAGATGTAACTTTATAAAGTAAAAATATTTAATTTAATATATAAACAAATTAAAACAAATGATTAAATACATTTTTAGTTTGTTAAATAAACGATGTTTTGAAGTTATATCTTTTTTTTTTTGTTAATTTTATTTAGGTTTAACTTTTTTTCCAATTTGTTTGATTTACAGTACAATTTTAAAACTTATTTTAACTTTTTTTTATACCACAAAATATATAAAAAAAATTGTGGTTTACAATATACTGTATTTATTCAATTAATTATCACATTGACAAGTTACTTTTACATTGTACATACTGAATAACAGTTCACAAGGTGACACAAAAACGTTTGCGATCGGTAATATGCGTGTTGCAATAACGTTTGTCTCCTTAAATGTCCCTAAAGATGAACCGCTTTGTTTAGAGCTAGTAAACGCAAGGGTCTGCTGGGACTCTTTAAGGACTGGATGTTTTAAGGCTTCTGTCTGCATCTCTTCTCGCAGGTTGTCTCGGTATCAGCAGTTCAAAGACTTCCAGCGGAGGATCCTAGTGGCCACGAATCTGTTCGGTCGAGGAATGGACATCGAGAGGGTCAACATCGTCTTCAACTACGACATGCCAGAGGACTCAGACACGTACCTCCACAGGGTACGAATGCAACCGCGCGCATCAATGTCTCCGCTCTCTGAAGGGCCGGGTCTCACACTGTCGTCTCGTTCTCAGGTGGCTCGTGCCGGTCGCTTTGGCACCAAGGGTTTGGCCGTCACATTCGTGTCAGATGAAACCGATGCCAAAATCCTGAACGACGTGCAGGACCGATTTGAGGTCAACGTGGCCGAGTTACCCGAGGAGATCGACATTTCCACTTACAGTGAGTCTTCGGTCTTGTGTGTTTTGAGCATGAAGGAATGAACACTGATAGTATCTGTTTCCAAATTGAATGCAACCTGAGCGGTGTGATGAATTGATAACCGTAGTATTGGCGGACGCTGATGTGTCGCTTAAAACGAGGCTGGTTAATTGGATATTTTGAGGTTATTGATATTGTTGGTTTCCCAGAATCTGATTTTCTTCAATGAATCGGTCAAATTTAAGTGTTAAACTAGATTAAAAACCAGACTGTTATCCTAGATATTGGTCTCACTGGTTTATCTTTCACAGTTTTATTAGTTTCATCGTTAGCAAATGCTTCTGAATTATGCAAACCCTCATAAATACAGTGACTGGTTGAAAGAATGTGGTGATTTGCAGTATTTTGCATTTGAAGTGACGTGTTTTTTTCTCTGTGCAGTTGAACAGTCCAGATGAAGGTCTTGGCGTTTCCAGAACCGCAGATGTTGGATTGCGGCAGGACGACAAACCTGTTTTTAAAGCTTCTTTTTACCTCAAACCCACAGTTTTTACCGCTTCTCATCGGAGGATCGGGCGATGTCTGTTTTGATTTTTGTCATAAAATCATGTTTTTGTTTTGGGTTTTAATGAAATTAAAACTTTTTATATACCACACCTTTGGCTGGCTGGGTTTGTCTTCTGGAGTGTCAGTTTTGAAAGTGTTTTTTTTTTTATTGGTTTTCAAAATTTCTTTAGTACGTTTCTAGTAATGCCTTGCTTTAAAATATTTCATCTGGATGTTGTGAAACTTGCAGGCCAGTGTCATGACCTCCATTTATTTGAGGTTAACTGATTGTTTTACTCCTGTTAATTGTATCTGGGTCATGTCAACCCAAAATAAAAACAACGTTTTTGCAAAGAAAATGAACCTTTCTTATTTCCAAACAGTCATCTTTGTAAAGTGTCCTAACAGGATTATTTCAATGTCCATCCAATCATTAGTGACCTGGACTACTCGTAAATATGATATAGAAATATATACAATATTAAGTGTATTCATATTTATTATGGTGACAATGAGGTACTTTTTTTTGTTGCATTTTTCCACATTAAAGTTTTATTTAAGTTTTTTTTCACTTAAAAAAAGGGTAGTTTCTATTTAAAAATGTTAATAAAGGCGATTTTGCGATCAAATAAACTATACTATTATAATTATACTTGGTCTGCAATATAACAAATTAGAACAAATAATCACATGCAATGAGTTTTTACAAGCCAGTTTATTTGATACATGGTGAGTGGTTGTCCTGTCTTCAGAGGTAAAACACAAACGAGAGGATCTTCCTAGAGCAAAACTTAAGACCAGAACCAAACCTTGGCAAGTCTTGTTTTAAATCATATTCGTGTGTAGCATAATGGATGTGGTACTTATGAAGCATTTAATCACATATTAGCAACTGTCAGTAACGTTTGATGATTGTAGAAATCATAAATACTGTTTTTTGTTGTACAAAAATACGTTTTAATAAAAGCATACAAACACCAGCTAAAATTAAATCAGATTGTTTGTAATCGTCCTACAACTTTCTCCTGTTAGACGATAAAACAAAGTTAGCTATAGGCTACGATGCATTGCAGAAATTAACTAGATAGTTGCACCTCCGTCATTAATTTGAACCATGCTCAACAATATTCCTGTGGGTTAACCATAGAATGTAAAAAAACAAAAGGGTTAACACGTGACTAACTTTACTTATGCAAAATTTGCAAGGAAATATTTGCCCTCCGCGAAATTCACGCGTAGATTCCTGACTGGATTTTGCCCGCGAAAATTCGCTGAACGGTAAATGTTACACACCTTAATACCTTGTGCAAATTATTGATTCGTGGAGGCAATTTATATAGTTCATTTACACGAAACAACAGAAAGCCGTTCAATTTCATCACTTTACATATTGTTGTACTACAATTTTATGCAGTTCATCAGCCGCTTTCTTCACCACGTCATTCTCCGAAGTCCGAAACGCTGCTGAAACGAACGTGGTATATCTGACATGTAAAATTTTAAATTATTAATATTCTTTTTTTAATTTAATTGAGGTACATGTTTATGATTGGGAAACATATCTTAGCAAAAAAGATCACAATCATTCTGACAACATGGCTTCTCTTTTCCTCAGAAGTTTGGTTATTTGTGTCTCCAAAGCCTGTTCAATCCCTTGTTCTTCAGGGCAGAGGGCACGACGTCACACGTTCATGCACCAATGCCAGGCAAAAATAGAGACCACTGCATCATAAAACACACCGACAACATTGCCTTTGCACGAGGCTCTGCCATCACGTGGTAGATTAAAGACCAGACTAGAGCAGAGAGAACCGTCCCACCCATTACTTTCAAATTACATGTTTACATCAGATGCTGGTGTTTTAAACATATTTTTATTGCAAACCAGAGGGTTACTGGGTTTCTTTCTGCCCCAATAGAAGAGGATTGTAATTAGCTGGGAGCAGAGGAGCCGACGTTTTGACGCCAGGGAGCTGCGGCGCTTGGCAGATATCCCTCGGAGTTGATGGAGTCATGCGCCCACAAAATGGCTCAGCGTCGAGTCCACAAGCAGCCGAGCCAAAGCTTAAAACGACTTCCCGTTGAGTTTTCCTTGTATTTGCCGGCGGTTCTTTGAACATCAAGGCAAAGCAATCACTACAAAAGAAGTAAAGACCAGCCCTTGTGAAGCTGAGAGTCCGTCCCACCATGTTTAAGTGTCTAATCTTGATTTGATTTTTCTCCAAACCTGCTTAAAGTCTCATTAGATTGTGCAGGTGCTCCATAATGCATCACTGTTCATGGTGAGGACCAGAAAATCCATTTGTATTTGTATATATTCACAACAAGGGACGCGTCCCGCCCCGGATCCTCAGGGAAAGCGCATCTACTCTAAGGCTCTTGGTACAAGGGATCGGAAACCAAAATGGCCCTTTTTTTTTCCACGTGGATTTGCGTTATAATGAGGCCTCGGCCTGGCGTCTACACTTCGAAACGCTACTCTATTGGACGGGGAAGGACAAAGGGGCAGGTCCTCAGAGGAACGAGCCGTTAATCGATGAACTTGTGCATGTCCCCGTAGAGCCAGCGCTGGGGCGGGAGCGCAGCGTCGTTCAGGTGCCCGCATTCGTCGTTGCATTTGCAGGACTGCACGAACATGACGGCCCTCTTGAAGCGCTCGCCGTCGGGACAGGCGAAGAGCACGGGGGCCGTTCGGGTGCGGCGGGGGGAGAGCAGCATCGCCCGTCCAGACACATCCCGCAGTAGTTGGGCCGATAGAGGCGCGTGCTTGCGACAGCCGGCGTAGCGTAGACGCAGAGGCTCTGGAGATTTCTGGGTACGGGAACACTTCCTCCCCTTCTGTTGGACAAACACAAGGCAGGTTACACTCACATCTGCACTGGAAAGCAAGTGTGCAGTGATGACTTCAATGGGTTTCATGAGGGAACATCAGTTTAGCAGCGTGCACCATTCACTTGACCACTTCTCTACTTAAATGGCATATTTGCAGAATACCGTGGCCGTGAAGATAGCAAGACATTTGGTTACTCATGGGACTATAGCTTAAAAGATTAGGTCACTTCAGAATTAAAATTTCCTGATAATTTTCGCACCCCCACGTCATCCAAGATATTCATGTCTTTCTTTCTTCTGTCGAAAAGAAATTAAGGTTTTGAGGAAAACATTCAAGGATTTTTCGCCATATAATGACTTCAATGGGATCCAACGGTTTAAAGGTCCTAATTGCAGTTTCAGTGCAGCTTCAAAGTCTCGACACAATCCCAGCCGAGGAATAAGAGTCTCATCTAGACAAACAATGAGACTCTTATTCCTCGGCTGGGATCGTGAGTGAGCCTTTTGAAGCTGCACTGAAACTGCAATTAGGACCTTCAAACTGAGGACATTTTAATTCTGAAGTGAACTAATCCTTTAAGCACCTCACTTCAGCGTGCGACTGTGGTGATTCATTTGCAAACATTTTACAAAATTCAGATAATCTCTGCAGTCTCTGCACCAATAAAATGTGAAACACTTTAAAGTTTCACAACCAAATAATATTTAACATCTAATTCATTTAACTTACACTGATTTTGCGTCATGTCTAGGAAAACTTTCAAAGTACGCAAGTTCCTGAACGAATGAATGACACAGAAAGCAACATAGTGTCGGCCCAGATCTGGTACGTGTGGAATCCACGTGAACCAGATGTTGTACCGGATCTAGGCCGACTCTATATTGCTGTCTGGGGAATAACGGGATACACTTAGTTTATGCTAGTGCCTTTTACACTAGTGCCCTTTTCGTTTTAAAACGCATAATTTTTGCTACAGTTACACCTGGCGTCTACACTACTCAGCCGTTTTTGACCCTCGAAAACAGACTTTTGGAAATGCTGCAGACCCGATTTTAGTCTTTGGCATTAAGCTTTGGCATTTTTCAGACCTAGGACAGTCCTGCGCACTTACTTCCTGTTGCGTACAAGGTGAAAAAGACAAAATACACTTTCGTAGATTACAAGAAGTCCTAATTTCTTATGCAGTGTTGCTTAGTCAGTTTATTTACTTTAGGGCTAAAGTACTGCTAATGTGACTTGTGTATTTTGCTTCCTTCTAATACCTGATTCCTAATCATTTTCAAAGACAAGCAAGGCATTTAAAAAATCCTGGGAAACACTGGGAAACATTGCAAGAACAACATTTCAATTAAATTAACTCTCCTGGGAGTTTAATAGATCACCAGGTTTCTGAAATCAACATCACCTAATCACTTTTTCTCTTTGTTCATCTAGCAGTATAACTCAGTTACAACACCAAACTAAATCTAATGTTAATAGTTTAAGTTTCAAGAAACCAACTAAAGCCAACAAGATCACCATAATGGTGACTTCAAAAATTATTTTCTCCTTCAGTGATTCTGCTTGTTAACATCAGGTGTCTTCAATGATGCTCAATCATCACTCAATTATCTCATTAACTTTAAACACTGCTTCAGTGTTCAATTAACACTCATATTTGAACACTTTTACTCTTGAGTGTGGAGTCAAATAAACTCTCAGAAGAGTTAATTAACACGGGAGTTTTTGCTGTGTACAATCAAGACAGTAAACAACTGTTGGGCTTCCTTTTCTACCATAAGCTGATGTTTATGATTTTGGCAAGAAAGAGCCAAAGGCCAGATAATGATTGCATGGTTTAAATTTATGGATTTAATTTAATTAATGTTTTTAGTTGGTTAGTACAAGTTTTGTGCTGCTGTAAACTGGTGGACTTTGATACACTGCAAAACAATATGTTCTTTCTCAGTATTGCACTCTTGTGTTCCAGTACAAACATCTGTACATTCTTACACAAAGATACATTTACTTGAGAAGCAAAATTACTTAAGATATTAAGTCTTGTTTTCTGAAAAATTACCAAAACTGAGTTCATTCTTAAAACAAGAAAAAGGTGTCAATAGGGTCAGAAAAACAAAAATGTAGTTTTCTAATCCTATTGGCAGATATATTTGTCTATCAGACTTTAAGTGCTTTCCTTTTTTCAGAAAATGGCATAATTTTGCTTAATTTTTAGATATTTGTAATGGAAACCAAGACAAAATACTTGTTTTGCAGTTTAAACATTGTTCAGAAGCTGATTTTCTCTTTTTGTGACGCAATGGCGATTTCTTAAGCTCTTTATGCAGAGATATACTGGTCTGTTTAGCGTGATTGTGTGGTAAATGTGCAAACACTTTCTGAGATTTACCTTTATAGGCACAGCCACAGAACTACAGGGACGAATGTTGCAGAGTCTGGTTTCCTTCAGTAGTTTGCACTGAGCGTTCTCATTGGTGACCCGAGACGAGACGCCCATCCCGCAGCTGCGGGAACACGGTGTCCAGCTTGTCGTCTGAGCGACACATTGTCGTCCCGTTTGCTTCCACGCTAGAGGAGAGAGAGAGAGGGTAAGTTAGTACACAGGCACCATTCACCCAACAGGGAACACTGACGCACAGAGAAAGTGATTGGGGAGCGTGTGTGGGACTGGTTCACAAGGATCTACTGGGAAAGAAGCGGCGGGCTGCTAAACACAAACACTCACACAGAAGTTTATGCAGAAGAAACCGCCACAGCTCACATTGGGACTGATTGTTAATTGAACCGAAACCCACACAGAGCACATTCTTGCATTCTGCTGCACTACTTTTAATTGTTGGTTTATGTAAACATATGCTAAGCAGACGTCTATGACGGCAGCAATACATCTCACGTCCTGAGCCGGGGTTATTATTTAAAATCTTCTTAATCTTAACATTTTCTTTTAGATTAAATTGATGTATTAAAATAACACCTAACAGTTAAAAACAATAATAAAAATGACCAAAACACATAATAAAATTACTAAAACATTAAATAAAATGGAAAATGCTTAAATAAATATTTAAAACAACTATAATAGTGCCCCAATGATACTAGAATAACACCTTGAGCCATTTAGCACCATGTCAATTGCCACAGGAGAATGAGGTAAACATCTTAACCAATAGTCATCACTATACTTGTTTAATCACAGTTCATTACAAAAGTTGTTTTTGTTTAACAATTTTTCTGAAATGTTTAAACATGAGGCATTTTCTAATTAAGTTTGCATTAATTCGCAAAAAAAAAATCCAGAAGATTAATCTGAACATTGGATGAAGCCAGATTCAAAGTTCTTGTTTTATTTTGTTAACTTATTACTGCTAAAGGTTTTTACCGAAGGGTTTTTTGGATATCTCTTTTTATCACTCCATAAATCAGAAAATACTGTCAACGGACAGAAGAAAATACATTTTCATTATGTTTTAGGAATAAAATGTTGTATAAAATCATGATATATGAAGAAACCCCTCATTAAAAACCTTCAGAATATGGACAGGAATAAAACTGTAAAGTTTGGTGTGTGTAAGTGCTGCTGAAGTGCAGGAAAAAACTCACAAACTTTAAAGATATGTACTGTAATTGAAATCTACAGACACAACTAGATAAAGTGACGAAAATAAACACTTGATTGTGTTTTCTTTCCACTAGTCTGAAAGTAGTTATGGACGCCAGAAACTGACCAGTGCATGAAAACAAACAATGGTTTTACCAGTAATGTCTCGTCTTAACAGATTGGCCTCTTAAATATGCATGCATTTACATGCTGATCCACACTGTTTTATGCTGGTTTGGTGCAAGTCTAGCATGATTTTGACATGCAAATGCTTGACACTTGTTGATCAAGGAAATTACACTCTTAAAAGTAAAGGTTCCAAAATAGGGGTCATAGAAGAACCATTTTGGTTCCCAAAAAAACTTTTAGTGAATCGTTCTAAAATTAACATTTTTTTAGATGATTTGGCCGCTCATTCCACCTATAAATCCAAGTCAATTTTTTATCAACTTTGACAAAGGTTTGTGTGAGATAAATAATCATTCTGTTAATTTTAATGTAATGGTTCTTTATCTGCATCATTGACTCCATAAAGAACCATTTTGTTCCACAAAAGTTTATTTAAAGTGGAAAAAGGTTCTTTAGATTATTAATATGTTCAAAAAATGGTTCTTTTTAGAACGATTCACTAAAAGTTTTTTTGGGAACCAAAATGGTTCTTCTATGACCCCTATTTTGGAACCTTTATTTTTAAGAGTGCTATTTCTAAAACTTGGGGACACAGAACAGAACAGCGCCCTCACCTGGCAGGTGTTTTCGACTGCGTGGTTTGTCCCACTTGTGCTCCACCTCTGTGAGCTCGTTGCTCAGGGAGTCTTTGGGCTTGTAGGGGTACGGCTTGGGCCGGGGCTTCTTGTCATCCTCCAAGTAAATCTTGCATTAACGAACTTGTGTGAGTCGATCCTGGAGGAGAGAAAAGAGAGGCGTTCATCAGTAACAGAGGAGAACTGCAGTTTACACAGGAGGAAACCAAACTCTTCTGTCTGGAGAACAAACAGCCGGTGTGTTTAGTGTGCAGAGATTCAGCAGCAACACGCAATTCACACATTCAGACCCAATCGGTGAAGTGGTTCCAGATTTTAAGGTAAGACAGATTTACAGATGAGGATAAACTCTTGTTTTAGCTTATGTAATTATCCCACACAGCAAGCGATCTTGCCTCAGATGTGTCCTCACCTGGCACTGCTGGCTCCTGTCCCGTCCAGTGGCATGTTTCTGGCAGCCTTACATCTGGTTCATGTGTGCAATGATGGCAGAGCAGATCACGGCCAAACACATGCGGCCGACTGTTTGGTGTGAGTGAGTGTGTGTCAGATCAATCATGATCAACTGATCCAAAACCTGATAGAGAATCTTAGGCCAGTTTAGTCACTTTAATGCAGTTGACTTTGACTGACCGTCACAGTTTACTTCATTTGAATGATACAGTTTCATCTGTTATGACATGGCATTTCAAGTTAATTTTAAACAATACTAAAATATTTTAAATGAAAATATTCTGTGATCATTTAAAACCAATCATTCAATTATTTCAATAATAACTTTGTTATCATGGGCAACAATTTTAATTCATATGCTGTCATTACTACACCGAATTTTAATTCATATGTGCTGGATATTTATTTCCTTCTCCACTACTGATTCGAAAAAAAAAAAAAAAAAAAACGGAACAAATGACTGGCAGCAGTGTTTGCCAAAAACAAACGCTCATGATCCCCAAGTGCTCAATTTAATTCAACAAAAATATCTTTAATTGGTTCTGAAGATGAACAATCCTTTAGTCTTACGGAGGTTTTGAACCACATTAGGTGAGTATTACTGACAGAATTTGCATTTTGGGGTGAACTACCCTTTTAAGGATGAGAATTCGGTACTAATACTAAAACCTGTTCCGGCCCCAGTGCAGACCCTGTTTATGCACGTCATTAATTGGCTAGACACGGGCCCAGTATTGCTCATGTTTGGCCCTTGTCTTTTAATATCCATATCATGTCCACTCCAGGGCCGTTCATTCTTGCAGATGTGGCATAGGGAAAAGGGGCTGTGAGGACTGGAGCCTGAGCCAGAAAAACCATTGCATCTAAGATCAAAATTAAAGAAATAACTGGAGTCTTATAGTTATCTCTTTAAATTCCAGGAGGAGCTCATACAGCACTGCAGTCCTTACTAAGAGAAACTCAACACAAAGAAAACATTAAAGAAGAGTTTGAGTAAACAGTTCAACCACATCCTGGTGAGGATTGATGTTGAGTTATTTTGAATTTAAGTTGAAAAAATGTGAGGAATGTGCTTAAATTACTAAATTACTTTTTAATATTATTATTTAATTACTTTTTAGTAATTTAGAGGTAAATATTTTATTTAATTTTTTTAAATCTCCAATTTTTTTAAATTAAAAATAGACTAAATATGATCAAAACAAAATAAAATAAACTTTAAACAAGAAGCAGTTGTCTTTCAGCACTGGCATAAACATGAAAAGCCTAAAGTCAAATATATCCATACATGTTTTTTTGCATATAAATAAATATGTGCATTTATACACACAGCCTGCACACTTTCCACTAAGAGATACATAATTTCAGTGAGCCGTTAAAAAAATGATTTTCTAATTTATTAGAAATTTTACAAACTAATGAAATGGCAACCTGTTACATTGTTATAAAAATACGGATTTTACCTTATTTTATTTTATTCTTTATTTGACAGGGACAATGGACAGTAAAAAAACTGCCCCAGAATTAGCTACAAAGGGCAGCCCCCCTGGGCAGGGGCATATAATATTCATTATATTAAAAACATGTCAAATGAAACAATTGTTCATGGTCATGTTATTTGTCAACGACTAACTATAGCCTAGGCACAAAATCTGCAGTGTTACTTCAATTGAACTACAACCCAGTGTTGTCTCAATCTCTATAGAGTTCAAAAATAGAAGTGCTCGGGGTTTTTTTTGTTTGTTTGTTTGTTTGTTTTACCAGCTTTGAAGATTTCAAGAAAAGTTGGAAAAACACAATTATATTGCAGCTGCTGGACACTTCAGTGTTTGCCTGGTCGGAAGGGATAACGTGTTTGAGATACATGACTAAGAAGAACAAGGTTATATAGGCCTACATCTTTCCATATCATTAATACAACAACGAAACAGACAGAACCAGAAAGAGCTTGATTGGCAAGTAATCCTGTGTTTACACACACTAGGAATTTGTCTTGGTGACAGGAGCCTCCTGTGTACGAAAGAATAGACATAGTGCAGACATACACAAAGATGAAATCTAACACAATAATAATATTATAAGAAAACAAAATTTAAAATAATGCAATGTAGAACTAGTGCAATAATTGAAATAGGCCTATAGAAAGATTATAAATTGAGCTGGGCAACGATTAATCGTGATCCAAAATAAAAGTTTGTTTACATGTGTGTGTACCATGTATAATTATTTTGTATATATAAATACACACACATGCATGTATATATTTACGAAAAATATGTTATTTATATACAGTATAAAATATTTAAATATAATATAAATTATGTATAAATGTGCTATATATAGTTTTATGAATGTACAGATATAAGTGAAGCTGGTATAATGCTGTTTGTGGAGTTGTTTAATCAGATCTTGAGAGAGTTAATGTATTTTATCTCGAGGTGGAAAGTCCAGGGGTCAGAAAGTAAAAGTCCTGCCATATTTTTATTCCACCCACAGCAAAAACTCCAGCGTTATGATAATAAGCAGAATCACTGAAGGAGAAATTCATATTTTAGTCACCGTTATGGTGATCAGTGTTTGCTTTAGTTGGGCAGTTGACCATTAAATGTTTAACTTAAGAGATGTTTGGCTGATGTAACTAAATTTTAACAGTTGGAAGAACAAATAGAAAAAGTGATCAAATGTGATAGATTATCTTTTATTATCATAATTTGACCTGAATCACTGAACTCATTTAGAGCCTAATATCTGACTTACAGATCATAATTTATTCATACCGCAATGCATAATGGAGGCCACGAATGAGTTTTGATTGGTGGCACCCAGAATGCACTGCATAATGCTAGAATTGTTATAATTGTTGAGACTCACAGGCTGATTTTTGATGTATATGTGTGCCCATATGCTACTTCTCCAAAATCTTTTGATTAGAATTTTTTAAACAGTTTTTATAATAATATAAAACTTACTTTAAACATTATACTGTGTAATCAAAAGATTAAACGACACAAATTAGTTCTTTGATAAATAATTATTACGTCAAAACACAATCAACACCACTTTAAATGGCTGTTATAACTCATGTACAGCAGACAAACAATATCTGAAGTTGATGATTTAAGGATCAAGAGTCCAACTAAAGCAGACACTGATCATCATAATGGTGAATTAAAAAAATATGAATTTCTCCTTCAGTGATTCTGCTTGTTAACATCAGGTGTCTTCAATAATGCTCAATCATCACTCAATTAATCACTTAATTATCACATTAACTTTAACACGCTTGAGTCTGGATCCAAATAAACTCCCAGTAAAGTTCATTTAACACTGGAGTTTTTGCTGTGGGTGGAATACAAATATGGCAGTACTTTTACTTTCTGACCCCTGGACTTTCCACCTCTGTTAACGAGCATACACATTATGCAATAAGCCTTACTGTCATACAGTGTGCAAAAAGAGTTTTAGTTTAACTAGAAACTAAATTTCCCCATTATCTTCTTGCGTAAAAACATGCTTATTAGCAAAGTTAATGCTCACATAAAGCAAGTAATGTAATAGGGCCTAACGTTTTTACAAAATAATCGCAATACGCTTATCTCATGTCAACACTCATGTCAAGCAACATTAAAACACATTTTATGTATTGTTTTCCATTAATGACTAATTAGTTACAGTTTAAATGATCGGTTGTATCATTAAAGGTGCTCCAAGTAGGGCTGGGCGATATATCGCACGATATTGTTATGCGCATCTCGTCAGTAAAGCCGGTTCCTTGATTAGTAGTAAATCACCTTCACCTGCTTTCAGGTGGAGCAGCATTTACTACACAGAGCCGTAGTTCACTGACAAGCTGAGCCATATCGGGTTAATATCGAGGACGTATCGCCAGCGATATTTAATGCGACATGGCTCAGCTTGTCAGTTAACTATGGCTCTTTTTACCCAGCAAAAACTCCAGTGTTAAATTAACACTCCTGGGATATGAGTCCACACTCAAGAGTGTTAAAGTTAATGAGATAATTAAGTGATTAATTTAAAACCGCATTTTTCCATCTTAAAAATATATCTAAATTACGCCATATGCTCTCATTGACAAATGCGGAACAATTAGTTCATGTGTTCATGACCTCAAGGCTAGATTATTGTAATGCTCTACTGGGTGGTTGCCCTGCACGCTTAATAAATAAACTACAGCTGGTTCAAAACGCTGCAGCTCGAGTTCTTACTAGAACCAGGAAATATGACCATATTAGCCCGGTTCTGTCAACACTGCATTGGCTGCCTATTAAACATCGTATACATTTAAAAATATTATTGATTACTTACAAAGCACTAAATGGTTTAGCTCCGCAGTACTTGAGCGAGCTCTTTACGCATTATAGTCCTTCACGTCTATTGCGATCCCAAAATTCCGGCCAGTTAATAATAATATAAATAATACCTAGAATATCAAAATCGACTGCTCGCGGTAGATCCTTTTCCTATTTAGCACCAAAACTTTGGAGCAGTCTTCCTACCATTGTCCGGGAAGCAGACACACTCTGTCAGTTCAAAGCTAGACTAAAAACACATCTCTTTGACCTAGCATTCACATAATATATTATAGACTTCTATAATTCAATGTTAGGCTGCATAGATTAGGTCAGCCGGAACTGGGAACACTTCCCTTAAATCCTGATGTACATGTTACATCATAAGAAGAATGGCATCTACGCTAATTTTAGGGTCTTTGTTTATCCCGAGGTGTTCCCGCAGCCTGCCGGATCCAGGCCGTATCCAGATCTGACTAGGACCTTCGCCTGGACCCGATGACAATGCAGTGCTGAAGTGCCAACTAGCCTCTCCCTATGGAGGATCCCTTTCCCACTCTACAGATAAAGCGTTGTGGGGAAATTTGGTTCGCGTACCCACCCCGAAGTTGTGTTCACATTTGGGGCAAGACTTGCAGTACATTTCAATATGCATCTTAGGCCAATAAAACCTCTTAGAAATTCGCATTAGGGTCTTCATGAACCAGACCTAAGTGACCAGACCAAGGAACGTCCAATCTCAAGCACCTCCTTCCTGTAAGCTTTAGGTACAACATACTGAGTTCCTTCTTCCTTACTCTTTCTATAGAGTAGACCTGCCTTGAGAACATACGTTTCTCCAAAACCTTGCAAGAGTCAACCTTCCTCCTCAGCTTGAGCCAACACTCCACTAGAGAGGGGTCTCCCTTTTGTAGCTTAGCTAGATTGTTAGGTGTGGTAACATCAGACTCTGTTAGTTCAGGATCCCCCACATCTAGCGTAACATGGTCAGTGTTGCCAACAAGTCCATTCACCTCCTCCCCATGTCGCTCTAACCTCTCTTCATCAGTGGGCTTAGCCTCTGCCTCTACGTCAGCAGTTAAAAAAGGCATCTCATTCAAAGCATTAGTCTCTGTCTCCTGCCTTCTACGCTGGGTTTGGGCTCTCGTTCTGTTCTCTCATTCTCCTCCAGATGAAGTAACTTCAGCAGTGGATGAACCTCCAGTTGCACCTTGTCTACGCTCTTGCTCAGTCCCCTCCTCAGACTGACCCCTCAGCTTTAGTGGCATCTTAATGAGCAAAAAAATTCCAACTTGTTTATTATGACCTGGGCTTTCCCACTTCTGACACCAACTGTAAGATGGCCCAGTGGTCAGAGGGAATCATTTTTAACAAGCTGGGCAGGGGTTCAGTGGATCCCAAAAAGGTGGTTTATTATGATGAAAAATGAAAAAAATATATATATTTACAAACATGATCATATACTGAAATACAATTTTTTTGGCGTGGGAGCTGTGCTTTCACATCGAATGAAAGATAACACAGAGAAACCTCCAGGTTTCGCATTGCGTACCATGACACCAGCTGAGCGACGAAATTCCCAGTTGTATAAAGTAGCTTTAGCCATCAATTTTGGAGTTCAAAAGTTTCACAAGTGTTTATCGCAAATTTACTATTTGCACAGACCATAAACTCCTGATTTTCTCTTTGCAGAAAATAAACCCATTCCGCAGATGGGTTCCCCTCAAGTGCAAAGATGGGCTCTGCTGATGAGTGCCTTTGAAAATACAATGGTGTATACATGCAGATGCCTTAAGCAGAATACCCCTTTTGGGAGTGGAACAAAATCAAGGTAAGTCATGTCAAATTTTGATGTTGCTGGAGTACGAACCAATCCGTGCCTCCCAACTTAAAAGTTGGACAAATAAAGATGCACTACTGTCTCAAGGTCGCAAATATGTGCTGAGGGGATGGCCAACTCAAGTGGATCCACAATTCAACCCCACCACAAAAGGAAACTGGAATTAAGTGTGCGTGATGGATGTGTACTCTGGCGAGCCAGAGTAATTATGCCCCGTCTATCTAAGTGGATAAAACCCATGAATTAATCAACATTGCAAGCTACCAATTTCGCTAAAAGTTTCAGTGTTTTCGAATTACCTAAGATCTGAATTTCTGACAATGGCTCCGATTTCACAAGCACAGAATTTGAAAAAATCATGAAAAACAGTGGGATTCGTCACTTGAGATCTGCACCCTTCCACTCTTCTTCTAATGGATTACCAGAGCAAGCTGTCCAAATGTTCAAAGAAGGGATGAAGAAAGTGATGGGGGACACCTTGGAAACTAGACTGTCACGATTCTTGCTTAACTATCGTATCAACCCACATACAACAGGTGTGTCGCCAGCCTAGATGTTTATGGCAAGAAAACGGATATCTACTTTTGATCTTCTCTTGCCAGACATTAAAGCCAAAGTGCAGCAAAAACAACGAGAGAGTCATGACAAAAATGCAAATTTGAGAGTTTTCACAACTGGAACTGCATAATTACAGTTACGGTCCCGAGTGGATCCCTGCTGTCATTGTGAATTCCTCGGGTCCATCTTTCTATACAGTAGCTTTTGGAAGAGGACAAATCCTAAAGCGGCATGTTGATCAAATCCGAATTCGACATACTGGCCTGTTTCAGAACTCCACCCAGTTTACAGTACCCTCTGACAAAGGGTCCCAGCTGCCTGAGATTCCCTGTTCTACTGAAACAGAGACAGTACCTGAAGTAGTCATTTCAAGCCAGAACACAACAGAGCCATTTGCTGAGGATGAGCTTTAATCGCCTGACAAGTTAGACACACCAGCTGTACAGTTACGTCGTTCTACAAGGGAAAGACACACACCTATTCATCTCCAGGACTATGTTAAATAGCTGAAAACATAGCTGTAACAAGTTATCAGAATATTTCTGAGAAGCTATTGCTTTCGTATGTCTTAAAAAAAACTCTTCTGTTCTGAGGAAAATAATTTCCTCCTATTTCTCAAATAGTAAAGTTACTTCTGGTGGGTATTTTAGTATATTTAGTAATATCCTACCATAAAAGTGGGGGAGGGGGGAGTAAGTGTGATATCCTTACTGCAATACTTTGGAGTGCAGTTCACATAATGGCTACAAGAGGGGACTATTTTATTTTAAATGGGCTGTTTTCTTTAGTTAGCTTACTCTTCCGAGTGAGTGCTAAACTGTAATCTTCTGTATTCACTTTTTGTGATTAAAAGTTCAGTTTTTGTGGATATATGTCTTTAGTGTTCAATCAGCACGACACCACAAGAATCACAAATGCTGCCTCAAGTATCTTTTCACTTTTACCTTGTTGAGTTTGTTCTGGACTTGAGGAGATGAAGAAAGAAGAAACATTATTCTTTGAAAAACATGTCATGAAAAACCTGCCCAGCCATGCATGATTTCCAGTGTGTAACAGCACAGATCTTCTCCAGACTCACTGTTTTGGACGATGTCCTGCATCTTCTTCCAAACTCTGAACGGCAGGTTGCCCAAGTATCGTGACACATGAATCAAAGCTCCAGAAGCCATCTGTGGGTCCGGCTGTGAGATCTGGACTCTGGAGGAACATTCAGGAGTCAGAACTGCAGTGGATCAGAACCAGAGAGACCAGAGACACCAGCAGATCACTCACCTTTCCATTGAGACTGGAAACTTCTGCAGAACAAACACACCATTTATCATCAAGATCTCAGTCATCAATCAATCAATCAGTCATCAGTCAATCAATCAATCAATGATGTGAAATCAGACCTTCAGAAAGCAGACGTCATTGGCTTTCATCATTTTCTCCATGTCTTTGATTGTGTGTGAAAGAGCTGAGATGTGTGTGTTCATCTCCTCCAGCGTCTCCTTCATCATCTGCTTCTTCTGCTCCTCTTCCTCTCTCAGTGCAGTGATTGTAGCTTCTTCTTCATCTCTGAGAAACTGATGAAGCTTCTCAAACTGCTGTTTAATCTGACGGTCTGTGTGCTCAGCTTGAGACTGAAATCAAAATCACATTCACTTCAATCATCTCAAAGACGCAGCTGATTCTGGAGCGGCATTAAGAGTGAGTGGGGCAATGTGGGTTAGTTAAATACAACTTTAACTTTCTGAAGTACTAGCACTGTAGTAGTAGATGTTCTGTGTCTGTAGTGTGAAAATACACATTATCAATCAAATCATCAGGTTGAAGCATAATATCAGCAGCTCAGTGTCTGTTGCGCTAAAAGTTTGTTGCGCTCATGAATATTAATCAAATTATCTGCATTCAATTAAACTGAATTCACATTTATTTGTATAGCACTTTTCACAATACAGAGCGTTTCAAAGCAGCTTTACAGAAATGCCACATTACAATTTAGAGTGATCTGTTATCAGAGGAAACTGTCTAAGTTATGTATTTCAGAAATGTACATATACAAAATCACCGTTGGCGAAAAAATGTATTAATTTAAACAATGTAATAATTTAGTGTGGAAACAAGGAGCTCTCTGAAGTAATGAATTCAACCAAACTAATTAGATCAAATGAAAATGTGGAAGATGAGCACTAGCCAATGGGATTAGGGCTGGAGCATTAGCCCCGCCCACTACTGAATAAACAGCTGACAGAGTCGTCTGTGCTTGATATACACAAACTGTGTGTGTGTGTGTGTGTGTGTGTGTGTGTGTGTGTGTGTGTGTGTGTGTGTGTGTGTGTGTGTGTGTGTGTGTGTGTGTGTGTGTGTGTCAAAAGAATCAGTCCGCACCTTGATGTGTTGAACGGTTTTCTTTCTTGTGAACCTTTCTTTAACGTTTTTATTGTGTTGAAGTTTCTCTTGTAAGGACTTCAGTGCTGTATTGAGCTCCTCCTGGAATTTAAAAAGAAAATCTATAAGACACCAGATATTTCTTTAGTATGATCTTATATTTATTGGATAAGCTTAAACAGGTGTTTATCCTCATCTTTAAATCCGTTTCATTTAAATTATTTAAATCATCTTTAAATTAAATTTCCTCAATCTTTCCCCTCAAACCAACTAGTTCCTTTTGTCCTTAAAGTCCACCAAAACCATCCCTGTTCACAGAAAGCCACAGTCTCTTGTCTTAATGACTGCAGACCAGCGGCTCTCATTAAGTGTTTTATTAAGAAACACCTCCTGAGCACCAAACCAGAATCATTTGACCCACTGCAGGTTGTGTACAGTACAAATACATCCACATAGAATGCTATTTCTTTTACCATTCACTAAATTCTAACCCATTCGGAAAAAAAGGACAGTTATGTCGGATTACTGGCATTTAACACTAGCATGCCCTCAAAACTAATAACCAAGCTGCATAACCTAGGGCTAGTGAGCTTCCTCATAGCAGACCCCACCATGATCAGAAAACACTCATCCAACAACTTTGTAATGAACACAGGCGCACCTCAAGGCTCTGTACTCGGCCCTATGCTGTTCACTCTCTTTACACACAAGTGTGCCTCTGCAAAGCAGAGCAACATCATCATAAAGTTGACAGAGGACACCACAGTCATTTTTTTAATCTTTTAGACGCCAAACATGATTATTCTCCTGCGACGGACCCCCATCCTAAAATTTAAAAGACATTTAGTTTTGTGTATAAAGACCCAATTTATACTGTGAAAAATTCATATTATTAACATGTCTGAATATTGTTTGGTAAATATATTCATCATTACATACTGTTATAGTACTGTACTTATTTAGTAAGTTGTACTTTTTTTAATACAATTTTTTTTTTACATAGTGTTAATGTATTTATCAATGTGTAAATCATTTATAATCATCTTGGTTTTTGTTATATATTTTTCATACTTTTTCTCTAAACTTCACTAAAAAATGCTGGGTAAAAAAAAAAAACATTTCTGGGTCATTTATAAACAACCAGCACCTGGGTAAAAATATTAAAACTAACCCAATTGTCACACTGTGTCTGTAATAATTGCACAAAGCAGGATAATCTAAACAAACACATCTTTATTATTCCACAAATTAACATAAAGAAGATCGCAGGAGCAAACTAACACAACCACATAAGACGATACTAGACAATGAAACAAAGGAAACTGAAAACTCAAATACACCGGGAAGGTACTCAGCTCAACGTAAACAGGTTGAGCTATATATTTTTTAAATTCAACAGAAGAAAGGAAGTCATACGGGATTGGATCAACATGAGAGTAAATGATGAAAGAATTTTAATTTTTGAAGAGCAATCCCTTTAAGAGCATTTATGAGAAGATATACACATACAAATATTGGAAACATGATGAGTGTAAAAGATGAAAAAAACTCGATCCAGACTTACAGCTGTAACTTTTACTGACTTTTGACCGGTAAAATCCTTAGAGAGGAAGAACAACAGAAGAATGGAAAGAGTGTGTCAGTGAAGGTGGTTGTGAATGTGTGTAGATGTGTGTTAGTTACAGGATCAGAGAATGACACTGTTCCTCTGTCATAATCCAGATCAACTCTCACACGCTCAAGATCCTGTTCAACACGAAAACCGGACCCAGTCAGTCCGTACCGCCCACACCAGACATCAGAGTTAAAGAAAACACGTCTCTTCCTCTGGTTTGACGCTGTAGTTACTCCAAGACACCAGTATGAACTCTCTTTAACCTCCACATCCCAGCTGTGTGTTCCTGAGTTAAAACCCTCTGAACCCAGAACACAGTGATACCAGTCAAATCTCTCTGGATTATCAGGAAGTGGTTGTTTGTTCTCGCTCCATCTCACACTGGTCAGATCATCAGACAGGATGAGATCTGGATTTGCAGTTTTTGGATCCAGAATCACAGGAGCTGATGAGACACAATCAACAGATGCTTTTATTCTGATCTTCATATAATGATCAAGAGTGAACCAAACACAGATTATTATGAATTATGACACAAGTCCTATTGATCAAACACATCAGACATTTTCCTCTGATCACTCTGTGTTTTTTGTTACTCATTTTTATTATCAGTGTTTAATGGCATCAGTGACAAACATTAAATGTGTGATTCAAATATTTGTCTCTCATCAAGAGAAACTGATAAACTGGAAAAGTTAAAATCGCAATCAAACAATCAGAGCTGTTGAGATGAAAAACTGTAAAGAGATGTAAAAATTCTGTTCAGCATCATCTTATGTTCATTAAACTGGGTCTTAATGTGTGTGTATTTGTTTTAAATACTTTTAAATCAGAGTGAATGAACAGTGCTTTCTTCCACTCTCACTTGAGCAAGGCGCTTCAACCTCCAATCGCTCCCCGGGCGCCGCACCAAAAATGGCTGCCACTACTCCAAGTGTGTGTTCATGGTCTGTTTGTTCACAGTGTGTGTTTCAAGTCAAGTCACCTTCATTTTAGGCTTTTAACAATATAGATTGTTTTTAAAGCAGCTTTACAATGATAATAGGAAATGACAGTAACAGATTGTTTTGGCTTTACAGCAGCTCTAGAATAAAGTTATTGTCCAGCTAAGGTTAGTTTTGATTTATTGATTCACTTCATTCCGTTGCAAAGTATAGTTATTCACTTAGGGGCAGCTTACAAGACACCGTTCTAACAGAAAACCCTCAACCCGCTCCAGCCCGCTTATCCACACAAAACAGTGCCAGGTGGCTCGAGAATGCAATAGGTTCCAAGGTTAATCCTCCTCTGCTGAGATCTTCAGAGATTAAGGGGGCTTTTACACTGGGCTCGTTTGATGCGGTCCGAGCGCGATTGTTCCCGGCGCCCCCCGCAGCGTTGGTCTGGTTTCACACTCAACTTGATTCTATCGAACCCTGTTGCGTTTGCGTGCATATTTCGTCATCGCAAAGTGCACGGCGCATGATAGAAAACAGAAGGCGGGTCAATATATTGTGTTTTTTATTAATTCGCTGCTATTATGCGCAGCTGAGTGAACAATACAGGTTTACTGTGCATGTGTCACATAAGGTGGGCTTCTGCTGCTTGCAAACAGACTATTTTGAGGAGACAGTGGATTTTCAAATGTTAATGTTTCAGGCCAACGCCTGATGCACGACAAATGCACAAATACACTGCCGGCTCAATCACTCACTGCCGGTAATTCATCAACACTATCATCCCTTACAAGTGTTTTATTTAACTGAATACATCACAATAAGCTAAAACGCATGCACAGGTTACTTTACTTCCTGAACAAGTGCGCACCCGAGTCCGTGTTGCTTTCACATTCACGTGAACCGTGGCACGGTTCGGGAACAACCGAACTCAGATCATCTCCTCCAGGTAGTCTCGGGTTCGATACCCAAGTGCGCACCCGGGTCCCATGACGTGATTCTGCTTGTTAACAGCAGGTGTTCATCACTAATGCTCAATCATCTCTTAATTAATCACTTAATTATCTCATTAACTTTAACATTTTTAACACTCTTTAGATTGGGACAATACGTACTTGAGCAGTGTTGATTTAACTCTGGGGATTTTGTTGTGTACCTGTAACGTTGTAGTAATCATGAGGACCTTGATTAGCTTGTTCAGATGTGTTTGATTAGGGTTGAAGCCAAACTCTGCAGAAAAGTGGATCTCGCGGTCCAAAGATGAGGACCTCTGCATTTACCCAGTGTATTTGCCCCGATCAGCAGCTGGAGTGCCCTTGATAGTCACCTGAGGATGCTCTACCCCAGACTATTGCTACTCAATTAAGGAGTACATTTCCCAGAACTCACTGTTCGGTCTCATCATCCATGATTTTCTCCAGCTGTGTCTCATTAGGCTTGTTAGCTCACCCTATATAAGCCTGGGCTGCATCAGAGACAATTCATATAGAGACATGCCACTTCCTCAATCCTCAATACGACTATATAGGGAAAACCCATAATGCCAAAGATGGCAGTTGTATGCACATGTCCCGCCCCTCCCGCTGGAAAGCCAATCGTCTGCTTTTAACAGTAAAGCTGGGAAACATTTAGCCTATCGTCTGGTTCCACTGACGCACAGTTGAGGTCTGAGACAGCGGAGACGAGAACCCTTGCGCATGCGTAGTAAAAGTATAATTTGTGGGGGAAAAGGCGTTTTAAACCTAATTTTGGGGCAAAGTCAAACTTTTTCTGCGATTTTTATCATATATTACTGCTGTTTCTATACATGCAGTTTTTATGTCCCGGTGACCAGTGAAAGTGCAGTTCTGACTCTCTGCCCATTAATTTCGATAGGAGCCTGGTCTTGTTAGTCCCAAATAGCAGCCTGGAGGCTTTGCCAAGATGGCGGCCAAGTGTGCCTAAAAGGACTTTGGCTGCGTTCAGCCCCGACAAAACGTTGCACAATGTTTTTTAAACAGAAACGGTGATGCGTTGAACACATTGTTCTGATGGCGCAAGAGTTGCAACTATGGCAGCTGAGAAGGCCATTCTTTGTGTTCTTTGTGAAGAATTTTCGGAGCCTGATTAAGTCGGTATAAATATGTTTAATACTACAAAATATGCCTGATGTTACAGTTACTGCACTTGCCGCCCAGAACACAAGAGAACATCCCAATCGAGTGAAGAGATTTGTGGAAACTGAAATGGAAGCACACATCTTACCTAATTCTGACTAAAACACATCTATATACTGACTTTATTTGTAGTTCATACTGTTTTAATACCCTGTATTTTCTTTCTCATTTTTAGGAAAAGCACTTAATTACCATTGTTTATTCCTATACCAAATGTCATACACTCGCAATGAAGCTACAAATATAAACAACTACATCATTATGTTGATATGCTTGTCGTAAGTTTTATTGTAAAAATATAGGATGTCTTCTAAAATCCTCAGTTGTTGCTTATACCGAGCTGCATCGAACACATTTGTAAATTACTTTCCTTGAACCCATTGTGTGAGTTCACTTTAATACAGCGTGCATTATATACATGTTGCTGCTGATTGGACTGCAGTTCTGACACACCCACCAAACAAGAGAACGTATCTCAACCCCTTTGCACACCGGTGCGCGTCGTTTCCAGGAAACATGAAGTTCAACCCGGAAACCGTAGCAAAACGTTGCGCACCGTTTTGAACTTGAACGTGCCCCTGGTTATCCCAGTCATTCTTTGTCTAATGTCATACAGGAAACCAGGAGAATGCACAGAATTGCAGCATCTTGTTTTTTTAATGTTCTGCCTGTTATTCTTTGATTTCTTTGTGTTTGCCTTTGACCCTGTCATTTTTTGGACTGTTTACCTTGTGTTTTGACCTATTGCCTGTTTTTGGATTATGTTCTTGGATTGCCCTTCATTTAAACTGCATTTGGATCCTCAACCCTTGTGTCTCGGAGCAGTTCATGACAGTATTATTCCACAATATATTCCCCAGCTAGCAGGGAACGTTCTCAGAACTTTGGCTAACATTCCCTATTAGGTTAATGTTTTAAAGAAATGTTCAAATAATGTTTTAAGGATGTTTTCTCATTGTTTCTATAAGGTTAAATGTAAACTAAGATATAACGTTTTAACTGTAACATTTTGAGGATGTTTTGGGAAAGTTGTTGAGATAAAAGATTATACAATGTTCCATAATAACAAAGGAGGAACATTATCAAATCAACATTCGCAAAATGTTTTGAGGATATCATTGAGGCCTGAGAAGACAGAATGATCTGAACTGTCCTTTTCCTAATTAAATATTTAATTTGTCACCATTGTTGAGATTCTTACACTCATTCTTGATGTCCGTTTGTACCTACACAAAAAAAAAAAATTCAGAACAAGTTTTAAGAAATCCTTATATTGAAAATTCTGGCTCTTATGCTGTGGAATCACTGTGATGCTGCAATTGACAATATATATAAGTCAGAGTTTAGGCTCTAGATTAGTTTTGTATTTCAGATAAAATTGATTGTCAAAACATTACCAACATCTTCAGATGAAATTTTCTATTTGGTCATCTGGCTGTTTTAACTCACTTACAGCAGACAAGCAAAATCTAAAGTTAATGATTTAAGAGTCAAGACCCCAACAAAAGCAAACACTGATCACCATAACTGTGGCTTACAGTTTGTGATTTTCTGCTTGTTAACATCAGGTGTCTTCAATAATACTCAATCATCACTCAATTAATCACTTAATTATCTCATTAACTTTTATCACTGGAGTTTTTGCTGCGTTCCTTTTAGGAGAACATTCTGGGAACCAAAGTAAAACTACCCGTTGAAAACATTATTAGAACTTCATGGTAATGTTCCCAGACAGTTTTTAGAACAAAGCATTTCTAGCTGAATCATAAAGGGATATAATGACTGCTGATTGAACTATCCTGCTCACGGTATATCTGAACAATATATTATATAATACAAGGTATATCTGAACAATATATTTTATAATACAACTATGATTTTATAAACATTCTATCCAAAAAGTTTTGTCTAGAGAACAATCTTAAAAAAAACATGTAGTAACTTTTGGAGTACAAAATATTCTTAACTTTTTACAAAATAAGTGTACCCATAACGTATGTACCCTTGTACCCTGTAACCTTTCTGAGGAGATTATAACATGTATTTAGTTCTTAATGAACTTGAGAGACTGTTAATAGTTCCTCTAGTAACACATTATAAATGTAAACTCTTTGAGGATCTTAAAATACATATTTAAGTTCTTGAGTTCACAATATTATATTTGTGCTGCAGTGTTTCTGTGTGAAGAATCACAAATAAAGCCTTAAATATCTTTTCACTTTTACTCTGTTGAGTTTGTTCTGGACTAGATGAAGAAAAGAGAAACATTCTCAAAAAAAAAAAAAAAAAAAAGTTAATATTCATTACCAGAACTAGTATGATCTTCACTTTCTACAAACTGAAATAATCTAGTACTTTTGTGTCATGCATGATTGTGTAACAGCACAGATCTTCTCCAGACTCACTGTTTTGGACGATGTCCTGCATCTTCTTCCAGACTCTGAACGGCAGGTTGCCCAAGTATTGTGGAACATGAATCAAAGCTCCAGAAGCCATCTGTGGATCCGGCTGTGAGATCAGGACTCTGGGAGGAACATTCAGGAGTCAGAACTGCAGTGGATCAGAACCAGAGAGACCAGAGACACCAGCAGATCACTCACCTTTCCATTGAGACCGGAAACTTCTGCAGAACAAACACACCATTTACCATCAAGATCTCAATCAATTATCAATCAATCAATCAATGATGTGAAATCTGACCTTCAGAAAGCAGACGTCATTGTCTTTCATCATCTCCTCCATGTCTTTAATTGTGTGTGAAAGAGCTGAGATGTGTGTGTTCATCTCCTCCAGCTTCTCCTTCATCATCTGCTTCTTCTGCTCCTCTTCCTCCCTCAGTGCAGTGATTGTAGCTTCTTCTTCATCTCTGAGAAACTGATGAAGCTTCTCAAACTGCTGTTTAATCTGGTGCTCTGTGTGCTCAGCTTGAGACTGAAATCAAAATCACAATCACTTCAATCATCTCAAAGACGCAGCTGATTCTGGAGCGGCATGAAAAGTGTCGGGGAAAATGTGGGTTAGTAAAATACAACTTTAACTTTCTGAAGTACTAGATGATCTGTGTCTGAAGGGTGAAAATACTGTTGTGGCAAAACTTCTGTTAAACATCATCACTGCGTAAGAGACACTCAGAGTCAAATTAATAAAAAAGAAAAGTATTTATTCTTGCAAGAATAGGCCCAGTCGCCAACACAGCAGTTACCCTGTGAAGTGAGTGACGCACACCAGGAAGACATGAGACAGCCTTTATACTCTTTTCAAGGTTCCTCCTCACAGCAGTTACCCTTTCACCCACTCAGATAAGGTCCCCACTGCTGTTCAGTTTCTACTAAAGACACAACCTGGCCCTGAAATAAACTAGCCAAATCTTGACCATTCCTAAGGTCAAGATGTCCTGTCCCATATATTCCTGAAACATCACGCACAAGCACGTACACACATATACTTTTACACATTGAATAGGATCAATCCCTTATGATATCTGTTAGGAATAAATGACTATTAAAATTTCTACAACAATTCCCCACTTTTTATCATTCTGATTACCCATAATCACAATAATAAACAAAAAGACAAATTTTAAGTCATATCATCACTCTACTCTTCATCTCTGGTCTTCGCATAACTGATCACTCTTCATAAACATTTGTGAAATATTATTTAGAAAAGAAAAAGCTTAGGCTGTTTTGCAAGGATAGTCCCTTAAATATTAGCAAGCAAGTAAAGAATTTAATTAAAGCCGGGCTAAATGAATAGGCACTGCTATTGCACTCTCGACCTAGATCGAACCCTCAGTCACCTCAATTAAATAAGAAATAGTGTACAGATTACTTAGGAAAACAACACCATCAATTCACACTGGTTATTTTAGCAGGTCATCAAAAATACAAATAAACGTAGAATAGAATCCTTCATTTCAAACCCTCTCCTTGTACGCCACCTCGTAACACGGATGACCGCTGTTTGTAACCTTCTTTAAATCTTTGCCCTTAATCTTTCTCAGAAAATAAAAAAAGAATAGAAGAAAAACAACCAGAACATACATTTAACACATCTCACTGTAGCTTCCGCTACCTGTCTCGTCGCATTTTGTTAATCCTTGGGATAGACTGTCATTTTTTTTTACCAATTGAACAGACAGCAGGTTTTCACCTGTCTCTGTTATCGTATTCACCCATGAATAACAAAATTATCATAACACATACAATCCTAACTCCTACCATTAAGCCTTTTCCATTAAATTTATGTTCATCTTCCACATTTTATTCACTTCTAATTCAATTTATTAAGCTCTATTGAATGCACTGTTTAACAAATCTAACCAGAGAAGTCTTATAATTTTATCCATTCCTCTAACCAAATTAGTTGTTCAAAATGAACTCTAATATCTCTAGTACGGACACATCTATCAATAGATTTTCTACATTTACAATCAAATCAATACCTAGTTCGATTCAATCAAACAAAATCATCAAAATCATCACAAGAACAGAGACTTCTGTTAAACTTAAACCGTCAGTTGGTTGCTCCAGGTGTGTTGATCACCTTGTTCGCCCCACGGACGTTCCGTGTTCGCCAGGGTGACACTTTGCGTGCCGTTGCAATGGTCTTTCCCTCGTAGGCGAGGCAGACAGTTACTAGCACAGTCTTCTTTAAACCTCACTTTTTGCTCTATTGGATGGTTGAGGCCTGTTGGTGTTGTCTAAGGTAAGAGGCTTGGACCCAGGTGTCACACTCTCCAACCATTTTCTGATCCTTACAAGGTCTTCCCTTTTATCACGACCGAACCCCCACTGGAATGAACAATTCCTTGCCTGCTTTCACCTGTGAATGGAGACCTTAACTATTTTGTTAGTGATGGTTGTCTAGCCGCTCGTCCCTTTTGGTGTGACCTGTAGAATCAACAGCCTGAAACATATTATCACTGGATAATTTTTTGCTCATTTAATAGCACTCGGGGTCCTTTTCCCTTGAAAAATACTCAACCCACTTTGCTCATGTCCAACACAATATTTATATATTTGGAACAGAATCAGTTCTGTTTGCTGCAATCCATCCTGACATTCTGCAAAAGGAAAATCTTAAGTTATGCGCTGCGCAGGTGTGGAACCTTTCTCCTACAATAATAACCCAGGCCAGGATAGTTAGCCAAATTCATCCATAGCCATCATTTTATTGGGCACATTCTGCCCTGTATCAAAAGTCTGCATGATCTGTAGAGAAAAACAAATGTCAAGGTTATTTTCAGATAGTAAAGTACACGTAGTTTCTTTTGTCTGCTGTGCTGCCGCAGCCTTCGCTGCTGAATCTGCCCTGGCGTCTCCTGTTGAAACAGTCCTGCAATTTTGTTATCAGCGTGTGTGGCACACTTACAGACAGCAACTTTTGTTTGGAACGGCCTTTTACCCAATTAAACCCAGTGTCCTCCCAACATATATTGTCCTTTAGTAACCCTTATTTTGTCAATCCTTACCATCTCCCTTTTGATGCACGACTCAACTCGTGTATCAATTTAAACTAATTTGATTTGCCATCAACACCAACCCAAACGGCATCCTTCAGCCAAATTTCCTCCAGACATCTTTCTCTGTCTCTGAAACAAAGTATTACATTCTTCCCTTAAAGCCACAATCTCATCTTTTTATCGAAGTATTTGAAGGGCAACGGCCCTGAGTCTCACACCAAATCCTGCTTTTCAGGCCTGTTGTTTGGTCTCTCAAGTCAGTCATCTACAAACATTTCCAAAGTCATCAATTGTTTCTATCAGGTCAGGTCGTGCTGTACAGACTTGGTCAATGTCAGTCAATCATTTTTCCCCCCCTTTCCATCCCAATACTCATAAATGTGAGGGGCTCTCCTGCTAATTTCATGTTGACTTAGCCAATATGTCACTGTGTTGTTGCCATCAAATCTATAACATTTTCATTTATCTCAGCCCATGCCAGATGGTAATCTACAACTCCGCAATCCCACTTCTGACACCAAATTGTTGTGGCAAAACTTCTGTTAAACATCATCACTGCGTAAGAGACACTCAGAATCAAATTAATAAAAAAGAAAAGTATTTATTCTTGCAAGAATAGGCCCAGTCGCCAACACAGCAGTTACCCTGTGAAGTGAGTGACGCACACCAGGAAGACATGAGACAGCCTTTATACTCTTTTCAAGGTTCCTCCTCACAGCAGTTACCCTTTCACCCACTCAGATAAGGTCCCCACTGCTGTTCAGTTTCTACTAAAGACACAACCTGGCCCTGAAATAAACTAGCCAAATCTTGACCATTCCTAAGGTCAAGATGTCCTGTCCCATATATTCCTGAAACGTCACGCACAAGCACGTACACACATATACTTTTACACATTGAATAGGATCAATCCCTTATGATATCTGTTAGGAATAAATGACTATTAAAATTTCTACAACAATACACATCGTCAATGAATCATCAGGTAGAAGCATAAAGTCACTCCACCTGTTTCTACTCCAAATTAGAGTTCACTACATAGCAGAGGTGTCAAATCCAGGGTCAGAAAGTAAAATTCCTGCCACATTTTTATTTTACCCATGAACTCACACAGCAAAAACTCCTGTGTTAAATGAACTCTCATGGGAGATTATTTGGCTCCAGACTCAATATTGTTAAAGTGTTAAAATATGTGCTAAATCAACAATCAAGTGTGTTAAAGTTAATGAGCTGATTAAATGATTAATTGAGTGATGATTGAGCATTATTGAAGACACCTGATGATAACAAGCAGAATCACTGAAGGAGCAAATCTAAATGATTAGTCACCATTAGGGAGATCAGTGTTTGTTTTAGTTGGGCAGGTGACCTTTAAATATTTAACTTAATCTTTTGTTTTACTGCTGTAATTGAGTTATAACAGTCAGATGGTATTATCTTTACACAATCATCATTAGATCAGTGTCACTGAGCTCATTTAGAGCCTTCTCTTAGCTTAAAAGCATGTTGGTCTTTGCGGAATAACAGAGTTTCTAAATAAAAAAAACCCAGAACTTTCTGTATAATCTAAATTATTTCTTTAAAGTTGTTCTGATAAAGTAGTAAGTCTTTATTTTAGGCACACACAGACATCAATATTCAGTGTATGAGTCTCAACAATGGTGACAAACAGAATATTCAATTAGGAAAAGGAAATTACTAAGAAAATTCAGATCTTAATTTATTCATACCGCAATGCATGATGGGAGCCATGGATCAGAGCAACTTTTAAGATATATTTTAGGTTATATTGAAAAGCAGAATGTGGTATACTGTAGACTCATATTCTGTTATAATCAATAAAGTAAGTTTTTAATGAATTTGGTGATTCAGGTCAATGTGAATATGTGATTTCATCTAAACATAACCAACACCACTTAACCAGCTTTTCTTGTTGTTCATCTGCGAGTTATAACTCAGTTACAACAGTCAAACAATAAAAACTAACATTAACAGCTTAAGGGTCAAGAGCTCAACTAAAGTAAACACTGACCACCATAATGGAGACTTAAAAAATGTGCCTTTGTCCTTCAGTGATTCTGCTTGTTATCATCAGATGTCTTCAATAATACTCAGTCATCACTCAATCAATCACTTAATTATATCATTAACTTTAACACTCTTGAGTCTGGAGCCAAATAAACTCCCATGAGAGTTCATTAACACAGGAGTTTTTGCTGTGAGTTCATGGGTGAAATAAAAATATGGCAGGAATTTTACTTTCTGACCCTGGATTTGACACCTCTGCTACATAGCAAACGATGTTAAAGACAAAATCGTCTGGCTTTTACTAATGCTTATTTAGAATAACAATTTTGTATGATTTATATATTAGATATACCCTTAATCGATCACACATGTACAATTTTATTTTATCAATTATTATTATGAACAGTTCAAATTAATTAATATATAAAGACATGTTCAATTCTCTCTATACTTTTATCAACTGTACAACTTTGTACAATAAGACTTTTTCTTTTAGTTGTCCTCATTCATAGACATTTATTTTCTTCTTGCTGTGTAAATTTGTTTAAATTCTTAATATTTTTCAATCTCGTAATATTCTGCAGAATAGAGAAGTGTTTTGCAGTTTCACTCTTTCTCAGCATGTGATTAACTGTTCGCTACTGATGTCACACCTAAACTCCTAAAATCAGGATCAAAGCCTGAGTTGACAGAGAAGTTGATGATCAGCATCATGGTACCAACAAAGCCTGGTTGGATAGGTTTGGTTTTATCAACTCAAAACTAATCCAGCAACCCTGAATTTGTTCAACTACCATCATGGTACCAGCCCCAGGCATATTGCGCTTGATCATCTTTATACACAAATGGTTGGGTGTTTCAGTCAATAAAGGAACATGTAAGTATGTCTGACAAATCAATTCAGTTGTTCTAATCAAACTTGTGCTTATGCCAAAAGAATCAATCCTCACCATGATGTGTTGAACTGTTTTCTCAAACTCTTCTGTAATGTTTTCATTGTGTTGAAGTTTCTCTAGTAAGGACTTCAGTGCTGTATTGAGCTCCTCCTGGAATTTAAAGAGAAAATTTATAAGACACCAGATATTTCTGTAATATGATCTTAGATAGCAATGTTTTTCTGGCTCAGCTCCAGTCCTCACAGCCCTTTTTCCCTCTGCCCACATCCTGCAAAGAATGACGGCCCTGGAGTGGCACAGATATGGATTTAAGACAAGGGTCACACACAGGCCCGGTTGTACGGGGGTGCTAGAGGGTGCTAAGCACCCTCAAACAAAAGTGAAAGCACCCTCAGATGAAATTATTAATAGCACACATGTAAACGAGATTTCGCCGACAATAGAATCACATACGGATTTCACATACATACAAAATAAATCCATATACACGATTTTTCAAATCAGAATTCATTTAATTATGCTTTCATGTTTAATGCATGTGATTGGTTGTGTCCTTTGCGATCGTGATACGCATAGGTGAAGCTGTCTCTTAAATTGCCCACTTTGCTTGCGTGTGTGCGTCCCGCTCAGGAAATTAGTTCGCTGACTTTCTGAGACGGGGCTTTAGGTAGCCTAAAAATATGAATTGTCCATTTTTCATCATGGACATAAGATATTGGCTCAAGAAAGCTCAAACCTCTAGTAAATCACAAGATGAAATGAAACCGCCTGCCGATGACAGCAGCGAACCCCGCCCTACAACCTCACTCTCACCGCTTGACACCCCTGCAAACACTGGCGACAAACCTAGTGTCGCGGCCGATGGCGATGGCGCCGAGTGACCTTAATCTTTAAATCAGCTGTTTCGTTCAAAAGGACTGATTCATTGTCGTCAGAAACTATATGTTTAAAATGTAAGTTACTTATATTAACTTCATTATTCAACTGCAGAATAAAATTAATTTAAATTATTCACACATTTGCAATAGGCCTACTGCTGATATTTGGGAAAAACAGCACTCTTTGTGTAACATTTCTTAACTATATCATATGATATAAATGTAAAGGACAAAAACTCGTAGAGGGCATTCCCCCCTATTTTGAACTTTGACCATTCTAACTGCATTTAAACCATGCAGTAAATCACTCTAGATGCATCCCCGGTCTCCCTACTATTTTCAGACAGCCCGATCTCATCAAAGTGCGTATCAATACCACGAATGTTATTTCTCGCGCCATTTATACGGCAAAAATTGGTTTTTGCGTGTATATGATACGCGGTTTTCGCGTGCATATGATACGCACTTTATGGCGTGTAATATGCATGCACCCCCCCCCTCCCCCTAATCCTACCCAAGGGGGTTTCAGTGCGTAGCATATACACGCAAAAAACACTTTTGGCGTATAAATGGCACGAGAAATAACATTCGTGGTATTGATACGCACTTTCATGAGACTGCGTTGTTTCAGACTGATGACGATTGGGAGCCATTTCCTATGTTTATGAAAGCAGTAAGCACCCTCACTATTTTCAGAAGCACCCTCAGTGATATGGTTCTAGAACCGGGCCTGGCCACACATGAGCCATAACTGGCCCGAGTCTCAGCCAATTACTGACCCATAACCGGGTCTGCACTGGGCCTGAACAGGTTTTAGTATTAGTACCGATTCTCAGCCTTAAAGGGATAGTTCACCCCAAAATGTAAATTCTGTCAGTAATTACTCACCCTCATGTTGTTCAAACCCCGTAAGACTTTAGTTCATCTTCAGAACACAAATTAAGATATTTTTGATTAAATCTGAGCACTGGATCACTGAGCGTTTGTTTTTGGCAAACGCTGCTGCCAGTCATTTGTCCGTTTTTTTTTTTTTTTTTTTTCGATCAGTAGCGAGGAAGGAAATAAATATCCAGCACATGAATTAAAATACTGTGTATATAAACAAATTGATAAACAAAATTATTGAAATATTGAATGATTGGTTAAATGATCACAGAAATTTTCAATTAAATATTTTAGTATTGTTTAAAATTCAACTTTGAAATGCCATGTCATAACAGATGAAACGTTATCATTTCAAATGAAGTAAACTGTAAGTCAGTCAAGTCAACTGCATTAAAGTGCACTAAACTGGCCTAGGATCTCAATCCTGATTTGGATCAGTTGATCACTGGATTGATCTGACACACACTCCTCACACCAACAGTCGGCCTCATGCTGTTTGCCGTGATCATGCTCTGCCATCATTGCCACACATGAACCAGATGTAGCTGCCAGAACACATGCCACTGACGACAGGAGGCCAGCAGTGCCAGCGTGAGGACACATCTGAGCCAAGATCGCTTGCTGTGTGGGATAATACATAAGCTAAAACAAGAGTTTATCCTCATCTGTAAATCTGTCTTACCTTAAAATCTGGAACCACTTCACCGATGGGTCTGAACGTGTGATTGACGTGTTTCTGTGAATCTCTGCACACTAAACACACCGGCTGTTTGTCCTCCAGACAGAAGAGTTTGAGTTTCTCACTGTGTAAACTGCAGATCTCCTCAGATACTGATGAACGCCTCTCATTTCTCTCCTCCAGGAACAACTCACACAAGTTCTTTAATGCAAGATTACATGGAGGATGAATATTTGAGGATTTTCTCCTGCAGACAGGACACTCCTGAGTTTCCTTAGTTCTCCAGAACTGTTGAATACACTCTTTACAGAAACTGTGACTACATGATAAAATAACAGGACCGTTGAAGATTTCTTGACACACGGGACAAGAAAAATCATATTCAGATAGTGAAGCCATTTTCACTGTTTGAGCTCCAGCAAAATAAACGTTACTTTCACTTTGTGAACGATGGTTTTAAAAATATAAGAATTACAAAATCTGCTGCCTGTTCAGAAACAAACTTTGCAAAGTTCCTGATTGAAAGAGTTGCTCTTTATTGATGGCTGATTCTTTTTTGCCTTTGTTGAAAGAGAAGAGAGTCGGGACAGGAGAAATAAATCAGTCTTTTCCTGGTTGTAAGTGTTGTAAGAGGATGGAGTTTCTGATCACCTTTGAACAGGTCAGAAAGGAACATCAGTGTTTCTTCCGGTTAATTTGTAACAAAATGCATTCAAAATTAACACATCGAAACAATCAAGTAATACACACACGTCTGCTTATCGTGTTGATTGTCTGTGTTTGGAGACGCAAGCTAATTTGAGTAAGGTTAATTACTCAAGCAGAAGTAAATTTATAATGTCAATAACTGCTTGAGTAAGAGTGAAAAAGTATCCAATGATGATAATCCAATGATAATGAATAATAATAATAATAATCTAATGATCCAAACATCAGAGGTGTCAAATCCTGGGTCAGAAAGTAACAATTCTGACATATTTTTATTTCACCCATGAACTCACACAGCAAAAACTCCTGTGTTAATGAACTCTCATGGGAGTTTATTTGGCTCCAGACTCAATGTGTTAAAGTTAATGATATAATTAAGTGATTGATTGAGTGATGACTGAGTATTATTGAAGACACCTGATGATAACAAGCAGAATCACTGAAGGACAAAGGCACATTTTTAAGTCTCCATTATGGTGGTCAGTGTTTACTTTAGTTGAGCTCTTGACCCTGTTGTGGCAAAACTTCTGTTAAACATCATCACTGCGTAAGAGACACTCAGAGTCAAATTAATAAAAAAGAAAAGTATTTATTCTTGCAAGAATAGGCCCAGTCGCCAACACAGCAGTTACCCTGTGAAGTGAGTGACGCGCACCAGGAAGACATGAGACAGCCTTTATACTCTTTTCAAGGTTCCTCCTCACAGCAGCTACCCTTTCACCCACTCAGATAAGGTCCCCACTGCTGTTCAGTTTCTACTAAAGATACATCCTGGCCCTGAAATAAACTAGCCAAATCTTGACCATTCCTAAGGTCAAGATGTCCTGTCCCATATATTCCTGAAACGTCACGCACAAGCACGTACACACACATACTTTTACACATTGAATAGGATCAATCCCTTATGATATCTGTTAGGAATAAATGACTATTAAAATTTCTACAACAATTCCCCACTTTTTATCATTCTGATTACCCATAATCACAATAATAAACAAAAAGACAAATTTTAAGTCATATCATCACGCTACTCTTCATCTCTGGTCTTCGCATAACTGATCACTCTTCATAAACATTTGTGAAATATTATTTAGAAAAGAAAAAGCTTAGGCTGTTTTGCAAGGATAGTCCCTTAAATATTAGCAAGCAAGTAAAGAATTTAATTAAAGCCGGGCTAAATGAATAGGCACTGCTATTGCACTCTCGACCTAGATCGAACCCTCAGTCACCTCAATTAAATAAGAAATAGTGTACAGATTACTTAGGAAAACAACACCATCAATTCACACTGGTTATTTTAGCAGGTCATCAAAAATACAAAGAATAAAGTAGAATAGAATCCTTCATTTCAAACCCTCTCCTTGTACGCCACCTCGTAACACGGATGACCGCTGTTTGTAACCTTCTTTAAATCTTTGCCCTTAATCTTTCTCAGAAAATAAAAAAGAATAGAAGAAAAACAAACAGAACATACATTTAACACATCTCACTGTAGCTTCCGCTACCTGTCTCGTCGCATTTTGTTAATCCTTGGGATAGACTGTCATTTTTTTTACCAATTGAACAGACAGCAGGTTTTCACCTGTTTCTGTTATCGTATTCACCCATGAATAACAAAATTATCATAACACATACAATTCTAACTCCTACCATTAAGCCTTTTCCATTAAATTTATGTCCATCTCCACATTTTATTCACTTCTAATTCAATTTATTAAGCTCTATTGAATGCACTGTTTAACAAATCTAACCAGAGAAGTCTTATAATTTTATCCATTCCTCTAACCAAATTAGTTGTTCAAAATGAACTCTAATATCTCTAGTACGGACACATCAATCAATAGATTTTCTACATTTACAATCAAATCAATACCTAGTTCGATTCAATCAAACAAATCATCAAAATCATCACAAAAACAGATTCTTCTGTTAAACTTAAACCGTCAGTTGGCAGTTGGTTCCTCCGGGTGTGTTGATCATCTTGTTCGCCCCACGGACGTCCGTGTTCGCCAGGGTGACACTTTGCGTGCCGTTGCAATGGTCTTTCCCTCGTAGGCGAGGCAGACAGTTACTAGCACCATCTTCTTTAAACCTCACTTTCTGCTCTATTGGATGGTTGAGGCCTGTTGGTGTTGTCTAAGGTGAGAGGCTTGGACCCAGGTGTCACACTCTCCAACCATTTTCTGATCCTTACAAGGTCTTCCCTTTTAATCACGACCGCACCCCCCCCACTGGAATGAACCATTCCTTGCCGGCTGTCACCTGTGAATGGAGACCTTAACTATTTTGTTAGTGATGTCTAGCCGCTCGTCCCTTTTGGTGTGACCTGTGGAATCAACAGCCTGAAACATATTATCACCGGATAATTTCTTGCTCATTTAATAGCACTCGGGGTCCTTTTCCCCTGAAAAACACTCAACCCACTTTGCTCATGTCCACCACAATATTTATATATTTGGAACAGAATCAGTTCTGTTTGCTGCAATCCATCCTGACATTCTGCAGAAGGAAAATCTTAAGTTATGCGCTGCGCAGGTGTGGAACCTTTCTCCTACAATAATAACCCAGGCCAGGATAGTTAGCCAAATTCATCCATAGCCATCATTTTATTGGGCACATTATGCCCTGTATCAAAGGTCTGCATGATCTGTAGAGAAAAACAAATGTCGAGGTTATTTTCAGATAGTAAAGTACACGTAGTTTCTTTTGTCTGCTGTGCTGCCATGGCCTTCGCTGCTGCATCTGCCCTGGCGTCTCCTGTTGAAACAGTCCTGCAATTTTGTTATCAGCGTGTGCGGCACACTTACAGACAGCAACTTTTGTTTGGAACGGCCTTTTACCCAATTAAACCCAGTGTCCTCCCAACATATATTGTTCTTTAGTAACCCTTATTTTGTCAATCCTTACCATCTCCCTTTTGATGCACGACTCAACTCGTGCATCAATTTAAACTAATTTGATTTGCCATCAACACCAACCCAAACGGCGTCCTTCAGCCAAATTTCCTCCAGACATCTTTCTCTGTCTCTGAAACAAAGTATTACATTCTTCACTTAAAGCCACAATCTCATCTTTTTATCGAAGTATTTGAAGGGCAATGGCCCTGAGTCTCACACTGAATCCTGCTTTTCAGGCCTGTTGTTTGGTCTCTCAAGTCAGTCATCTACAAACATTTCCAAAGTCATCAATTGTTTCTATCAGGTCAGGTCGTGCTGTACAGACTTGGTCAATGTCAGTCAATCATTTTTCTTTCCCCCTTTTCGTCACAATACTCATAAATGTGAGGGGCTCTCTTGCTAGTTTAATGTTGACTTAGCCAATATGTCACTGTGTTGTTGCCATCAAATCTATAACATTTTCATTTATCTCAGCCCATGCCAGATGGTAATCTACAACTCCGCAATTCCAATTGACATCAAATACTTAAACTGATCCAGAACGTAATTCAAATCAACATCATAAAGACAAAAGTAATTAATACCAGACAGAGCTTGATGACCAATCAGTTTAAAGCTCGTCCTATGTTCTGTATCATCTTTTCACCTAACAGAATTAGCAGCTTCCTTTAAAATTTGTCATTTGCCAAAAGCCATCCTAGTGGGTAATGACACAATATACACCCCATTCAGACTTAGTATTAGTACCCCAAACTAACACAGTCACATACAAGACAAAGTGCTGTCACCATCACACACACTCATATTAGACACGCATGTTAACTGCTCCTTTTCAATATATCGTCTCTAAAAAGATTTAAATTTTAAGTACGATTTTAAACTTCACATTTTCCTCTAGGTTTACCTAATTTTACATGGTATCTTGACCAGTTTCAAATCATGTCTGCTCATTATTCATTTGATTTTTAGAAAAGGCAGCTGGGTTGTTTTGGTTCCTTATCATTATTTTTCTTCAGCTTGCTCTAGCAGGCCGATAACAGAAAGAAAGAAAGAAAGAAAGAAAGAAAGACACAGTTACCATCCCTTCCTCCAACTCAGGCAGTCTCTCTCACTATTAACAAATAGTATTTTCCACAGCCTTCTAAGACTGTAACTTAGACAAAATTTAAATTCATTACAATAACCTTTGACCATTCATCTTTGTTATTATGCAGACCTTTCTTAAATCTACGAAAGCTGTCTTCATCTTTAGTCACCACCATGTCTACTGACCTTCAGGAGTTAAGACTATGTTATAGACATATTAGTTCAAAATCAACACTTCTATACATTTTCTTGCCTATAATACAAGTTTGCTACTGTCTCCACAACAAATAATGGCAATCCCCTCCTGGGTCAGCTGGCTCTTGAAAGGCCATTGGCTCTTAAGCTATAATCTCCATCAGGGTGTTGTCCCCCTGGCATAGTTGCAGACACTTGTCATAATGAAAAACAAGCCATACAACCAATGCGGTTTCTTCCTGCGAGTGGTATAGAGGAAACTCACATTTTCTGGGTCAGACTGCCGTAACTCCTCACAGCGCATCTCACCTCTCAATGCTCTGCTGATCCCAGTGGCCTCCAGTAATCAGCCCTCAACTCTCATACCTTTCTCACGTATAACACCTCCATCCGGAGGTGCCCAGTGTTCGTGACCCCCTGCGTTGGGCTGTCCCCTGGCCAGGAAGATCATCCCGTCATTGAGTAGCCACTCGTACACACTGGTGACCGCTCTTTCCCATCACACAATCAGTTTTCTTCAACAGAACTCAGCTGTTTTCTGGAGCTTAGGAAAGGCACGTTCAAGAGTCACCAGAGCCATTCCGATTGCCTAATAGTGTTCACACAGGGAGACAGGTAAATAACAGCAGTATTTAATCATTTAAATCCATTAACCATCTTAATCATCAACCTAGCTACTTAGATTACTCAGTGAATTTAGATCACAGCCATACATTCAGTGTACTGTTACTGTACATCTGTAGCCGTAGCCTTCGGCCCTGTTTCATGGTGGAAACTTAAAGAAGTTACTGGTCCTCTATCGTTTAAGATCTGCATCATTATTTTAAAGACTTCTTTAAAGTCATTCAGTTTTACATTTAAAACATTCTCAAATACCACTTGCCCACTTAATGGCAATGATTTATTTTAACATCTCTGTGTCTGATTTTCAATCGAAACACTGTGCTTTTACTATAAATAGCTTATTACTTATGACACAGGCTCAAATAACATCTTTTAGCTGACATGATTGAGAGAGACTCTGAGACTTTCAGGACTGGCACACTGTACTCTCATAAACTTCTAACATCAAACTCTATCTACCATCTTTTAACTCTATCCCAGCTTAAGGCATATTTGCCAGAAATTACATGTGTTTCCAAATAAACATTTTTATAGTTGTCTTTTGCCCATATCTCATGGAATTTAGACATTAGAAATTTCCACTCAGATTGAGTCTCTGTCGTACTGGCGGTTTTCAGCCACAGCAGACATCAGATTCAGATAAGCGAGCTGTTTCATTACAGCCAATAACAAACTTTTGAAAGCAAAACATCAGCTTCTAGTTCTTTCATGGTCAAAACACTAACAGAACACATTTTACATTTAACAACTGTTAATCCAGTAGCCTATTACTTCTACTTATTTGATCTTAAATACAAATAATTATTCTAGTTCTCAATTACCATAGCTTAATATCTGACTTCAACCTTTTTTCTAGGAGTTTATCACTCTCCAATCGGGATTCACACTAACTTTGACAAGGCTACTCTGCATCTTTTGCAGTTATTATAAATCATCCGTGAGATTTGTCTCTCTATATAACCTGAACCCTTCTCAAAATGTTGAATTAAAACACAATCATCCCTTTAGTTACTTTTATATATTTTGCAACTTTCATCAAACTGTTTCACTGTTTCAAAAAAATTACTATTATAAATCTTTTCTTCAAAAAGAATTCACTTTAAGACTTCAATCTTTTGACCCTGTTTTTATCTCTTATTCTTTCTCAGACGAAAATGTTAATGTCGTCATTTAAACACTGATCTACTTTCAAACCCACATTATTACCAGAAATGTGTCACTATCACATTTTCAAACACCTTCTCGGTGGGCATTTACAGTTACGTGTTAAATGGTCCTGCTGACCACAATTAAAGCACTCTCTGTCGGCTCCAACTTACTGCACATCACTGAAGCAGTGTGTCCCATTCAGGAATGCAAACAGAGCTGATAAGCAGTTCTCTGTATTCTTTTACAATCCACCAGTGGCGGATTCAATCCCAATAGCCGAATCATAATCTTTATCATTATTATTGGCCGCACATCAATTTTCTTAAGCTGCATAAGTTGTTTGCACAAAGTTTTCATTTAACTTTAGTCATACTTGTCCAGGGAAATGATCCCTGACCCAGAATTTCCATTATAACACAGACATCTTTTGCATCAATTACTTAATATCAACAAATATCCGACATTATACATAATTGATTTCCAGAATCTTTGGTCAAAGTTGTCTTTACATTTTACTAATTTGGTATTATCAGCAACAACACTGATTACAAGACAAGTTTATATTTAACATCTGGAAGCCGGGCTGAATAAGCAAACACTGTTGCTGTACTCCCAGCATAGCTGGACCCTCAGTCACTCCTCAGATATTAAATACAGACATCGTCTCCAATCATAAATACCAGGCTACATGCATTCGTTTTTTATAAAACTATAATTTCCATAAATTCTGTCAGACATTTTATTTTCATGACATATAGGTTTCCACTATATGTCTTCTCAATCTTTCCCTACATACCAGTTCCTTCTGTATCCTCTCCTTTCTTTTCTCTACATGCCAGTTCCTTCATTATCTAACCAGTACATGATTGTTTAACTACAATCCCCACACACACATATCTCACACACCAACCTTCTTGTTTTCCCTTCACTTCCCTCTTCCATCAAGTTTCTCACTTACAGTTCCACTCTATTTCTATCACTCTATTTCACACAGACAGCCTTATTGCTGCTTGCTACTTCAATCCTTATCATATAAATTTAAGTTCTATAGACATCTAATGTCATGCATCCATTTACTGGATGCATAAGTAAAACCCTATTTCTCTCTGCAGTTCGACTTTTTTTTTTTTTTTTTCTCAATGTCTAACATACATTTTCCCTCATAATATTTCCTCATTTGAAAAAAAAAAACGGTGTGTCAAATTTGGCAATCTTGCTCTGAGATTTTCCCATACTGGCTGTTTCTGTTACTCTGTGGATTTTTGTTCGACGCTGCGTCTACTAATCTGATGGACGTCTCCACCAGATCTGATCCACTTACCCTCAGACCAGGCAGGGCGCACCCAGTGCTTTCCTGACGGATCGATTAACTCCCAGTAAACTGCTACGTGAGTATCCCTCGATTTGCAAAATCGCACCCAGTGCCTTATTTTGCAAATACGCTCCTCACGCAGTTAGCCCCACTGCATTAACCCTTGACCCGCCCGTAAGTCTCAACCGACCCCCAATTGACTGCCGTACGAAGCTCACTCGATTTGCAAAACCGCACCCAGTGCCTTGTTTCGCAAATACGCACTTTCGCACATTCCTAGCAGTGTTGTACCGGTGCTCTTGACTTACACCACAGAAACGAACAGACCCAGCCACTATGGTTTTACCCACAATTGAATAATATTTTAACCCAAAATAAAATATTTTAGCCGTCTCTTACCAGAGATGTCTTGGATTGCCACGGGTTCGTTCTCATTTGATTCCAGTGGAGCCTCTCCTGGCCCTGATAGCGGTCGGCCCCTCTCTCTGAAACTTACGAGGTAGAGCTGGAACTGCTCAGTCCAGGTGGCCAAACACCGTCCGCTCTCAGGTCCAGAAGGCACTTCCAAGGAATCCCACTTCTGACACCAAATTGTTGTGGCAAAACTTCTGTTAAACATCATCACTGCGTAAGAGACACTCAGAGTCAAATTAATAAAAAAGAAAAGTATTTATTCTTGCAAGAATAGGCCCAGTCGCCAACACAGCAGTTACCCTGTGAAGTGAGTGACGCGCACCAGGAAGACATGAGACAGCCTTTATACTCTTTTCAAGGTTCCTCCTCACAGCAGCTACCCTTTCACCCACTCAGATAAGGTCCCCACTGCTGTTCAGTTTCTACTAAAGATACATCCTGGCCCTGAAATAAACTAGCCAAATCTTGACCATTCCTAAGGTCAAGATGTCCTGTCCCATATATTCCTGAAACGTCACGCACAAGCACGTACACACACATACTTTTACACATTGAATAGGATCAATCCCTTATGATATCTGTTAGGAATAAATGACTATTAAAATTTCTACAACAACCCTTAAACTGTTAGTGTTAGTTTTTTTTTTTTTGACTGTTGTAACTGAATTATAACTGTCAGATGAACAACAAGAAAAGTTGGTCAGGTGGTGTTGGTTATGTTTAGATGAAATCACATGTTGATGTTGACCTTAATCACAAAACTCATTAAGAAAAATTTACCTTATTGATTACAACAGAATATCATTATACAGTATAATATTTTCTGCATTTTCAATATAACCCAAAAAATATCTTAAAAGTTCTGATTCAAAGACTTTTTTTGAAGTTTGGACTTTGGACACACAGACATCAAGAATCAGCCTGTGATTCTCACCAATGGTGACAATAATAAAGCATGTTGCAGTGCATTCTGGGTGCCACCAATCAAAACTCATCCATGGCTCCCATCATGCATTGCGGTATGAATAAATTATGATCTGAATTTTCTTAGTAATTTCCTTTTCCTAATTAAATATTCTGTTTGTCACCATTGTTGAGACTCATACACTGAATATTGATGTCTGTGTGTGCCTAAAATAAAGATTTGCTTTTTATCAGTACAACTTTAAAGAAATCATTTAGATTATACAGAAAATTCTGGGGTTTTTTTTATTTAGAAACTCTGTGATTCCACAATGACCAACTTGCTTTTAAGCTATGAGAAGGCTCTAAATGAGTTCAATGACACTGATCAAATGATGATTATGTGTAAACATAACACCATCTGATCATCTTTTCTCTTTGTTCATCCGGCTGTTATAACTCAATTACAGTAGTCAAACAAAAAGATTAAGTTAAATATTTAAAGGTCACCTACCCAACTAAAACAAACACTGATCACCCTAATGGTAATTTAGATTTGTTCCTTCAGTGATTCTGCTTGTTATCATCAGGTGTCTTCAATAATGCTCAATCATCACTCAATTAATCATTTAATTAGCTCATTAACTTTAACACACTTGATTGTTAATTTAACACTCATATTTTAACACTTTAACAATATTGAGTCTGGAGCCAAATAATCTCCCATGAGAGTTAATTTAACACAGGAGTTTTTGTTGTGTGAGTTCATGGGTGAAATAAAAATGTGGCAGGAATTTTACTTTCTGACCCTGGATTTGACACCTCTGGTTGAGTCACAGACATATATGTTGAGCGTGTGAACACAATGGCCAATCACAGACATATATGTTGAGCGTGTGAACACAATGGCCAATCACAGACATATATGTTGAGCACGTGAACACAATGGCCAATCACAGACATATATGTTGAGCACGTGAACACAATGGCCAATCACAGACATATATGTTGATCACGTCAACACAATGGCCAATCACAGACATATATGTTGAGCACGTGAACACAATGGCCAATCACAGACATATATGTTGAGCGCGTGAACACAATGGCCAATCACAGACATATATGTTGAGCGTGTGAACACAATGGCCAATCACAGACAAATATGTTGATCACGTGAACACAATGGCCAATCACAGACATATATGTTGAGCACGTGAACACAATGGCCAATCACTGACATATATGTTAATCACGTGAACACAATGGCCAATCAGAGACATATATGTTGATCACGTGAACACAATGGCCAATCACAGACATATATGTTGAGCACGAGAACACAATGGCAAGCGCTCAAATGCTAGAGGGAAATGCAGGTATCGTCACATTTCTAAAATTTCAGTACCGACTTGGTACCGAAGTCTGCACTTTTGACAACTCTATGTATCATATAATGTGACTGTGTACAATATCTCATTCCTTCAGAAATTCTCCTTCCATCAGCTCAACTGCGAGCAGTGACTCAGAGAACACTAACGAGATTCAAGACGAGTCAGACAAGGATGGAGAGATGGAGGAGCCAATCAGCTGATACCTGCCCAGCCCAGCCCCGCCCTCTTCCCCCCACAAGCTCCAATCAGCTCTCGGGCCACCCAGCAATCGGCCAATGGCTTTTTACTGAGGGACAGAGCCCACTCCCACAAACCCAAAATCCTGGAGGTGCTTTACCGTCTCCGAGTCAGAGTGGGGCGGAGTTGATGAGGGTTGTTTTTGTGCTTGACATCAATATCGATGCGTCACACGGTGCAACAGCTCTGCTATGAATCGGATCAGTCCCAGCCAAAATACGTCACACAAAACACCTGATCTAACCCAAATCCATATCTTGATAAACTGGAAACGTTCAGTAACACATCAGACTGACAGCCAATCAGACCAAAACGGACTGAACCCCCTCTGATCAAACGCATCAGAATGATCTCCTTAACATTTGTGGCTTTTTATTTTTCTAAAAACTATTTCAGAAATCAACAGTTTACTGCAGAAACATTTCGGCCTTCTAAGCCCCGATCCGTCGCGAAAGTGGAACACAGAACAAGCTCACGTTCTATGCAATCGGCCTTATTTCGTGATCTGTGTTTATGATTTGCCTTTGTTTGCAGAGCAGGCGGTTTCCTCTGTTATGTTCAACGCTCATGTGTTTTAAAGTGTTGCCCAGGCCTCACAATGTTTACGCACAGAATCTGTGGAACAGCGTCCAATCATTTTGAGCTGCAACCAATGATGATTGAAGCTTTTTCAAGGGTTACAGCTATGTGCCTAAATACTGTATATATTGCAGGTTCATTTTGGATGGCCTTATTGCATTTCCACTACTTTTTAAAGTTGCACTCATTATTATCATGAGGGAAATAATCAAATATGTTTTGTTGATTGTATGGGGACTTTCTTGATGTCTAAGCTCATTTCTTTGCCAGGCTAAATAGTCAAGAATTTTGGTTTTGATTGTATATAGACCATGTCCCAGCCAACAGGGAACGTTCTGGCAATGTTCTCTCAAAATTATGAACTAACGATCTTTTAGTGACGTTAATAGAACTTTTAAAAAAAAAGTTTTATGGTCTTTAATAATGTTCTCTAAATGTTAGCACAAAAACATAACTTTTTTAAATGTTACTACTTGCCTCAGAATGTTCAGAGAACATTCAAAAGTAACAATCCCAGAATGTTTGCAAAATGGAATGTTTCTTTAATATTTTTGAAACATTTTTTTTTTTACCTAGACTTTTTGAATGTTCAGAGATCATACTTTGTCAGCTGGGGTTGGGTTTATCTGAAATCATACCCATGTCTATAAATATATGTAAATTCAATAGTTACAAAAGCAGAGGATCATGGGACACGTTGCATTGAGGCCCTCATGATGGCCACTGTTCCGTACAGATTCAGCATCTGTTTTCATGGATATGGCTTATAAAGTTTCTGTATCTATTGCCTTTGTTTGTCTTGCTTGGTGTCTTTTGGCTCTTTATATTTTGCATTTTAATCTTGTATGTTCCTGGGTTAAAAACTTGTTCATACGTATTATTTTAATTATATTAATCTAAAAATATGGGAAAATTTGATGGGTTTATCAACTGATAAGTGATTTAATTATAAGCTCAAAGATGTAATTATAAGCTCAAAATATAGTTGCAGAGGGTTTTTAAAAATATATATTTGTAGTAAATAAGTTGGTGGGCAATGTTTTTTTTCATTCATTTTATTAGCTAAAGAGCTGATATCATATTTGATAAAATCATCTGTAAATTTTGCAATTTGTTTTTTGTATTTGATATCCAAATCTATCAAATATGAAATAAAGTCTGGCTTTTGAATTTTATAAATGTATAAAATTCACGTTTTTATATTGTTCAGGGGATCCAGGGCTAATTTGGATGCTTCTACCTAGAAAAAAATAAAACCTGCGAGAGTCCTCGCCTTTTTTAACCTGAAACACTGTTGATCTATTTTTTTTATTGTTTATGGTGAAAATTAAGCTATTTTTTGTCTTTTCTGAATCTGAATCCTTAATATGGGTCAGATGCCTCTTGTTAAAATCTATTTTATGATTTATAAACAAAGAATTGGGCAAAGGGCAGCATCGCAAGGTGAATTGGAAAAAGTGCATGTTGCGTGTTTTCTGATTTAATTCCATTGTTCAGTCTTTATAGAGAAAACATGAGAAGCATCTCTGCAAGTATCCAAAACAAAGGTATGATTTGGGAAATATTGAACTTGAATGTTGTATCCAGAAGGAGCTTTCTAATTGAAACTACACACAAAATCGAGCTTGTGTAGCGCTTGTATTCACGTACTTGCATAGAATTGGTTTTGTCTGCACATCAATTATACTGTTTTTAAGGGTAAACGCATTAGCTTATCACATCATGCCTTGATCAATGAATGTACAGAATTTCAGATGAGCTCATAGAAAATGATAGTTCATCAGACACAAGATAAAACACTGGATGTTACTGCTCTGTTGGGTCACGTTAGACTTATTTTACATCACATTACATAACTTTGACCGTATGAGGTCTTTTCTGAAGACGGGTTTTGTCGGCCAAGCTGCAGATACAGTGACGTTGCACAATTACTTTTGAATTTAATATGGAATTTCTAATAGAGCATAAAACACCAGTTCATTAGATCCCTATCAGCAAGTGACGCATCAGCGAGCTTCACAGAAAGCCTATACAACAGATTTAGTTTCTGTAAGTTAGTGGCTTTCGCAACATCTGTGGCCTGCATCCTTCTCACTGCACTGTTTCTTTTTATTATAATTACTGACATCTGAAATGATCAGCGCACGTACATTAGAACATTTCTCTGTCATTTGTTTATGCCGATGAGTTTTCCTGGTGTGTGAGCAACTGGTGTATGTTTCAAAATAATGAATGTAATTGGTGCTGGGTCAAAAAATAAACATTATTGATTCATTTGCTTTATTGAGGTTGTTTTGTTCATAAGGATTAAGTTTAACAAAATAATATTTGTTTAGAGTTAATGGCCATGAATGTAGACTGTGTTCATTTCGATGATACACTCACTAAGGAAGCAGAGAAAGTATTATTTTTTTAAGTTCAAATGTAAAAAATGTAAATTTTTTGACAAGGCAAGTTTATTTAATTGGTAATTCAAAGTGCTTTACATTTAAAAAGTAATTAAAAATAATCATAAAAATAATAACATGCATAAATCAAAAAGTAAAAAAAAAAAAGATTGCCAATTTATATAAAGTGCATTTAAAAACAAATAATAGAAGAGAATGAGACGTAAATAAGATTATAAATATAATTTATTTATTATTCAGTGATTTGTCTGACTGAATTCACTGCACTTTTTTTTAGTGCCAAAGGTATTAAGCACATAATGCTTTTCCTGCACTATAAAACCATCCAATTTATTAAATGAAACAAATTAATTTTTCATTTCATTTAGGATAGAATTATTGTTGAATAAATTGAAAAGTATTAATCAATTGAATTGTATATTAGGAAATATTTCATTTAAGTTCACTATAAGTATTGCCAATTATTAGCAATGGAAAGTAGCTAAAGCTTGAGGTAGCTCGTTGGTCTAGGGATTTGATTCTCTTGGGGTGCAAGAGGTCCCGGAGGAGCCCTGCCTGCAAGCGCTGAGATTTGAAGGGTTTTCTGGGGTGACCCACGTGCACCAAGGGCTGGCGGCACAAGAGGGCACTTGACCATCTCCAAAAGTCTAGCTTTGCTTCATGGATTTTCCTGGACGGTTCCATGGTGTAATGGTTAGCACTCTGGTCTCTGAATCCAGCAGTCATTTGACTGAAAAGCCTTCAGAAACTGGCCGTGCAAATAGAAGCTCTGCAGTTGTGATTCCCAGGAGGATCAACTACAAAACAACAGTGACTTAATATATGCTACCTGAGCACTGGACATTAGTTGAGCACTAGTATTGTGCTACTATTTACCTTTTCACATAGAAGAGCATGTATCCGTTTTTCCCAACGCTGCGTGATGCCTTTGCCCAGCTAGTGCGAGTGATGCTGGCGTCACTGCACTCGAGCCAATCGGAGCTGCTGAAGTCCCTTACATGACTGATGTAGTGCCCTACACCACAGAGGAACTTTAGTATGAAGCTTAATGAGTGAATGAGATGTCTGGAAATTTAGAAGAAAGTCTTACCACAATATAAACTGCTGCCCAGATGGGATACGACTCCAGCTAGTCTGTAGTGTCCGCCGCAATCTGATGCCTCCATCTGTTGAACACAAACTCGGATTATTAGATGGTGCTGCATTTCAAATGTTTATGAACATCCTCTATTTTCTTCATTCTATCTATCTAGCATCCATTTATCCATCCATCTATGAATTGCTGTCTCTATCTTTCCTGTGGTACTGCGGGCGCAACACTATTCATCTTCCTTCTCCTTTGCTGATGATTTGGCCTCGTTCTGTCTATCACTGTCATCTCCCTGCTCTCTGTTAAACATCATGCATCAAATAAGAAAACACTTCAGTACTTATTCAATGCTTAAACATCTTTTAAACGTTGTCTTTCATAGCAACTGTATTCCTAGTGCTGTCTTTTAGAGTCATTGGGGTGAGTAATCGATCGCGAAGTGTCCAGCAGAGGGCAGATGTTTGATGAACTGACACGCACCTGAACTAGAGGACAGTGAAAAACCTTCTGGAACGTCCAGTCGATCTTTCAGTTTGCTCATTGAGGATCTTACGTCGAAGCGCATGACCAGAAGAACCAGCAATCTGTAGAGACATTCAAATGATCAGAAGTTATAAACTAGCGCATTCTGAGTTATTCTGCAGGGAACCGACTAATAAACTAAGTTTCATACCGTGGAAAGGTGAGTAACTGCAGGGCTTCTGAGGCTGCAGTGCCGGCACACTCACTGCAGGAGCATTCAAATGAAGATGTCTGGAGAAAAGAAAAAAGACTGATATCAGCCAATCAGAAACTACATCCTCCTGCTGATATATAATCAGTGCTGTCACTCACTTTGAAGTACCGCTGCAGGCTGTCAATGAGGCTTCCTATAGGGCTGATGACCAGCGAGAGATAGTTGCAATCCTCACTGAAGCTCCTCTGGAAGCCACAGCTGAAACGACAGAACATTAGCGTCACATATATAAGTCTGAGAGTCTTAAACGAGTGCAGGTGTGGATGTGAGATGATACCTGTCACAGGTGCGCAGGCGGTTGAGTTTGAACTCCATGTTGGCAACGGGGCAGGTGTATTTAGGCCAAATGCTCTGCAGAAACTCGCCCTCCTCCTTCAAATGCGACAGATAGACCATTAAGAATTCATGGGCGTCCTGAGAGGAGAAAGAGTGAAGGACAATGAGGTTATTTTATGAACAATAATACATCTGAGCATATAGATCCGGTTCATCGTCTCGCTCACCTGCTGATGGTCTCCCCAGAAATCCGGATGGCGAGTTTCAATGCCTCTCTTGACTGCAGACAAGATCTTCATCTTTAGCGTCACATCATTGCCTGTTAGCCTGGTCAACTGCAGGTCAGTAAGCGCCCTGGAGAGAAGATCGTAAAGAACTGCTTTAGTATTGCAGCTTGGAAATTGTAATTTTTTCATTTAGATTGAAATATAATAATGTTGCACAAATTCAGTGTTGGGTTTATTATGATAAAAAATAAAACTATTAAAAAGAAATGTTATTTGAAATAAAATAAAGGTTAAAATAAAATAAAATCATGAATATATTTAAATTATTAAAGCAATAATTATTAATAATAAAATTAAACATTTAAATAATATTTAATTTGTACTATACTAACATACAAAACCGAATTTAAAAATGGATCAAAACTAGCTATATAAACACTAATAAAAATGACAAAATAACACAAAAAATTACAAAAACTTTAAAATTTAAAATGAATAAAATAACTAATAATATCCCAATGATACAACAAAAATCGCTGACCTGAGCATTGTACTCCCCTCATTCCACTGCTCCCGCTGGGAAAGGACGTCGTCCCGGAAGGGGGAAGCAGTGAGGAGGCACTGCAACACGGAGTTCATGTAGCAAGTATTCCCTAAATTAGGAAAACTGTGACAGGAGGCATTCAGTTAGTCTGTGAAAAGCACATCATATGGGAGTATGTGTGTTCAAGCATATCCAACATTTACCCCAAGTGCTTGATTTTAGCTGGCGATGCTGTCAACACATCAGCCAGCTTAACATCCTCCTCCTCCGCGTCTCTCTGCTGCGGGACCTCGATCTGCTCAGGCTGGGGACCGCACTGGATGAGCTGCAGTATCTCAGTCTGAGACAGACCGTTAGACTCCGCCGTCACAGTGGCCAGCACATCGAGAACGCTGGGAAGACATCAGCAATGTGTTAATATTCCACTTGTCCATGTGGGGTTTGATTTTAACTATAGTCTGCATTAAATCAACAACTCAAGTCAGGCAATTTTACAAAAATTCATGCTATTAATGTTTATCGTAATATCTAAAAGCCTTATAGGTGCATTTAGCAGATTAGCGCTGGGCGATAATACAGTTTACATTTTGCAATGATACAAGAAATCAGGCAGTTGAGATTTAATTCTGGGTTATTAATTAATTATGTGCTGATATAGAGATCAACACAACATTTATTCACCCACCAGTCAAGATCCACATCCACATCAGAGGCGGGTTGATCTCCGGCTGCATCTGTGAAGAGATTAACAACGCAGTTTGAGTTATTATGCACCACATATTAGACTAATTAATCATAGAGCTGTAATAAACTTCTCTAACCTTCAGGAGCCACTGTTCCCTGAAGGTCCGCCAGCAGATCAATCCTCTCGCTCTCGTCGGAGGAATTCCCCGGAGCGCTGGAAGAGCCACAAGCTCTGCTGCTCTCCAGATCTGATGGTTTGCTTTCTGCAGATGAGGAAGAACCATCACTGTTGCTGGAGGAGGTGCTCGACTCTTTGGGTACGGCTGTGAACGAACCATAGTACTGTCTTTATGAGATATTTTAATGTACAGTTATATAAAAAAGCCCTAGTCCACATCACTTTTTAAGAAATAATTACACCAAAGCTAACCAACATCTGTGAGAAGACAATAATTTAGTTTTTGTTGTGCACACTCAAGCTTTACTATACACTTGGACAGAGAGATGATGTAAAAACTTGAAAGCATTCCCTTACCTCTGATGGCTTCTTTCTCCTGGATGGCAGGCAGCAGATCAAGCTCTGGATCAGAGGATCCACTGACTGCAGGTGAGGAAGAAGCATCAGTGTGTGTGTCGATGCTGGATGTGTGAGTGTCCATGGACTCGTCCAGCTCAGAGGAGGACACACACGGCAGAATCAGCAATAGTATTCTGCGGAAAGCCCGGCGCAGAGATGGGAATTTGCGTTTCCGGGAGGAGGAAGATTTGGGAAGATCTGCAGGTGCAGCGGCTGAGACCACCACATCTGGAGAAGATGACATAAACACGCCACACTTCTTCTTCTTCTTCTGCTCCTTTTTGGTTTTTCGGTCCATTTTGTCACACAAAATGTCGCTAACCATTTTCTAAAGAGAAAATAAACATAATTCAGAATGAAAAACCACACTCACTGTAGTTAACAGTAGGGCTGGGTATTGGGATTCATTTCACCATTCGATTTCAATTCACAAGCTTGCTATTTGATTTGATATGGAGAACTATACAGGGAACACTCCAGGGTTAAAAATAAGAACTGAATTGTATACAAACATTTAAATTGCACTTAAGGCAGTTTTTATAATAATATAGTTATAACTGTTCCCTGTATGGTTTACAACATTAATTGAGAATTGTTTTTCCTTGAGAAAAGTTGACATGTAACTAAACTGATATATTTAGATTTTACATATATTCATTAGCAGATGCTGCTATCCAATGAACATCCAAATGAATCGATATCGATTATAGAACCAAATAGCAAGTTTGTGAATAGAAATTCAGAAAATCTAATCGATAAATGACAGATTAATTCAAACATACATTCAATATTGACGAACAGGTCAATAAAAATATAATAAATATGAGGATTCACATTTGAAGTTATAATGTGAAGTTATAAAATATAATAAATGAAGTTATACATTTAGAAAGTGTATTTAGATTACAGAAAGTTTAATTGAGAAACCTCTATAGAGTTTATTTTTCAAGCTGATAGTTTATTTCCACTGAATGACTTTTCTGAGGTAAAAGTGACATCGTTTACAAGCTGTTTTACTGATGTCTTTTCGCGGTTGAAACACTGATTGATCGATTATATGAGACATGATATTGATATTGATTTTGGTCTCTAATAAAGAGGAAGAGATGATCGGTTGACAATGCAGTGCTGAAGTGCCAACTAGCCTCTCCCTATGGAGGATCCCTTTCCCACTCTACAGATAAAGCGTTGTGGGGAAATTTGGTTCGCGTACCCACCCCGAAGTTGTGTGTTCACATTTGGGGCAAGACTTGCAGTACATTTCAATATGCATCTTAGGCCAATAAAACCTCTTAGAAATTCGCATTAGGGTCTTCATGAACCAGACCTAAGTGACCAGACCAAGGAACGTCCAAGCTCAAGCACCTCCTTCCTGTAAGCTTTAGGTACAACATACTGAGTTCCTTCTTCCTTACTCTTTCTATAGAGTAGACCTGCCTCGAGAACATACGTTTCTCCAAAACCTTGCAAGAGTCAACCTTCCTCCTCAGCTTGAGCCAACACTCCACTAGAGAGGGGTCTCCCTTTTGTAGCTTAGCTAGATTGTTAGGTGTGGTAACATCAGACTCTGTTAGTTCAGGATCCCCCACATCTAGCGTAACATGGTCAGTGTTGCCAACAAGTCCATTCACCTCCTCCCTATGTCGCTCTAACCTCTCTTCATCAGTGGGCTTAGCCTCTGCCTCTACGTCAGCAGTTGAAAAAGGCATCTCATTCAAAGCATTAGTCTCTGTCTCCTGCCTTCTACGCTGGGGTTGGGCTCTCGTTCTGTTCTCTCATTCTCCTCCAGATGAAGTAACTTCAGCAGTGGATGAACCTCCAGTTGCACCTTGTCTACGCTCTTGCTCAGTCCCCTCCTCAGACTGACCCCTCAGCTTTAGTGGCATCTTAATGAGCAAAAAAATTCCAACTTGTTTATTATGACCTGGGCTTTCCCACTTCTGACACCAACTGTAAGATGGCCCAGTGGTCAGAGGGAATCATTTTTAACAAGCTGGGCAGAGGTTCAGTGGATCCCAAAAAGGTGGTTTATTATGATGAAAAATGAAAAAAATATATATATTTACAAACATGATCATATACTGAAATACAAACAAACTAAAAAAAAAAAGTGCTACAATATGCAAAGAAAGACTACACCAAATAACTTGGTCCAATTTGCAACAGGGTCTCACGTTTGGCCTTAAACAAACCAAGACTGACCTTTAGCTCCCTATTTATGAGACTGGAAGGCTAACAGCCAAAACAAAAGGTTGGAGGGGAATTCTCACAATAAATAAAAGGTAATTCTGACTGAAATTAATCTGGGTTGAGAAGTTTAAAAATAAAAAGGAATAATTGAACAACATGGAGTAAACAGACAAAAAAAAAATCAGACTCACTTCAAATAGAGAAAACAATTACACAAAACAATTATGATTTAAAAGATGGTAAATGCCGGCATAATCAGGTAGTGATGTGTACATGTGTGTCAAGTCCATGTAGTTCCTTATTTGTTATCAAGCTTAGCTTGTGACAGGGTCATCTTATTGATGCCCAGGATTTAAACCCTCTAAAAGACAAGGTGCAAGCTTTGACGGAGGCTCCGTGTCCCACTAATAAGGAATTGAAAACCTGCTTAGGATTGCTGAACTACTACAACAAGTTTTTACCCAATTTGTCCAGTATCCTAGCTCCCCTCCACTGTCTGTTAGGAAAAGACACTAAATGGACCTGGGGTGAATCACAAACCAAAGCTTTCCAGAAATAAAAGGAACTCCTGCCATCCACAGATGTGTTGGTACACTATTCTTCAGAGAAAGACCTTATTCCCTCGTGTGATGCCTCTTTTTATGGCGTGGGAGCTGTGCTTTCACATCGAATGAAAGATAACACAGAGAAACCTCCAGGTTTCGCATTGCGTACCATGACACCAGCTGAGCGACGAAATTCCCAGTTGTATAAAGTAGCTTTAGCCATCAATTTTGGAGTTCAAAAGTTTAACAAGTGTTTATCGCAAATTTACTATTTGCACAGACCATAAACTCCTGATTTTCTCTTTGCAGAAAATAAACCCACTCCGCAGATGGGTTCCCCTCAAGTGCAAAGATGGGCTCTGCTGATGAGTGCCTTTGAAAATACAATGGTGTATACATATATATATATATATACATGGCAGATGCCTTAAGCAGAATACCCCTTTTGGGAGTGGAACAAAATCAAGGTAAGTCATGTCAAATTTTGATGTTGCTGGAGTTCGAACCAATCCGTGCCTCCCAACTCAAAAGTTGGACAAATAAAGATGCACTACTGTCTCAAGGTCGCAAATATGTGCTGAGGGGATGGCCAACTCAAGTGGATCCACAATTCAACCCCACCACAAAAGGAAACTGGAATTAAGTGTGCGTGATGGATGTGTACTCTGGCGAGCCAGAGTAATTATGCCCCGTCTATCTAAGTGGATAGAACCCATGAATTCATCAACATTGCAAGCTACCAATTTCGCTAAAAATGTCAGTGTTTTCGAATTACCTAAGATCTGAATTTCTGACAATGGCTCCGATTTCACAAGCACAGAATTTGAAAAAATCATGAAAAACAGTGGGATTCGTCACTTGAGATCTGCACCCTTCCACTCTTCTTCTAATGGATTAGCAGAGCAAGCTGTCCAAATAATCAAAGAAGGGATGAAGAAAGTGATGGGGGACACCTTGGAAACTAGACTGTCACGATTCTTGCTTAACTATCGTATCAACCCACATACAACAGGTGTGTCGCCAGCCTAGATGTTTATGGCAAGGAAACGGATATCTACTTTTGATCTTCTCTTGCCAGACATTAAAGCCAAAGTGCAGCAAAAACAACGAGAGTCATGACAAAAATGCATATTTGAGAGTTTTCACAACTGGAACTGCATAATTACAGTTACGGTCCCGAGTGGATCCCTGCTGTCATTGTGAATTCCTCGGGTCCATTTTTCTATACAGTAGCTGTTGGAAGAGGACAAATCCTAAAGCGGCATGTTGATCAAATCCGAATTCGACATACTGGCCTGTTTCAGGACTCCACCCAGTTTACAGTACCCTCTGACAAAGGGTCCCAGCTGCCTGAGATTCCCTGTTCTACTGAAACAGACAGTACCTGAAGTAGTCATTTCAAGCCAGAACACAACAGAGCCATTTGCTGAGGATGAGCTTTAATCGCCTGACAAGTTAGACACACCAGCTGTACAGTTACGTCGTTCTACAAGGGAAAGACACACACCTATTCATCTCCAGGGCTATGTTAAATAGCTGAAAACATAGCTGTAACAAGTTATCAGAATATTTCTGAGAAGCTATTGCTTTCGTATGTCTTAAAAAAAAACTCTTCTGTTCTGAGGAAAATAATTTCCTCCTATTTCTCAAAGGGTAAAGTTACTTCTGGTGGGTATTTTAGTATATTTAGTAATATCCTACCATAAAAGTGGGGGAGGGGGGAGTAAGTGTGATACCTTACTGCAATACTTTGGAGTGCAGTTCACATAATGGCTACAAGAGGGGACTATTTTATTTTAAATGGGCTGTTTTCTTTAGTTAGCTTACTCTTCCGAGTGAGTGCTAAACTGTAATCTTCTGTATTCACTTTTTGTGATTAAAAGTTCAGTTTTTGTGGATATATGTCTTTAGTGTTCAATCAGCACGACACCACAAGAATCACAAATGCTGCCTCAAGTGTCTTTTCACTTTTACTTTGTTAAGTTTGTTCTGGACTTGAGGAGATGAAGAAAGAAGAAACATTATTCTTTGAAAAACATGTCATGAAAAACCTGCCCAGCCATGCATGATTTCCAGTGTGTAACAGCACAGATCTTCTCCAGACTCACTGTTTTGGACGATGTCCTGCATCTTCTTCCAGACTCTGAACGGCAGGTTGCCTAAGTATCGTGACACATGAATCAAAGCTCCAGAAGCCATCTGTGGATCCGGCTGTGAGATCTGGACTCTGGAGGAACATTCAGGAGTCAGAACTGCAGTGGATCAGAACCAGAGAGACCAGAGACACCAGCAGATCACTCACCTTTCCATTGAGACTGGAAATTTCTGCAGAACAAACACACCATTTATCATCAAGATCTCAGTCATCAATCAATCAATCAGTCATCAGTCAATCAATCAATCAATGATGTGAAATCAGACCTTCAGAAAGCAGACGTCATTGGCTTTCATCATTTTCTCCATGTCTTTGATTGTGTGTGAAAGAGCTGAGATGTGTGTGTTCATCTCCTCCAGCGTCTCCTTCATCATCTGCTTCTTCTGCTCCTCTTCCTCTCTCAGTGCAGTGATTGTAGCTTCTTCTTCATCTCTGAGAAACTGATGAAGCTTCTCAAACTGCTGTTTAATCTGACGCTCTGTGTGCTCAGCTTGAGACTGAAATCAAAATCACATTCACTTCAATCATCTCAAAGACGCAGCTGATTCTGGAGCGGCATTAAGAGTGAGTGGGGCAATGTGGGTTAGTTAAATACAACTTTAACTTTCTGAAGTACTAGCACTGTAGTAGTAGATGTTCCGTGTCTGTAGTGTGAAAATACACATTATCAATCAAATCATCAGGTTGAAGCATAATATCAGCAGCTCAGTGTCTGTTGCGCTAAAAGTTTGTTGCGCTCATGAATATTAATCAAATTATCTGCATTCATTTAAAATGAATTCACATTTATTTGTATAGCACTTTTCACAATACACATCGTTTCAAAGCAGCTTTAAAGAAATGCCACATTACAATTTAGAGTGATCTGTTATCAGAGGAAACTGTCTAAGTTATGTATTTCAGAAATGTACATATACAAAATCACAGTTAGCGAAAAATGTATTAATTTAAACAATGTAATAATTTAGTGTGGAAACAAGGAGCTCACTGAAGTAATGAATTCAACCAAACTAATTAGATCAAATGAAAATGTGGAAGATGAGCACTAGCCAATGGGATTAGGGCTGGAGCATTAGCCCCGCCCACTACTGAATAAACAGCTGACAGAGTCGTCTGTGCTTGATATACACAAACAGTGTGTGTGTGTGTGTGTGTGTGTGTGTGTGTGTGTGTGTGTGTGTGTCAAAAGAATCAGTCCGCACCTTGATGTGTTGAACGGTTTTCTTTCTTGTGAACCTTTCTTTAACGTTTTTATTGTGTTGAAGTTTCTCTTGTAAGGACTTCAGTGCAGTATTGAGCTCCTCCTGGAATTTAAAAAGAAAATCTTTAAGACACCAGATATTTCTTTAGTATGATCTTATATTTATTGCATAAGCTTAAACAGGTGTTTATCCTAATATTTAAATCCGTGTTACCTTATATGATGAAACCACTTCACCGATGGGTCTGAACGTGTGATTGACATGTTTCTGTGAATCTCTGCACACTAAACACACCGGCTGTTTGTCCTCCAGACAGAAGAGTTTGAGTTTCTCACTGTGTAAACTGCAGAGCTTCACAGACTCTGATGAACGCCTCTTATTTCTCTCCTTCAGGAACGACTCACACAAGTTCTTTAATGCAAGATTACATGGAGGATGAATATTTGAGGATTTTCTCCTACAGACAGGACACTCCTGAGTTTCCTTAGTTCTCCAGAACTGTTGAATACACTCTTTACAGAAACTGTGACTACATGATAAAAGAACAGGAGCCTTGAAGATTTCATTACACAAGTGACAAGAAAACTCATCTTCAGATAGTGAAGACATTTTCTGTTTGAGCTCCAGCAATATAAACTTTACTTTTTGAATCAAGGTCTCAAAAAGGAATAACCAAGAGAATCACAAAAATCTGTCTGTTCAGAAGCAAATGTCTCAAATCTTGAAAGTCTTTCCTCTTTGTTCTTCATTGATCGCAGATTCTATATTTCTTTTGCTGAGACGAAGTTAGTAAGAAAAGAAAGGAGAAATAAGAAGTCAGTCTCTTCCTGGTAAATGTTATAAGAGCCTGGAGTTTCTCATCATGTGAGTTTGTTTCCTCAATCTTTCCCCTCAAACCAACTAGTTCCTTTTGTCCTTAAAGTCCACCAAAACCATCCGTTCACAGAAAGCCACAGTCTCTTGTCTTAATGACTGCAGACCAGCGGCTCTCATTAAGTGTTTTATTAAGAAACACCTCCTGAGCACCAAACCAGAATCATTTGACCCACTGCAGGTTGTGTACAGTACAAATACATCCACATAGAATGCTATTTCTTTTACCATTCACTAAATTCTAACCCATTCGGAAAAAAAGGACAGTTATGTCTGATTCCTGGCATTTAACACTAGCATGCCCTCAAAACTAATAACCAAGCTGCATAACCTAGGGCTAGTGAGCTTCCTCATAGCAGATCCCACCATGATCAGAAAACACTCATCCAACAACTTTGTAATGAACACAGGCGCACCTCAAGGCTCTGTACTCGGCCCTATGCTGTTCACTCTCTTTACACACAAGTGTGCCTCTGCAAAGCACCACAGTCAAATAAAAGTCACAATAAAATCTTCTGTAAACGTCTGGCAGAAATAAAGTGAGTCTGGTTAGTAATAAGTGAAGCTGGTAATGCTGTTTGTGGAGTTGTTTAATCCTCCTCTGCTGAGATCTTCACAGATTTAATGTCTTCTTTTCTCTTCAGTTGATTTCATCTAAGGCTGTGTCTGAAGTCAGTTGTGGTTCTTGTGTTTCTGCTCGTCTCTTTTTCTGTTCTCTTCTTTTCCTTCAGTGATTCTGCTTGTTAACAGGCTTATTAAGGCTGAAATGACTCCATATTTAATATACACAGATGTTGTGGCTCAGATAAGGTCCAGTTGTGGTTTATTTCTTTACTCTTGGCTGACATGTGGTATTGCTATGGCCTGCTTGTGGCCCAGATCTGGCAAAAAGGAGTGGGCCACCCAACGGCCGTCATTCCACGCTGCATGTGGGCCAGATTTGGGCTGACACAATGTTGCTATGTGGGTAGTCTCTGATTAAAAGGGTAACAAATTATTAGTTTGATTTGAAACTGACACTCTACAGCATAAGAACTAGCAATGTTATGACTATCAGAAAATATGAAGGATTTTACAGAAAATGCAATACATTACCAAAACTAACACAGATATCAAGAATCAGCATATGAATCTCAACAATGGTGATCATTAAAAAACGATTCATACTGCAAAGCATGCTGGGTACTACCATAATACAAACCTTATACATGGCTCCCAGCATGCATTGCAGCATGAATAATTTTTTAATGGTCACCTTTGTTGAGATTCATATGCTGATTCTTGATATCTGTGTAAGTCAGCTTGATACCATAGAGGTTTTTAAAATCTGATTGTAAAAACACTGGGGCTTACAGTAGAATCACAGTTCGTTTATAGTGAATAATATAAGTTATATATCACCTGTTTAATCCGTGTTTATTCTCTAGAAGAGACCAGAAAATCAAAACACCAAATGATAATTCATCTTTCCATAAATCATCATCAAAACACAACCACATGCTCATATTTTCTTTTTGGCTTTTGTGCCATAACAAATGTGTTATATAAACACTCAGTTACAGCAGCCAGAGGAAAAACTGGTGTTATAAAGTCAAGGGTCAAGAGCCCAACTAAAGCACACACTGACCACTATCATGGTGTCTTTAAATGAAACCCAATAAATCATCTTCATCTAAACCTCTGTTCATTCACAATAACACCTTCTGTAGACGCATGACTCAAATAACTCAACTCATAACTCAAACTGGTTAATAAGTGAAGCTGGTAATGCTGTTTGTGGAGTTGTTCAATCCTCCTCTGAGATCTTCACAGATTTAAACATTTTATCTTCAGTGATTTCATCTAATGTTGTGGCTGGAAGTCAGTTGTAGTTCTTGTGTTTCTCTTTCCTTCAGTGATCCTGCTCGTTAACAGCAGGTGTTCATCATTAATGCTCAACAATCACTTCATTAATCACTTAATTAATCACTTGATTTCTTGACTGTAATATCTAATTTTAGTGAACTCAACTGAAATAATTTCAGACTACTCATAACTATTGATTTTTATGAACTTAAATGAATTGAGGTAATAAGTTTCCTCAAATGTAATGAGTTAGCTTAACTCATTGGATTGGACTTTGTGTGTGATATTGTGAGCTAGCAGTAACTGCAAGTGCTCTGAGTTCATTTAAAGTTAGTCATTTCACTGTTTTTACTTAATAAAGTGAAGTTTCAGCTGTATACAGTATTAAATGCAGTGTAAAGTTTAATTGTGTATGAAGAAATATTATTGTTTTAGTAAACTCAAATAAAATAAGTTCAGAGTACTCATAACTATTGTTTTTTATAAACTTAAATGAATTGAGGTAATCTGTTTCCTCAAATGAAATGAGTTAGCTTAACTTGTTGGGTTTTACAGTGAGGTGTGAGATCCATCTTCTGCTGAAGCTGCGGGAAATCAATAAACGGCTGCATCTGTTTGAATTGGATTATGGGTCAGCAAAAGCGCAGAGGAGAGAAGCGTCCCCGGAGAGCCTAAACATGCCCCGCTTCTCCAGTTCTGCCCTGAGCCGTATGGATTTCCTCTCCAACCTTCATTAGACTGGAGAGTGTGTGTTGTGTTCAAACGGGGGTGATTGTGCTTTAGGCCGTTTAACATGAACATCTGTAAGCTTTATTAATAAAGTGATGTGAAGGCCTGTTGTAAGCTGTCTAATAACAAAACATGTCTATTTTATTAATTTAATTGAACTTTAAATGTGACATAAAAGTGACAAAACATTTTTATTGCAAATGAATGCTGTTGAACTTTCTATTCATCAAAGAATCCTGAAAAACAATGTTTCATTGTTTCCACAAAAGGATTTAGCAGCACAACTGTTTTCAATATTGATATTAATAATCATAAATGTTTCTTCAGTGGCGAATCATCATATTAGAGTGATTTCTGAAGGATCATGTGACACTGAAGACTGGAGTAATGATGCTGAAAATTCAGCTTTGATCACAGGAATAAATTACATTTTAATATATATTCAAAAAAATAAAGTTATTTTAAATTGTAATAATATTACACACTATTTCTGTAGTTAATGTATTTTTGATCAAATAAAAAAAATGGTTTTAATGCTTTTAATGGTTGTCAATGGAGATGCTTTGTATATGTAGAAGCGGCTAACTAGACCAAACTAACCAGCTAAACCTAAACCCAGAGTGAAATGTCGTCACACACAGGCTGTTTAATGTATTCTTATGTTGCTTTGCTTTTGTGTGTGTGTGTGTTCAGAACGTAAACGAGTCTGAAGCCGTTCAGGACGAGCAGAACGAGAAGGTTGAACGACTGAAAGCTGAACTGGTGGTGTTTAAAGGGTCACTCCACCGATTTTGACATGAATGTGTATTGAAAGTGGGTAATATGTGTAGTAGAATAGTAGCAGAAATTTTTAATTTTGTTCCTTCCTGTCCAATAAAATGCCGAAAATGACTTTTTAGTGCTTGTGGATTATAGACAACAATCCCCATAGTGCATTGCAATGCTCAGCTCCACAGGCCACTCCCACTACTCCGCCCATCGACGTAGACTACAGTTGAGCTCCACTGCGCTTGCGCTACTGCCTGGAAACTACTTTACACAATTGGTACTGACAAGTTATTTTTCGACCCAATTATTGATTTGCAACTAAATTATAATGCAATGTTTACTTGTAAAACGTTATAATTAATAGAAATTATGGGTATTATCACCATTATGTTATCTTTGTCATCTAAGTCAACAGTAGCTATGTAGTTCTAGTTTTGAAAAGTTGGACATTTAAAAAATACTAATACTAATAAAGAAGTACAACAATGTAAATTTTAAACATTTTTATTGAATTAGTATATACAATAAATACAACAATTGAAAGTATATATACAAAAAAAGAAACTACAGCTCCTCCTGAGCGTCGTCCGCTTCTTGGTGCCCGCAGTACTGGCCGTCTAGAGCTGGATATTTCTGACGGATAGCCTGCACAACACAAGCTGGTAACACGACACGACGCCCTCTGCCCAATCTCTCTCCTTGCAGGACCCACTCAAGAAAGTGCCGGTAGGCTGTTAGGCGAAATTGTCTGGACAAAACATTGAGCACAAATTGAGTGATGGTCTTTGAACCTAGCGTGCCACAGTAGCTAGCATAACTGCAAGATATTTGTGTAATAAACCTGCAACGTTAGTGTGTTAACAAAATGAAAATAAACTTACTTTACAGATAGACGACCATTGGACCCTGTAGGCTTTGGCTGGCGTTTCCAGTTGACCTTAGGGATTCGAAAGTAGGTCTCCAGGACGCCGCTATCGATATGTGGTGCGAAACTCGGGTGATCAACCACACACACGTCCGTGTCATCCTCCGAATATATAATTTCATACAGGAGAAATTCGCACCGCTGGAATTCGCGGCAGCAGACTGACTCTTCTTCTGTGTCCATTGGCGCACAGTGAGAGCACAGGCACCACCAATCTATCCCAGCTCGAGGCATTGCGGGCTCCTCGTCCGCGGCAGGCAGATCGGCTGTGGTGGAAGCAGGTTCAGCCGCCTCCTGTTCCTCCATAGCCCTCAGCTGCTCGTCGCTGTACTCAGGCTCATAAAGGTAGCCACGAACATCTGTTTCTGCCATATTAAAATCCCAATCCTCCATAATGTGTCCGTCTTCGTTTTCAGAACCTTCGGCGTCCATTTTTTCAAAAAGTTTCGCCACTGGCACTGATCTGTGATAGGTCTGTTAGCGCATTAGGTCCATCCCCCAATGGGCAGGTTGGAAAGGGTGGGAACTAGTGCTTGTATTCTTTACAGAAATACCCCATTCTTACACTTCCTCCTACAATGACGCAAATTGACGATTTTTGCGTCATTGTAGGCGGAAGTGAAAAAGGTAAATAGTGGATTTCTCTCGTCTCAGGGGACAATGAAAGATTTTTTCAGGACCATTCAATAGTATTACTGGGTTTCTAACAATGGAAAGCTTAATGCAAATGGGTGGAGTGTCCCTTTAAGAGCCTCATTAGCGAGTATTTACACACGGCCCAGTAAGGTTATAAACAAACGCTCTTCCAGTAACGAAGGTTCCTTTAATAATGTTCTCAAAACATCAGATGGAATGTTTTGTCTGATATGTTTCAGTTTTACCTTTTTTTTTTTTACATTTCCATTATATTTGCAAAATGATCAAATGGAATGTTCCCTTAAAATTTGCATAAACAATATATTTAAAAAAAAAAAAAATTAAAACAACGTTTAGAACTTTCATAGAGCATTTAGTGGAGGAAAAAATAACGTTTTTTTTTTTTACACCGTAATGGGAATGTTAGCAAAGTGTTATTGGAACATTTTTTGGATTATTTTAAGTTCATAAAGTTCAGTTAATTATTTAGTTTTATCACATCATCAGATCCCTGTTTGCAGTCCAAATAAAACGTAATATTTCATGTGGATGTTGTTTTCACTACATTTGATAAGAATCTCAATCAGGTCTTTATTAGTTTAATTCCAAAGTTAACCCAGTGACTGGAAGTTTTCCATGAATTCTGATCCCGACAGCAGAGAAACACGCTCGGCTTTATCTGGCTCTTTCCCCTGCGGCAGACGATACACACATGCCCACATTGTCATTGTTTCAGTATCAAACACACACACACCTTTAGTTTATGCCAGCTGATCTGGATGGTGAGGAATGAATAAACCGTTTATCCTGGATTTACGGGTTAACGTTAAACCTCGCTCTCGGATCGCCTCTTCTGTCAGCTAGTCATTCACACGAGTGTCACCGTGTGCCGGTAAATATTAGAAATAGATTTGGGGCAATATAAACTGAACTAAATTCTGTATTAATTATAAAGGCTGCCGGGCGATGCCGCTGGACCTGGACCTGGAAGCAAGAGAGAATGCAAGACATGATCTGTGTTTAATAAAGGAAAACAATTGCTTTGATTCATTTCATTTGCATCCGTTTCTTGCACTCTGTGGGTTGTGTTTTTAATGATCAAACCACACACACACAGGACGGATGTCTACATAGCATTAGTTCACCATCTGTGGTTTGGTGCTCTGCCTTTTCCTCTTCTCCATACACAATAAATGAGTCAGAGCAATTGTTTCCCATGAGGCCTTTAGGTGAAATGAACTGCTCAAGTTTGTTGCGTGCCTGTGGATTCCCCACAAGACTAACTTGTTGGTCTTAGCATCTGTGTGCAATGACATTGATTTATGACTGATGTAATTGACATTCAGCATGAGATTACAGTGATCTGAAGTGATCCTGTGGCATAGTGTGTTTTTAAGAGAATGAGTTTCTTGGTTTGAATCAGCATATTCACCTGTATAAATACTGCAGCTAAATATGATTATCAATGAATAATCATCCTTTGGCACTCAGTTCAGTTATTTATATGCGACAACTGCATTTTCCAACCCAATTCACTCCCGAAAAAATAGTTCCCTTTCGAGAGGTCTCTCCTATTGCGTAAGTAGCTTACGCTATGGGAAAACTCCTTTTCTCGAGAAATATTGAAGTCTTTATGTAAAACGCATTGCAGCTGCACAGCATACAGCAGCGAGCGAGGCAGCACGGTCATTGGCTGTGCTGCGGCAACTGCACGAACCTATGACGGGGCGACTCTGAACACGCTTCCAATGAGCGTGCTTCGCGCCCGCGCGCGTCAGAGCCCGCCAAGATGGGCGTGGCCAAGGGTATATATTGGGCGCCCCGTCGTCTGAGTTCTTTAGATTTAATCTCCTTCAGCAAAGACCATTCTCTTCGCTGAATCCTCCGGATTTTTGGAGTCTTTTCGCCGCCGTCGACAAGCCTACAGCAGGACTGCGACGAGGACGCCGGCGCCTTCAGCCGCCTTCGAACGCCTTCTGCTAAGCCATCCGGCGCGCATCACCTCATATCCTTTTATAGAGCTATATCAAGTGTTCGCTCCTCGCAACACTTTCTGAAAGAGCAAATTAAGGCGTTGTTTCAAATGCCTTCCTGCGCCTCGTGTCGAGGCCTTCTTCCGGACGGGGATCGTCACATTATCTGCTCTCGCTGCCTGGGTCCGGACCATGCAGAGGCTGCCCTTACTCGAGGCGGATGCCCCGAGTGTGACTCCCTGGGCCTCACCGAGCTGCGCGCTCGCCTCGCCGCTTTCGCCGCGAAAGAGCCTACTACCACCGTGCCACCGTTCCCTCTAGTTGAGCCGCGCAAGAAGAAGCGCCGCTCACAGAGGCTGCCAGAGCACGTGGATTATAGTGACGTCACGCCGGGCCAATCCCCGCGTGCCTCACCGCCACCCGAGGACTCCCCGCCGCCAGTTCAGTTCACGCAGGCAGACCAACACCCCCCCAGCGGAGCGTTGGGTCTCGTCTTGTTTGGCGCGTCAGGGGATGACGACGGAAAGGATGACAGCCTTTCTTTTGATGCTGCATCCGACGACTGGCCGGGCTCGTCCTTCGACCCCGCGCCATCGACGTTAGCGGGCACGAGTGTGGGCTCCAGCATGGACTCGGAGATCGTCCGCATCCTGTCCAAGGCCGTGGAAGACCTCGGGCTCGATTGGTCTTCCCCGGAAGAACCCGCCCGCAGCCGACTAGACGAGTGGTTCCTGCAGGGGCGCCGGCAGGCCCCTCGACAAAGGCCCTCCCCTTTCTTCCCGGAAGTTCACGACGAACTCACAAAGTCGTGGAAAGCCCCTCACTCCGCTCGCCTGAAGCCCTCTTTCTCTTCATCGCTCTCATCTGTGGACGGCGCGAAAGAAAGAGGCTACGAGGGAACTCCGCCCCTCGAGGAGGCTGTGGCCAACCACCTGTGCCCACCCTCCACCGCTGGATGGAAAGCCAAAGCTTCTCATCCCTCGAAGCCCTGCCGATCTACCTCAGCTCTCGCCGGTCGCGCATACGCCGCCGCCGGCCAAGCTGCGTCAGCGCTTCACTCAATGGCTGTCCTCCAAGTTTATCAAGCCAAACTTCTCCGCACCATGGACGAGTCTGGACCTGATCCTGAGGCGTTTAAGGACCTGCGCAGCGCCACCGACATAGCTCTGCGAGCCACAAAAGCCACCGCCCAATCCATCGGCCGTGCTATGGCTAACCTAACTGTCCTTGAGCGCCATCTGTGGCTGACGCTAACAGAGATGAAAGATGCAGATAAGGCGCCGTTCCTCGATGCGCCTATCTCCCAAAGCGGCCTGTTCGGACCGGCGGTAAGAGAGTTCGCTGAGCGCTTCACCGAAGCCCGGAAGGATTCGCAGGCTATGCGTCACTTCCTGCCCAAGCGCTCCAGCTCGTCGCAGAGCCGCCAAAAGCCGCCTCAGCAGCAGCGAGTCAAGACGGCACCTCCCGTCTCTCAGCCCAGACCTGAAACTGACTTCCGACACCGCTCGCGCTCCGCCAACAGGAAGCAACCGCCCGAGCGACGGGGACCTCGGCCCAAGATTGTGCTGAACCCGGAGCCTCGTAAGTCTTCCTAGCTATAGGGAGAAAAAGAGAGAGCGCGTGTCTCGCAAAAGCCGGACCACTCTCTCCAAAACGTTTAAAGCATTACCCAGTCCCCTTACAGGCGGCTGGAAATGTCTGTACAGCAGCCAATGGGCCAGCCGCACAGCTCGCTCACCTGCAAACAAACGCCGTTTTAACGGCGACACACAGAAATCACATAAAGAGTCATTTTCTGCCTGTGTCATCAAGGGGTCACGTGTCCACACTGAAGTGCGCATTCCCACATATCAAAACTGTCAAAGCAGTGCCAAATGCTTCCCCAGCTCAGGCTGGACGCCCCATAAATGTAGATCGTGTGCCCACTGTCATGTATGCACCACTACACATAAACACTGTTCCCACAGTTATAAACACTTCCCCAGTAAAAGCGGGAAATTCTATCAGGGTAGCGCGTGTGCCCGCTGTCATGCACGCACCCCTACTCACAAACACTGTTTACATGGCCAAAAACCTCCCGCCACGAGCGGGAAGTTTTATGAAAGTGGCGCGCGTGCCTACTACAGTTTATGCACCCCCGCCCATAAGCACTGTCCATACAGTCTTAAACATTTCTCCAGCCCACGCCGTGAGCATTACAGATGTGGCGAGCGTGCCTGTAATCTCACACGCACCCCTGCACTCGGCACTCAACAAAGCTGCTCAGCGCGCGCCCGCGCCTCTGAGAGCTGTAAGCTCAGTATTAGCACGGAGCGATTAGCCGGCGGGAGCCATACGTCACTGCGACACGCCCCCAGCCAGCATTCAGCCCATATCTGTGCGAGCAAAAGCTTGGGAAAATTCATACCAGTACACAGTACTACCATTCACACCACATATAAACTGTCTGGAATTGAAAGCGGTCGCCTTGGCGCTCAGAGCCCTGCTTCCGTACCTGAGAGACGAGCACGTCCTGGTCCGAACGGACAACATGACGGTAGTCTCATACATAAATCGCCAAGGTGGACTCAGGTCGAGCTCCCTTCACTCGATGGCCAGGGAACTCATCCTATGGTCCCAGTGCAACCTGCGCTCGCTGAGAGCAGCTCACGTGCCAGGTGTCCTGAACCAGGGAGCGGACATGCTGTCCAGAGACAAAGTTCTCCCAGGAGAATGGTCTCTCCACCCCCTGACGATTCAGTGGTTGTGGCAAACCTTTGGCAGAGCAGAGGTCGACCTCTTTGCCTCCAAGGAAAATGCACACTGCCCTCTCTTCTTTTCAAAGAGCACAGACGCGCTCGCCCAAGTCTGGCCGAGCCGCCCATTGTATGCCTTTCCCCCGATCGCGATGCTACCTCAGGTCATCAGTCGGGTCAAGGAGGAGAAATGTGCAGTGCTCCTGGTAGCCCCACTCTGGAAGAACCAGACGTGGTTTCCAGAACTGATGCAGATGATGCAATCTGCCCCATGGCCGATTCCGCTGAGGCTAGATCTCCTCAGGCAGGCCAACGGGATGATCCTCCATCCCCGCCCCGACCTGTGGGCCCTCCATGCATGGCCCCTCAACGGGTTCCCGGGAACCTCCCCAGTGGAGTGTTGAGAACCATCACCGAGGCATGAGCGCACTCTACAAGGCGCTTATATGCCAAGAAATGGAAGGGGTTCAGTGACTGGTGTAAAACCAGGAACTTGAATCCTGAGACATGCGAAGTACCGAGCGTGCTCGTTTTCTTACAAGAGCTGTTGGAGGCAGGCCGCACTCCCTCCACGCTCAAAGTATATGTGGCTGCCATAGCGGCGTCACACGATCCTGTGGAAGGACGCACACTAGGGAAAAACGACCTAGTTGTTCGTTTCCTGAGAGGCGCCAGGAGGATAAATCCCCCACGCCCCCCCTCAGTGCCGATCTGGGACCTGGCCACGGTCCTGGACGCACTCAAGAGTGCCCCGTTCGAACCTCTACGAACTGTGCACCTTAAACAGCTCTCCCTCAAAACTGCTCTCTTGCTGGCTCTCGCCTCAGTCAAGAGAGTGGGCGACCTGCACGCGCTGTCATCAAGCGCTGCCTGCCTGGAATTTGGACCTAACGACAGCAGAGTTGTCCTTAGGCCAAGACACGGGTATATTCCTAAGGTGCTCTCTACACCCTTCAGAGCACAGGTGATATCCCTGGCCGCGCTATCGTCTCCAGCAGACGAAAGCGACGCCAACTTACTCTGCCCAGTCAGGGCGCTCAGAGTATATTTGGAACGTTCTGCCCTGTTCAGACAGACAGAGCAATTATTTGTATGCTTTGGCGGCCGCACCAAAGGTTTCGCTGTTTCAAAGCAGAGAATATCGCGCTGGATAGTTGATGCTATAGCGCTGGCTTATGAAGCCAAGGGCCTTCAGTGCCCCTTGGGCATCAGAGCTCACTCTACGAGAGGCATGGCCTCCTCGTGGGCGTGGTCAAGTGGGATACCCATTCAAGATATTTGTGCGGCAGCAGGCTGGGCCTCACCGTCAACATTTATCAGGTTTTATAACCTACAGGTCCCCTCATTGCATTCCAACATACTGTCGGTCTAACTATGTATAGGCTGGAGTGTGTATATGCTGAGCATTATCTCCTCCCTTATAGGGTCCGTCTCTGACTGACTTAGAGGGTTTTTTTATGCATATCAGTACATAGAATGTGCTTGTGTGTTTTTCCACTGAACGCCCATTGGGCCGTTCTACATTATCCCTTATAAAGCCCGCCTTCGGCCGGCTCGCTGGATAATTACTTTGCTTGAAGAATCAGGCATCTGCCTCTGGCTATAATAGAGCGAAGTCAGCACGCACGGCGTTTTACATGGTGTTCCCATAGCGTAAGCTACTTACGCAATAGGAGAGACCTCTCGAAAGGGAACGACTCGGTTACTAACGTAACCTCGGTTCCCTGAGAGGAGGGAACGAGTATTGCGTAAGCTGCCGTGCTTGTGCTTGGTCAGTTCGCTTCAGTCGATTGAACGTAAAGAACTCAGACGACGGGGCGCCCAATATATACCCTTGGCCACGCCCATCTTGGCGGGCTCTGACGCGCGCGGGCGCGAAGCACGCTCATTGGAAGCGAGTTCAGAGTCGCCCCGTCATAGGTTCGTGCAGTTGCCGCAGCACAGCCAATGACCGAGCTGCCTCGCTCACTGCTGTATGCTGTGCAGCTGCAATGCGTTTTACATAAAGACTTCAATATTTCTCGAGAAAAGGAGTTTTCCCATAGCGTAAGCTACTTACGCAATACTCGTTCCCTCCTCTCAGGGAACCGAGGTTACGTTAGTAACCGAGTCGTTTTCATGTGTGCAGTGTGTAGTAAAGAACCAAACTGAACAATCAGTTCTTAATGCAATATGTATTTTGTTAATGTGTAATTTATTTTAAAAAAAATGATTTGAATAAATATTTAAATAGATATGTTTAGTGTTTATTTTTTTAAAAACTAATATTTATTCATTTTTTTGTAAATGTTATCAAATATTTTTTATTTTAAACATTTATTTTTTAAATACATATTTTTCTTTTACAAATAAAAAAAATAACATTTATTTTCAAAATAAATAAGTATAGGCCTAAATTATAAAACATAAACTAATTTGCTCATCGATTGGACCATCTTTAATAATTAAATGATGTCATTTATGGTTAACTCAGAAAAGTGGATTTATTTTACTTTACTTTAGTTCACCCATCACTTACTCACCCTCATGTTTTTCCAAACCGGTATGAGTTTCTTTCTTCTGTTGAACAAAAAAGAAGATATTTTAAAGATATTTTATTTGTTGGTAATCAGACGGTTGACGGTACCCATCGGTATTTTGACGGTATATTGACGGTACTTTTTTTTCTTACTATGGAAGTCAATGGCAACAATCAACTGTCTGATTACCAACATTCTTTAAAATATCAACTTTTGTGTTCTGTTTGAGGGTAAGTAATGAAAATATTTTCATTTTTGGATGAACTTGGATTTACTTGTTCAAACAGGCAGTGTGTGGTTCACTATGTGGACAATGGAGTGTCACACCTGATAATAAATGCGGCTGTCAAATCAAATACTGACTGTTTTTAGCCCATGTCAACATGGCAAAACTTTGCAGTGTGCACGAGCCCTGTGTAAATATAGAGGCATGGGACTGAGAATCATTTTTTTAAAAGCTACAGACATTTATAGGCCAGGTTTGGAGACAAATTGTGACTAAGCACAAATCTAATGACATTGCAAATGTCATTCTTGTTTCTCCAGCATCATAATTGTTTGTACACCAATAGTTTTCTTCTCATTTTCTAACACTGCTTGAATCTTTGTTTAGCAAATGTCCGACATCGACTCCAAGATTCAGGCTCTTTTTCCATGCATTAACAGTAAACATTAACAGTGAACAGTGAATGAGGTTTTCAACTTTTGACCATGTAAAGCTCGCATCTCTGTGTTTCTTTGTTTGAGCATCTGATTCTTTCTCCTGTTCATTTTCATTTCATTTTATTTGCGTTTGGTCATTTACAGATCATTCAATCAAATCATTCGAAACAATAAACACTATAGATGACCAGGTGCAGGCAGAAGCTAAAGCTTACTGTGATGCAACTCATTAATGACAACATTTGTTCATAAAAGTAACATGAACACAATAGTGGATCATCCTGTTAAGAGCTTCATCTAATTTTGCAGCAATTTTCTACAGCATTTATTAATTTTAATGGCTGAATTAGATGTATGCCCCAGACAAAAGCCTGTCTGAGTTTACTGACTCAAATTAATGATTCATTTAATTACGAATGACTAAAGAAATCTAATCAGGTGGAGTGTCTCTTTAAATTGACCTGTTCACACTAAAGTCACACTGCAAAACAACAGACCCGGCGAACAATATGTTCTCTGAATGTTCAAAACGTCTAGTTTTTTCCTGGTTATGTTTGTAAAACATTCCAAGAACGAAGTGTAAAACCTTTTGAGAACATTTGTAAAGACCAGTGGCCTCTTGCATGAAAAAGTGTTTTTTCAACACTTTTTAAAGTCAGTTACATAAAAAGGTAGATAAGTCTTTTTTTAATTGGATAAGTAAGACTGATGACCTCTTATCTAACTGCTAGTTAGTCAAACTGGTTCTTATAATAATAATAATTTGTTACATTTATATACGTATATAGTGCTTTTTTGGGTACTCAAAGCGCTTCACATATGGAAGGGGGAATCTCCTCAACATAGTCTTAACATAGAGGCTACGTTTAAGCAACTGGTCCCAGATAACTTTGAACGAACATTGTTTTAACGTTACTGGAAGAATATTTGATGGAAAACTCTGAATGTAGTCTCCACATGTATGTGTGTGTATGTATTCGTCCTGTTTTGTGCTTCACTCTTGTCTTGTCCGTGATTGTCTTCCTGCTCTTTCTCTCTCCTCTTTTTCTGTCCCTTTGTTTTTCCTCGAGTGCAGACATTGCTCAGATAACTCATTTGCTGGTAGGCGGGAGACGCTTGACGTCGATGATGTGCTCCTGCTATGGGAAGATTTCACCAACTACAACATGCCATGTGCCCTTACCAACAGCACCGGTGCTCTCGACTGCACCGGAGACGCTCCCGACACGGTGAGTCTGCATATATCATCTATATACACTACTACTCTTCAGCTCTGAGTGACTGCGGGTGAATATGAGCTTTCACAATAGATCAGTGCTTCTCAATACCCACAGCTCTGCACATTTTATATGTCTCCTTTATCTGACACACCCAGTTCAGTTCATATAACTCTTTCTTAATGAGCTGATGATTTGAATCAGGTGTGTTAAATGAGGGAGACATACAAACTGTGCTGAGCTGTGGGTCCCCAGGACCGGAATTGAAAACCACTGCAATAGATGATGCTTTACAATGAACTCAATACATATGGCAGTTTATCAAAATCCCAAAATGTTGTTGCATTTTAAATGTCACTTTTGATCAGTTTAATGCATCCTTGCTGAATTAAAGTATTCATTTCTTTCAAAAAACTTTTGAACAGTAGTGTATCGTGTTGTCGTTCTCAATTACATCTGTACAGATTGAGAGGAAATATGGGTGAAATAAGCCTGTTTCTCTGTTGTGCCTCTCAGGACGGCAGTCTTGGCAGTCTCATCGATGAGACCGAGTCTCTTTTCAAGACCAGAGAGCAGGAATATCAAAAGACAATCGGACAAATTGAGGTTCGAATGTGCCTGTTTTTCTTTTTGTCTGTGATCCAGACCGTGATTGGTTATGATTGTCCTGTCTGAACCTCTTTGGGATGAAATATCGTTCTCTCTCTCACACAGATGGAGTTGGCCACCGCTAAGAGTGACATGAACAGACACCTGCACGAGTACATGGAGATGTGCAGCATGAAGCGAGGGCTGGACGTGCAGATGGAGACCTGCAGGAGGATGATCAAGGGTGGCAGGTGATCTCACAGAGCATTCAGCTTCACTAATAACAGCTTATCGGATGTCTACTGTTTGTAGTCTTCAAAAGCGCAAAAGACAAAGCCTAACAAAAGGCATTTTCACACTTAACATCCTTATTTGCGGTGTCAGTGTCATTGATTGGATGAATGACAGCAAATCTATCATTAGTTGTTAAAAAGTACCGACTTTGGTACCAAGTCAGTACTGAAATTTAAAAATGTGACGATACCTGCATTTCCCGTAGCATTTGAGCGCTGTTGAACAGATTCTTCTTAAACACCTCTGATTGGCCATTGTGTTCACGTGCTCAACATATATGTCTGTGATTGGCTACATACAACAATGACATCTTTGAGGCTCTTCATCGAGTGCTTACATAGATACAAACAGGACTGTTCGAAAGCTGGGTCTATCAGCGGATCCCTGATATATCCCCTGATAGACGCCTGCTTTTAAACGCTTTTGTGTATATCTATGTAGGCGCTCGATAAAGAGCATCATTGTGTATTATTGTTATTGATTATTTCTACACACAGACATATATGTTGAGCGCAGAGTTGTCAAATCCAGGGTCAGAAAGTAAAAGTCCTGCCATATTTTTATTTCACCCATGAACACACACAGCAAAAACTCCTGTGTTAAATGAACTCTCATGGGAGTTTATTTGGCTCCAGACTCAAGAGTGTTAAAGTTAATGATATAATTAAGTGATTGATTGAGTGATGACTGAGTATTATTGAAGACACCTGATGATAACAAGCAGAATCACTGAAGGACAAAGGCACATTTTTAAGTCCCCATTATGGTGGTCAGTGTTTACTTTAGTTGAGCTCTTGACCCTTAAACTGTTAATGTTAGTTTTTTTTGTTTGTTTGACTGTTGTAACTGAGTTATAACTGTCAGATGAACAACAAGAAAAGTTGGTCAGGTGGTGTTGGTTATGTTTAGATGAAATCACATGTTGACCTTAGTCACAGAACTCATTAAGAAAAATTTACCTTATTGATTACAACAAAATATGATTATACAGTATAATATTTTCTGCATTTTCAATATAACCCAAAAATATCTTAAAAGTTCTGATTCAAAGACTTTTTTTGAAGTTTGGACTTTGGACACACAGACATCAAGAATCAGCCTGTGATTCTCACCAATGGTGTCAATAATAAAGCATGTTGCAGTGCATTCTGGGTGCCACCAATAAACTCATCCATGGCTCCCATCATGCATTGCGGTATGAATAAATTATGATCTGAATTTTCTTAGTAATTTCCTTTTCCTAATTGAATATTCTGTTTGTCACCATTGTTGAGACTCATACACTGAATATTGATGTCTTTGTGTGCGTAAAACAAAGATTTGCTTTTTTATCAGTACAACTTTAAAGAAATCATTTAGATTATACAGAAAATTCTGTTTTTTTATTTAGAAACTCTGTGATTCCACAATGACCAACTTGCTTTTAAGCTATGAGAAGGCTCTAAATGAGTTCAAAAACACTGATCAAATGATGATTATGTGTAAACATAACACCATTTGATCATCTTTTCTCTTTGTTCATCCGGCTATTATAACTCAATTACAGCAGTCAAACAAAAAGATTAAGTTAAACATTTAAAGGTCATCTACCCAACTAAAACAAACACTGATCACCCTAATGGTGACTAAAAATTTAGATTTGTTCCTTCAGTGATTCTGCTTGTTATCATCAGGTGTCTTCAATAATGCTCAATCATCACTCAATTAATCATTTAATTAGCTCATTAACTTTAACATACTTGATTGTTAATTTAACACTCATATTTTAACACTTTAACAATATTGAGTCTGGAGCCAAATAATCTCCCATGAGAGTTAATTTAACACAGGAGTTTTTGTTGTGTGAGTTCATGGGTGAAATAAAAATATGGCAGGAATTTTACTTTCTGACCCTGGATTTGACACCTCTGGTTGAGCGTGTGAACACAATGGCCAATCACAGACATATGTTGAGCACGTGAACACAATGGCCAATCACAGACATATACGTTGAGCGTGTGAACACAATGGCCAATCACAGACATATACGTTGAGCGTGTGAACACAATGGCCAATCACAGACATATATGTTGAGCGTGTGAACACAATGGCCAATCACAGACATATATGTTGAGCGTGTGAACACAATGGCCAATCACAGACATATATGTTGAGCACGTGAACACAATGGCCAATCAAAGACATATATGTTGAGCGTGTGAACACAATGGCCAATCACAGACATATATGTTGAGCGTGTGAACACAATGGCCAATCACAGACATATATGTTGAGCGTGTGAACACAATGGCCAATCACATACATATATGTTGAGCGTGTGAACACAATGGCCAATCACATACATATATGTTGATCACGTGAACACAATGGCCAATCACAGACATATATGTTGAGCAGAAGAACACAATGGCACGCGCTCAAATGCTAGAGGGAAATGCAAGTATCGTCACATTTCTAAAATTTCAGTACCGACTTGGTACCGAAGTCTGCACTTTTGACAACTCTATGTATCATATAATGTGACTGCGTACAATATCTCATTCCTTCAGAAATTCTCCTTCCATCAGCTCAACTGCGAGCAGTGACTCAGGGAACACTGACGAGATTCAAGACGAGTCAGACAAGGATGGAGAGACGGAGGAGCCAATCAGCTGATACCTCCCCAGCCCCGCCCTCTTCCCCCCACGAGCTCCAATCAGCTCTCGGGCCACCCAGCAATCGGCCAATGGCTTTTTACTGAGGGACAGAGCCCACTCCCACAAACCCAGAATCCTGGAGGTGCTTTACCGTCTCCGAGTCAGAGTGGGGCGGAGTTGATGAGGGTTGTTTTTGTGCTTGACATCAATATCGATGCGTCACACGGTGCAACAGCTCTGCTATGAATCGGATCAGTCCCAGCCAAAATACGTCACACAAAACACCTGATCAAACCCAAATCCATATCTTGATAAACTGGAAACGTTCAGTAACACATCAGACTGATAGCCAATCAGACCAAAACGGACTGAACCCCCTCTGATCAAACGCATCAGAATGATCTCCTTAACATTTGTGGCTTTTTATTTTTCTAAAAACTATTTCAGAAATCAACAGTTTACTGCAGAAACATTTCGGCCTTCTAAGCCCCGATCCGTCGCGAAAGTGGAACACAGAACAAGCTCACGTTCTATGCAATCGGCCTTATTTCGTGATCTGTGTTTATGATTTGCCTTTGTTTGCAGCGCAGGCGGTTTCCTCTGTTATGTTCAACGCTCATGTGTTTTAAAGTGTTGCCCAGGACTCACAATGTTTACGCACAGAATCTGTGGAACAGCGTCACATCATTTTGAGCTGCAACCAATGATGATTGAAGCTTTTTCAAGGGTTACAGCTATGTGCCTAAATACTGTATATATTGCAGGTTCATTTTGGATGGCCTTATTGCATTTCCACTACTTTTTAAAGTTGCACTCATTATTATCATGAGGGAAATAATCAAATATGTTTTGTTGATTGTATGGGGACTTTCTTGATGTCTAAGCTCATTTCTTTGCCAGGCTAAATAGTCAAGAATTTTGGTTTTGATTGTATATAGACCATGTCCCAGCCAACAGGGAACGTTCTGGCAATGTTCTCTCAAAATTATGAACTAACGATCTTTTAGTGACGTTAATAGAACTTTTTAAAAAAAAGTTATATGGTCTTTAATAATGTTCTCTAAATGTTAGCACAAAAACATAACTTTTTTAAATGTTACTACTTGTCTCAGAATGTTCAGAGAACATTCAAAAGTAACAATCCCAGAATGTTTGCAAAATGGAATGTTTCTTTAATATTTTTGAAACATTTTTTTTTTTACCTAGACTTTTTGAATGTTCAGAGAACATACTTTGTCAGCTGGGGTTGGGTTTATCTGAAATCATACCCATGTCTATAAATATATGTAAATTCAATAGTTACAAAAGCAGAGGATCATGGGACACGTTGCATTGAGGCCCTCATGATGGCCACTGTTCCGTACAGATTCAGCATCTGTTTTCATGGATATGGCTTATAAAGTTTCTGTATCTATTGCCTTTGTTTGTCTTGCTTGGGGTCTTTTGGCTCTTTATATTTTGCATTTTAATCTTGTATGTTCCTGGGTTAAAAACTTGTTCATACGTATTATTTTAATTATATTAATCTAAAAATATGGGAAAATTTGATGGGTTTATCAACTGATAAGTGATTTAATTATAAGCTCAAATATGTAATTATAAGCTCAAAATATAGTTGCAGAGGGTTTTTAAAAAATATATTTGTAGTAAATTAGTTGGTGGGCAATGTTTTTTTTCATTCATTTTATTAGCTAAAGAGCTGATATCATATTTGATAAAATCATCTGTAAATTTTGCAATTTGTTTTTTGTATTTGATATCCAAATCTATCAAATATGAAATAAAGTCTGGCTTTTGAATTGTATAAATGTATAAAATTCACGCTCATTAAGAGTTCTCGCCTTTTTAACCTGAAACACTGTTGATCTATTTTTTTTATTGTTTATGGTGAAAATTAAGCTATTTTTTGTCTTTTCTGAATCTGAATCCTTAATATGGGTCAGATGCCTCTTGTTAAAATCTATTTTATGATTTATAAACAAAGAATTGGGCAAAGGGCAGCATCGCAAGGTGAATTGGAAAAAATTGTATTCACGTACTTGCATAGAATTGGTTTTGTCTGCACATCAATTATACTGTTTTTAAGGGTAAACGCATTAGCTTATCACATCATGCCTTGATCAATGAATGTACAGAATTTCAGATGAGCTCATAGAAAATATTAGTTCATCAGACACAAGATAAAACACTGGATGTTATTGCTCTGTTGGGTCACGTTAGACTTATTTTACATCACATTACATAACTTTGACCGTATGAGGTCTTTTCTGAAGACGGGTTTTGTCGGCCAAGCTGCAGATACAGTGACGTTGCACAATTACTTTTGAATTCAATATGGAATTTCTAATAGAGCATAAAACACCAGTTCATTAGATCCCTATCAGCAAGTGACGCATCAGCGAGCTTCACAGAAAGCCTATACAACAGATTTAGTTTCTGTAAGTTAGTGGCTTTCGCAACATCTGTGGCCTGCATCCTTCTCACTGCACTGTTTCTTTTTATTATAATTACTGACATCTGAAATGATCAGCGCACGTACATTAGAACATTTCTCTGTCATTTGTTTATGCCGATGAGTTTTCCTGGTGTGTGAGCAACTGGTGTATGTTTCAAAATAATGAATGTAATTGGTGCTGGGTCAAAAAATAAACATTATTGATTCATTTGCTTTATTGAGGTCCTTTTGTTCATAAGGATTAAGTTTAACAATACTATTTGTTTAGAGTTAATGGCCATGAATGTAGACTGTGTTCATTTCGATGATACACTCACTAAGGAAGCAGAGAAAGTATTATTTTTTTAAGTTCAAATCCTTTATCAAAAAATGTAAATTTTTTGTCAAGGCAAGTTTATTTAATTGGTAATTCAAAGTGCTTTACATTTAAAAAGTAATTAAAAATAATCATAAAAATAATAACATGCATAAATCAGAAAGTAAAAAAAAAAAAAGATTGCCAATTTATATAAAGTGCGTTTAAAAACAAATAATAGAAGAGAATGAGACGTAAATAAGATTATAAATATAATTTATTTATTATTCAGTGATTTGTCTGACTGAATTCACTGCACTATTTTTTTAGTGCCATTTCATTTAGGATAGAATTAATGTTTAATAAATTGAAAAGTATTAATCAATTGAATTGTATATTAGGAAATATTTCATTTAAGTTCACTGTAAGTATTGCCAATTATTAGCAATGGAAAGTAGCTAAAGCTTGAGGTAGCTCGTTGGTCTAGGGATTTGATTCTCTTGGGGTGCAAGAGGTCCCGGAGGAGCCCTGCCTGCAAGCGCTGAGATTTGAAGGGTTTTCTGGGGTGACCCACGTGCACCAAGGGCTGGCGGCACAAGAGGGCACTTGACCATCTCCAAAAGTCTAGCTTTGCTTCATGGATTTTCCTGGACGGTTCCATGGTGTAATGGTTAGCACTCTGGTCTCTGAATCCAGCAGTCATTTGACTGAAAAGCCTTCAGAAACTGGCCGTGCAAATAGAAGCTCTGCAGTTGTGATTCCCAGGAGGATCAACTACAAAACAACAGTGACTTAATATATGCTACCTGAGCACTGGACATTAGTTGAGCTCTAGTATTGTGCTACTATTTACCTTTTCACATAGAAGAGCATGTATCCGTTTTTCCCAACGCTGCGTGATGCCTTTGCCCAGCTAGTGCGAGTGATGCTGGCGTCACTGCACTCGAGCCAATCGGAGCTGCTGAAGTCCCTTACATGACTGATGTAGTGCCCTACACCACAGAGGAACTTTAGTATGAAGCTTAATGAGTGAATGAGATGTCTGGAAATTTAGAAGAAAGTCTTACCACAATATAAACTGCTGCCCAGATGGGATACGACTCCAGCTAGTCTGTAGTGTCCGCCGCAATCTGATGCCTCCATCTGTTGAACACAAACTCAGATTATTAGATGGTGCTGCATTTCAAATGTTTATGAACATCCTCTATTTTCTTCATTCTATCTATCTATCATCCATCTATCTATGAATTGCTGTCTCTATCTTTCCTGTGGCACTGCAGGCGCAACACTATTCATCTTCCTTCTCCTTTGCTGATGATTTGGCCTCGTTCTGTCTATCACTGTCATCTCCCTGCTCTCTGTTAAACATCATGCATCAAATAAGAAAACACTTCAGTACTTATTCAATGCTTAAACATCTTTTAAACGTTGTCTTTCATAGCAACTGTATTCCTAACGCTGTCTTTTAGAGTAATTCGGGTGAGTGATCGATCCAGAAGTGTCCAGCAGAGGGCAGATGTTTGATGCACTGACACGCACCTGAACTAGAGGACAGTGAAAAACCTTCTGGAACGTCCAGTCGATCTTTCAGTTTGCTCATTGAGGATCTTACGTCGAAGCGCATGACCAGAAGAACCAGCAATCTGTAGAGACATTCAAATGATCAGAAGTTATAAACTAGCGCATTCTGAGTTATTCTGCAGGGAACCGACTAATAAACTAAGTTTCATACCGTGGAAAGGTGAGTAACTGCAGGGCTTCTGAGGCTGCAGTGCCGGCACACTCACTGCAGGAGCATTCAAATGAAGATGTCTGGAGAAAAGAAAAAAGACTGATATCAGCCAATCAGAAACTACATCCTCCTGCTGATATATAATCAGTGCTGTCACTCACTTTGAAGTACTGCTGCAGGCTGTCAATGAGGCTTCCTATAGGGCTGATGACCAGCGAGAGATAGTTGCAATCCTCACTGAAGCTCCTCTGGAAGCCACAGCTGAAACGACAGAACATTAGCGTCACATATATAAGTCTGAGAGTCTTAAACGAGTGCAGGTGTGGATGTGAGATGATACCTGTCACAGGTGCGCAGGCGGTTGAGTTTGAACTCCATGTTGGCAACGGGGCAGGTGTATTTAGGCCAAATGCTCTGCAGAAACTCGCCCTCCTCCTTCAGATGCGACAGATAGACCATTAAGAATTCATGGGCGTCCTGAGAGGAGAAAGAGTGAAGGACAATGAGGTTATTTTATGAACAATAATACATCTGACCATATAGATCCGGTTCATCGTCTCGCTCACCTGCTGATGGTCTCCCCAGAAATCCGGATGGCGAGTTTCAATGCCTCTCTTGACTGCAGACAAGATCTTCATCTTTAGCGTCACATCATTGCCTGTTAGCCTGGTCAACTGCAGGTCAGTAAGCGCCCTGGAGAGAAGATCGTAAAGAACTGCTTTAGTATTGCAGCTTGGAAATTGTAAGTTTTTCATTTAGATTGAAATATAATAATGTTGCACAAATTCAGTGTTGGGTTTATTATGATAAAAAATAAAACTATTAAAAAGAAATGTTATTTGAAATAAAATAAAGGTTAAAATAAAATAAAATCATGAATATATTTAAATTATTAAAGCAATAATTATTAATAATAAAATTAAATATTTAAATAATATTTAATTTGTACTATACTAACAAACACAACCGAATTTAAAAATGGATCAAAACTAGCTATATAAACACTAATAAAAATGACAAAATAACACAAATTACAAAAACTTTAAAATTGAAAATGAATAAAATAACTAATAATATCCCAATGATACAACAAAAAACGCTGACCTGAGCATTGTACTCCCCTCATTCCACTGCTCCCGCTGGGAAAGGACGTCGTCCCGGAAGGGGGAAGCAGTGAGGAGGCACTGCAACACGGAGTTCATGTAGCAAGTATTCCCTAAATTAGGAAAACTGTGACAGGAGGCATTCAGTTAGTCTGTGAAAAGCACATCATATGGGAGTATGTGTGTTCAAGTTGTGCATATCCAACATTTACCCCAAGTGCTTGATTTTAGCTGGCGATGCTGTCAACACATCAGCCAGCTTAACATCCTCCTCCTCCGCGTCTCTCTGCTGCGGGACCTCGATCTGCTCAGGCTGGGGACCGCACTGGATGAGCTGCAGTATCTCAGTCTGAGACAGACCGTTAGACTCCGCCGTCACAGTGGCCAGCACATCGAGAACGCTGGGAAGACATCAGCAATGTGTTAATATTCCACTTGTCCATGTGGGGTTTGATTTTAACTAGAGTCTGCATTAAATCAACAACTCAAGTCAGGCAATTTTACAAAAATTCATGCTATTAATGTTCATCGTAATATCTAAAAGCCTTATAGGTGCATTTAGCAGATTAGCGCTGGGCGATAATACAGTTTACATTTTGCAATGATACAAGAAATCAGGCAGTTGAGATTTAATTCTGGGTTATTAATTAATTATGTGCTGATATAGAGATCAACACAACATTTATTCACCCACCAGTCAAGATCCACATCCACATCAGAGGCGGGTTGATCTCCGGCTGCATCTGTGAAGAGATTAACAACGCAGTTTGAGTTATTATGCACCACATATTAGACTAATTAATCATAGAGCTGTAATAAACTTCTCTAACCTTCAGGAGCCACTGTTCCCTGAAGGTCCGCCAGCAGATCAATCCTCTCGCTCTCGTCGGAGGAATTCCCCGGAGCGCTGGAAGAGCCACAAGCTCTGCTGCTCTCCAGATCTGATGGTTTGCTTTCTGCAGATGAGGAAGAACCATCACTGTTGCTGGAGGAGGTGCTCGACTCTTTGGGTACGGCTGTGAACGAACCATAGTACTGTCTTTATGAGATATTTTAATGTACAGTTATATAAAAAAGCCCTAGTCCACATCACTTTTTAAGAAATAATTACACCAAAGTTAACCAACATCTGTGAGAAGACAATAATTTAGCTTTTGTTGTGCACACTCAAGCTTTACTATACACTTGGACAGAGAGATGATGTAAAAACTTGAAAGCATTCCCTTACCTCTGATGGCTTCTTTCTCCTGGATGGCAGGCAGCAGATCAAGCTCTGGATCAGAGGATCCACTGACTGCAGGTGAGGAAGAAGCATCAGTGTGTGTGTCGATGCTGGATGTGTGAGTGTCCATGGACTCGTCCAGCTCAGAGGAGGACACACACGGCAGAATCAGCAATAGTATTCTGCGGAAAGCCCGGCGCAGAGATGGGAATTTGCGTTTCCGGGAGGAGGAAGATTTGGGAAGATCTGCAGGTGCAGCGGCTGAGACCACCACATCTGGAGAAGATGACATAAACACGCCACACTTCTTCTTCTTCTGCTCCTTTTTGGTTTTTCGGTCCATTTTGTCACACAAAATGTCGCTAACCATTTTCTAAAGAGAAAATAAACATAATTCAGAATGAAAAACCACACTCACTGTAGTTAACAGTAGGGCTGGGTATTGAGATTCATTTCACCATTCGATTTCAATTCACAAGCTTGCTATTTGATTTGATATGGAGAACTATACAGGGAACACTCCAGGGTTAAAAATAAGAACTGAATTGTATACAAACATTTAAATTGCACTTAAGGCAGTTTTTATAATAATATAGTTATAACTGTTCCCTGTATGGTTTACAACATTAATTGAGAATTGTTTTTCCTTGAGAAAAGTTGACATGTAACTAAACTGATATATTTAGATTTTACATATATTCATTAGCAGATGCTGCTATCCAATGAACATCCAAATGAATCGATATCGATTATAGAACCAAATAGCAAGTTTGTGAATAGAAATTCAGAAAATCTAATCGATAAATGACAGATTAATTCAAACATACATTCAATATTGACGAACAGGTCAATAATAATATAATAAATGTGAGGATTCACATTTGAAGTTATAATGTGAAGTTATAATATATAATAAATGAAGTTATACATTTAGAAAGTGTATTTAGAATACAGAAAGTTTAATTGAGAAACCTCTATAGAGTTTATTTTTCAAGCTGATAGTTTATTTCCACTGAATGACTTTTCTGAGGTAAAAGTGACATCGTTTACAAGCTGTTTTACTGATGTCTTTTCGCGGTTGAAACACTGATTGATCGATTATATGAGACATGATATTGATATTGATTTTGGTCTCTAATAAAGAGGAAGAGATGATCGGTTAATTTGCCGCTTGAACTGACTGAGCGATATCGGTCTTGCGCCACAGTAAGAGCGCCAAAAAGACTTTTAAACACACCTCATCAAATATTTACTTGAGAAAAGTGTGACACACTAGCCCAAGTTTTTTTTCCAATAGGCACTAAGCCAGAAGTACTTCAATTGTGACTTACCTTACTCCTGCACGTCTACACCTGAGTGCATTTACACGAGCTCTTTATAGCCGTTGACGCTGTGACGCATTTCGCGTTGCTGTGTCTGTGACGTCATGACAAGGCTACCTAGCGGAATGTGTTTTCATTTGAATTGTTTTCATTTGAATCAGATGCTTCTCGGACAGCAGCACGAATAACGTGTTTTTTTTGTTTTTTTTTTACAAACAAAGTCTTTGATAATAATAAATATTAATACATTTGATTTATAATGCACTTTTCATTTGAGAACAAATCTCAAATACTACAGAGTACATATTTCAAGATGTGAAAAACAGATGGCACTTACCCTTCTCTATTATTTTGTTTTACATTATTATATTTTGTTGTATTATGCGTATATGTCAAGCATTCCACCAGTATTTTCTGAATGCCTGTGATTTTATTTCGTAATTGGGTAAATCTCTCTTAATTTTTCTTGCTGTGTGGTAAAAGTTTGACTCATTCCAACAATAAGTGAAACGTTGAATTTTCAATATAAAAGCCGATTTATTATATAAAAAATATACCGTGTATGCTAAGTCGACAATTATGTAGTAAAAAAAAAAATTACAGTGTGCAAATCATCCTTCCCTCGTTATTTTGACCTGGACATTTTTTTAATCATTTTTATTTTTTTACTTGAGTGTTTGTCGGAGGGGTCCAAGACCCCATGACTTTTGTCGCACTTGAACCATGAGAAAAATGCGAGGAATGCTTCAGTACACAGAGAAACCTAAAAATGCTCAAAATTCAAACTAAAAATGCTAAAACTTTACCAAAAAATGATTTAATAATGTCTACATGTGTATCTGAATGCATACTGAAGTGAAATCAGGACCCAGAGGAACAGATCATATGCTCCAAATAAGGCAAAGTCCTTTAAGGCAAAAATATAAATTGTATATAAATTGTCTCTGTATAAAGCCATCTAGTGGCAAGAGTCATGAAATATCATGTTATATTATTTTTTTCCACTAGAGGTCGGCAAAGACACCCAATGTAAGATATTTTGAGCTGAATTAAAAGGTTTGGGTTTAGCCATGAAATGAAATTGTGAGTTATTTTGAATTTAAGTTGAAAAAATGTGAGGAATGTGCTTAAATTACTAAATTACTTTTTAATATTATTATTTAATTACTTTTTAGTAATTTAGAGGTAAATATATATATATTTTTTTAAATCTCCAATTTTTTTAATTAAAAATAGACAAAATATGATCAAAACAAAATAAAATAAACTTTAAACAAGAAGCAGTTGTCTTTCAGCACTGGCATAAACATGAAAAGCCTAAAGTCAAATATCCATACATGTTTTTTTGCATATAAATAAATATGTGCATTTATACACACAGCCTGCACACTTTCCACTAAGAGATACATAATTTCAGTGAGCCGTTAAAAAAATGATTTTCTAATTTATTAGAAATTTTACAAACTAATGAAATGGCAACCTGTTACATTGTTATAAAAATACGGATTTTACCTTATTTTATTTGATTCTTTATTTGACAGGGACAATGGACAGTAAAAAAAACTGCCCCAGAATTAGCTACAAAGGGCAGCCCCCCTGGGCAGGGGCATATAATATTCATTATATTAAAAACATGTCAAATAAAACAATTGTTCATGGTCATGTTATTTGTCAACTACTAACTATAGCCTAGGCACAAAATCTGCAGTGTTACTTCAATTGAACTACAACCCAGTGTTGTCTCAATCTCTATAGAGTTCAAAAATAGAAGTGCTCGGGGGGGTTTTTTGTTTGTTTGTTTGTTTTACCAGCTTTGAAGATTTCAAGAAAAGTTGGAAAAACACAATTATATTGCAGCTGCTGGACACTTCGGTGTTTGCCTGGTCGGAAGGGATAACGTGTTTGAGATACATGACTAAGAAGAACAAGGTTATATAGGCCTACATCTTTCCATATCATTAATACAACAACGAAACAGACAGAACCAGAAAGAGCTTGATTGGCAAGTAATCCTGTGTTTACACACACTAGGAATTTGTCTTGGTGACAGGAGCCTCCTGTGTACGAAAGAATAGACATAGTGCAGACATACACAAAGATGAAATCTAACACAATAATAATATTATAATAAAACAAAATTTAAAATAATGCAATGCAGAACTAGTGCAATAATTGAAATAGGCCTATAGAAAGATTATAAATTGAGCTGGGCAACGATTAATCGTGATCCAAAATAAAAGTTTGTTTACATGTGTGTGTACCATGTATAATTATTTTGTATATATAAATACACACACATGCATGCATATATTTAAGAAAAATATGTTATTTATATACAGTATAAAATATTTAAATATAATATAAATTATGTATAAATGTGCTATATATAGTTTTATGAATGTACAGATATAAGTGAAGCTGGTAATGCTGTTTGTGGAGTTGTTTAATCAGATCTTGAGAGAGTTAATGTATTTTATCCCGAGGTGGAAAGTCCAGGGGTCAGAAAGTAAAAGTCCTGCCATATTTTTATTCCACCCACAGCAAAAACTCCAGCGTTATGATAATAAGCAGAATCACTGAAGGAGAAATTCATATTTTAGTCACCGTTATGGTGATCAGTGTTTGCTTTAGTTGGGCAGTTGACCATTAAATGTTTAACTTAAGAGATGTTTGGCTGATGTAACTAAATTTTAACAGTTGGAAGAACAAATAGAAAAAGTGATCAAATGTGATAGATTATCTTTTATTATCATAATTTGACCTGAATCACTGAACTCATTTAGAGCCTAATATCTGACTTACAGATCATAATTTATTCATACCGCAATGCATAATGGAGGCCACGAATGAGTTTTGATTGGTGGCACCCAGAATGCACTGCATAATGCTAGAATTGTTATAATTGTTGAGACTCACAGGCTGATTTTTGATGTATATGTGTGCCCATATGCTACTTCTCCAAAATCTTTTGATTAGAATTTTTTAAACAGTTTTTATAATAATATAAAACTTACTTTAAACATTATACTGTGTAATCAAAAGATTAAACGACACAAATTAGTTCTTTGATAAATAATTATTACGTCAAAACACAATCAACACCACTTTAAATGGCTGTTATAACTCATGTACAGCAGACAAACAATATCTGAAGTTGATGATTTAAGGATCAAGAGTCCAACTAAAGCAGACACTGATCATCATAATGGTGAATTAAAAAATATGAATTTCTCCTTCAGTGATTCTGCTTGTTAACATCAGGTGTCTTCAATAATGCTCAATCATCACTCAATTAATCACTTAATTATCACATTAACTTTAACACTCTTGAGTCTGGATCCAAATAAACTCCCAGTAAAGTTCATTTAACACTGGAGTTTTTGCTGTGGGTGGAATACAAATATGGCAGTACTTTTACTTTCTGACCCCTGGACTTTCCACCTCTGTTAACGAGCATACACATTATGCAATAAGCCTTACTGTCATACAGTGTGCAAAAAGAGTTTTAGTTTAACTAGAAACTAAATTTCCCCATTATCTTCTTGCGTAAAAACATGCTTATTAGCAAAGTTAATGCTCACATAAAGCAAGTAATGTAATAGGGCCTAACGTTTTTACAAAATAATCGCAATACGCTTATCTCATGTCAACACTCATGTCAAGCAACATTAAAACACATTTTATGTATTGTTTTCCATTAATGACTAATTAGTTACAGTTTAAATGATCGGTTGTATCATTAAAGGTGCTCCAAGTAGGGCTGGGCGATATATCGCACGATATTGTTATGCGCATCTCGTCAGTAAAGCCGGTTCCTTGATTAGTAGTAAATCACCTTCACCTGCTTTCAGGTGGAGCGGCATTTACTACACAGAGCCGTAGTTCACTGACAAGCTGAGCCATATCGGGTTAATATCGAGGACGTATCGCCAGCGATATTTAATGCGATATGGCTCAGCTTGTCAGTTAACTATGGCTCTTTTTACCCAGCAAAAACTCCAGTGTTAAATTAACACTCCTGGGATATGAGTCCACACTCAAGAGTGTTAAAGTTAATGAGATAATTAAGTGATTAATTTAAAACCGCATTTTTCCATCTTAAAAATATATCTAAATTACGCCATATGCTCTCATTGACAAATGCGGAACAATTAGTTCATGTGTTCATGACCTCAAGGCTAGATTATTGTAATGCTCTACTGGGTGGTTGCCCTGCACGCTTAATAAATAAACTACAGCTGGTTCAAAACGCTGCAGCTCGAGTTCTTACTAGAACCAGGAAATATGACCATATTAGCCCGGTTCTGTCAACACTGCATTGGCTGCCTATTAAACATCGTATACATTTTAAAATATTATTGATTACTTACAAAGCACTAAATGGTTTAGCTCCGCAGTACTTGAGCGAGCTCTTTACGCATTATAGTCCTTCACGTCTATTGCGATCCCAAAATTCCGGCCAGTTAATAATAATATAAATAATACCTAGAATATCAAAATCGACTGCTCGCGGTAGATCCTTTTCCTATTTAGCACCAAAACTTTGGAGCAGTCTTCCTACCATTGTCCGGGAAGCAGACACACTCTGTCAGTTCAAAGCTAGACTAAAAACACATCTCTTTGACCTAGCATTCACATAATATATTATAGACTTCTATAATTCAATGTTAGGCTGCATAGATTAGGTCAGCCGGAACTGGGAACACTTCCCTTAAATCCTGATGTACATGTTACATCATAAGAAGAATGGCATCTACGCTAATTTTAGGGTCTTTGTTTATCCCGAGGTGTTCCCGCAGCCTGCCGGATCCAGGCCGTATCCAGATCTGACTAGGACCTTCGCCTGGACCCGATGACAATGCAGTGCTGAAGTGCCAACTAGCCTCTCCCTATGGAGGATCCCTTTCCCACTCTACAGATAAAGCGTTGTGGGGAAATTTGGTTCGCGTACCCACCCCGAAGTTGTGTGTTCACATTTGGGGCAAGACTTGCAGTACATTTCAATATGCATCTTAGGCCAATAAAACCTCTTAGAAATTCGCATTAGGGTCTTCATGAACCAGACCTAAGTGACCAGACCAAGGAACGTCCAATCTCAAGCACCTCCTTCCTGTAAGCTTTAGGTACAACATACTGAGTTCCTTCTTCCTTACTCTTTCTATAGAGTAGACCTGCCTTGAGAACATACGTTTCTCCAAAACCTTGCAAGAGTCAACCTTCCTCCTCAGCTTGAGCCAACACTCCACTAGAGAGGGGTCTCCCTTTTGTAGCTTAGCTAGATTGTTAGGTGTGGTAACATCAGACTCTGTTAGTTCAGGATCCCCCACATCTAGCGTAACATGGTCAGTGTTGCCAACAAGTCCATTCACCTCCTCCCTATGTCGCTCTAACCTCTCTTGATCAGTGGGCTTAGCCTCTGCCTCTACGTCAGCAGTTAAAAAAGGCATCTCATTCAAAGCATTAGTCTCTGTCTCCTGCCTTCTACGCTGGGTTTGGGCTCTCGTTCTGTTCTCTCATTCTCCTCCAGATGAAGTAACTTCAGCAGTGGATGAACCTCCAGTTGCACCTTGTCTACGCTCTTGCTCAGTCCCCTCCTCAGACTGACCCCTCAGCTTTAGTGGCATCTTAATGAGCAAAAAAATTCCAACTTGTTTATTATGACCTGGGCTTTCCCACTTCTGACACCAACTGTAAGATGGCCCAGTGGTCAGAGGGAATCATTTTTAACAAGCTGGGCAGGGGTTCAGTGGATCCCAAAAAGGTGGTTTATTATGATGAAAAATGAAAAAAATATATATATTTACAAACATGATCATATACTGAAATACAATTTTTTTGGCGTGGGAGCTGTGCTTTCACATCGAATGAAAGATAACACAGAGAAGCCTCCAGGTTTCGCATTGCGTACCATGACACCAGCTGAGCGACGAAATTCCCAGTTGTATAAAGTAGCTTTAGCCATCAATTTTGGAGTTCAAAAGTTTCACAAGTGTTTATCGCAAATTTACTATTTGCACAGACCATAAACTCCTGATTTTCTCTTTGCAGAAAATAAACCCATTCCGCAGATGGGTTCCCCTCAAGTGCAAAGATGGGCTCTGCTGATGAGTGCCTTTGAAAATACAATGGTGTATACATGCAGATGCCTTAAGCAGAATACCCCTTTTGGGAGTGGAACAAAATCAAGGTAAGTCATGTCAAATTTTGATGTTGCTGGAGTACGAACCAATCCGTGCCTCCCAACTCAAAAGTTGGACAAATAAAGATGCACTACTGTCTCAAGGTCGCAAATATGTGCTGAGGGGATGGCCAACTCAAGTGGATCCACAATTCAACCCCACCACAAAAGGAAACTGGAATTAAGTGTGCGTGATGGATGTGTACTCTGGCGAGCCAGAGTAATTATGCCCCGTCTATCTAAGTGGATTAAACCCATGAATTAATCAACATTGCAAGCTACCAATTTCGCTAAAAGTTTCAGTGTTTTCGAATTACCTAAGATCTGAATTTCTGACAATGGCTCCGATTTCACAAGCACAGAATTTGAAAAAATCATGAAAAACAGTGGGATTCGTCACTTGAGATCTGCACCCTTCCACTCTTCTTCTAATGGATTAGCAGAGCAAGCTGTCCAAATGTTTAAAGAAGGGATGAAGAAAGTGATGGGGGACACCTTGGAAACTAGACTGTCACGATTCTTGCTTAACTATCGTATCAACCCACATACAACAGGTGTGTCGCCAGCCTAGATGTTTATGGCAAGGAAACGGATATCTACTTTTGATCTTCTCTTGCCAGACATTAAAGCCAAAGTGCAGCAAAAACAACGAGAGAGTCATGACAAAAATGCAAATTTGAGAGTTTTCACAACTGGAACTGCATAATTACAGTTACGGTCCTGAGTGGATCCCTGCTGTCATTGTGAATTCCTCGGGTCCATCTTTCTATACAGTAGCTGTTGGAAGAGGACAAATCCTAAAGCGGCATGTTGATCAAATCCGAATTCGACATACTGGCCTGTTTCAGGACTCCACCCAGTTTACAGTACCCTCTGACAAAGGGTCCCAGCTGCCTGAGATTCCCTGTTCTACTGAAACAGAGACAGTACCTGAAGTAGTCATTTCAAGCCAGAACACAACAGAGCCATTTGCTGAGGATGAGCTTTAATCGCCTGACAAGTTAGACACACCAGCTGTACAGTTACGTCGTTCTACAAGGGAAAGACACACACCTATTCATCTCCAGGACTATGTTAAATAGCTGAAAACATAGCTGTAACAAGTTATCAGAATATTTCTGAGAAGCTATTGCTTTCGTATGTCTTAAAAAAAACTCTTCTGTTCTGAGGAAAATAATTTCCTCCTATTTCTCAAATAGTAAAGTTACTTCTGGTGGGTATTTTAGGATATTTAGTAATATCCTACCATAAAAGTGGGGGAGGGGGGAGTAAGTGTGATACCTTACTGCAATACTTTGGAGTGCAGTTCACATAATGGCTACAAGAGGGGACTATTTTATTTTAAATGGGCTGTTTTCTTTAGTTAGCTTACTCTTCCGAGTGAGTGCTAAACTGTAATCTTCTGTATTCACTTTTTGTGATTAAAAGTTCAGTTTTTGTGGATATATGTCTTTAGTGTTCAATCAGCACGACACCACAAGAATCACAAATGCTGCCTCAAGTATCTTTTCACTTTTACTTTGTTGAGTTTGTTCTGGACTTGAGGAGATGAAGAAAGAAGAAACATTATTCTTTGAAAAACATGTCATGAAAAACCTGCCCAGCCATGCATGATTTCCAGTGTGTAACAGCACAGATCTTCTCCAGACTCACTGTTTTGGACGATGTCCTGCATCTTCTTCCAGACTCTGAACGGCAGGTTGCCCAAGTATCGTGACACATGAATCAAAGCTCCAGAAGCCATCTGTGGGTCCGGCTGTGAGATCTGGACTCTGGAGGAACATTCAGGAGTCAGAACTGCAGTGGATCAGAACCAGAGAGACCAGAGACACCAGCAGATCACTCACCTTTCCATTGAGACTGGAAACTTCTGCAGAACAAACACACCATTTATCATCAAGATCTCAGTCATCAATCAATCAATCAGTCATCAGTCAATCAATCAATCAATGATGTGAAATCAGACCTTCAGAAAGCAGACGTCATTGGCTTTCATCATTTTCTCCATGTCTTTGATTGTGTGTGAAAGAGCTGAGATGTGTGTGTTCATCTCCTCCAGCGTCTCCTTCATCATCTGCTTCTTCTGCTCCTCTTCCTCTCTCAGTGCAGTGATTGTAGCTTCTTCTTCATCTCTGAGAAACTGATGAAGCTTCTCAAACTGCTGTTTAATCTGACGGTCTGTGTGCTCAGCTTGAGACTGAAATCAAAATCACATTCACTTCAATCATCTCAAAGACGCAGCTGATTCTGGAGCGGCATTAAGAGTGAGTGGGGCAATGTGGGTTAGTTAAATACAACTTTAACTTTCTGAAGTACTAGCACTGTAGTAGTAGATGTTCTGTGTCTGTAGTGTGAAAATACACATTATCAATCAAATCATCAGGTTGAAGCATAATATCAGCAGCTCAGTGTCTGTTGCGCTAAAAGTTTGTTGCGCTCATGAATATTAATCAAATTATCTGCATTCAATTAAACTGAATTCACATTTATTTGTATAGCACTTTTCACAATACAGAGCGTTTCAAAGCAGCTTTACAGAAATGCCACATTACAATTTAGAGTGATCTGTTATCAGAGGTAACTGTCTAAGTTATGTATTTCAGAAATGTACATATACAAAATCACCGTTGGCGAAAAAATGTATTAATTTAAACAATGTAATAATTTAGTGTGGAAACAAGGAGCTCTCTGAAGTAATGAATTCAACCAAACTAATTAGATCAAATGAAAATGTGGAAGATGAGCACTAGCCAATGGGATTAGGGCTGGAGCATTAGCCCCGCCCACTACTGAATAAACAGCTGACAGAGTCGTCTGTGCTTGATATACACAAACTGTGTGTGTGTGTGTGTGTGTGTGTGTGTGTGTGTGTGTGTGTGTGTGTGTGTGTGTGTGTGTGTGTGTGTGTGTGTGTGTACTTGTCTACCTATCTAAGTGGGGACCATGGTGTCGTTACACACTCACCAACAGGGGACCACCGAGCCAAGTGGGGACATTTTTCAAGTCCCCTGTTGGTCATGCCTTAAAACATGTTAAAATCATCTAAAATACGCTCTGGTGAAGTTTTTACATTTTTGACCAAGTGGGGACCTGCAAGTATGTGTGTGTTTAAGCCCATACTCAGCAGTGCTCCTGTAGGCTGGAGCAGGAACTGCAATGGCCCATTAACACACGTCGTTCACACTTCTTAAAATAGAGCCCAACAGTAGCATGTAAAGGGAGGGATGGAGATGATCCGTGTGGGAGGCCACAGGAGAGGTGAGCGACAGAAGAGGAAAATCACCTATCTAGACCAAAAACTTTCTGTTCCATAAATAAGATTGAAACCAGTTAACAGTCAAAAAGATAACTCATTTTCAAACTAAAGTAACACACTACACATATCAGTCAAAACTGCGTGTACAATATAAAATATTGTTAAATACATTTACAACATTGTTTACAAACAAATCCTATAAACACTGAAAGGGCTGTATTATGCAAGCCGGGCCAGTAGTTGATGTCGCTTTGTCAAAAAAACCTGGCGAACACGTAATACTCATGAACATGTGAACACCTGATCATAAGTACACATGTGAACATGTTATATGCTTGTGCATGACCAGCCCGATCTCATGAAAATGGATCTCTATAGCACGCATTGTGCTTATCGTGCAATTTACATGCGGAAATGAGTTTTTACATGCATATGGTACGCACTTTATTGCATGTAATACACACACACCCCACAACACTAATCCTAACCAAACGTATAATACATGCGTACCCCACACCACTACTAAACCTACCCATGCGTATCATATGCACGTAAAAACTACTTTTCACGTATAAATTGCATGATAAACACAATGCGTGCAATAGAGACGCATTTAGTGTGACCGGGTTGGAAAGTTTGCATTGTCAGGCCTCAAAAATGGCATTTTCGTGTAAATGAGCGGCCAAAACACATGAAAAGCTTACAATTTTCAGTTGAAAATAATGTTGTGTAAATATATATATATATATTAGTGCTGTCAAACGATTCAAATATTTAATCGCGATTAATCGCATTAATGCCATAGTTAACTCGCGATTAATCGCACATTTTTATCTATTCTAAATGTCCCTTGATTTCTATTTGTCCCATAATTTTTTCTAATTTTAATCCTCTTATCAACAAGGAAAAGTGGATCTGCAATAAGTTTGTTCTTAGCTGTGGTATCCATGTGCTTTTGTCTGAAGTCATCCATTGTAGAGCTTAGATCGGGCCCAAAAAATCAAGCCCGACCCGAGCCCATGCGCATAGTGTATATATATATATATACAGTTATATATACACTTTTATTCTGGTTTACTGTGTTCACAGAAGCACTGCGGGTGCTTGATGTGACGGTGTGTGTGAATCCTCATGTTCTGTTGTTTATGCGGCTATTTGCACATGTAAATCTACATTTTGAGGTATTTGAATGGGTCACAGACACTTATCTTTTCTAATTACATTTAATTCTAATCTAACCTTAAAATAATGTCAGTTAACTGCTGATGACTGGTTAACAAGCATCAGCTGTCAGTCAGAAAACAAAATGTTAAATGAACATCCCTACTTCATATATTTCAACTGAATGAAGTAAAATTGTTCAGTGCAGCAAGTCAACATAACATTTTGAGATTGACCTCCAAAATCTTTACCGTGTTTTTGTGATGGCAAGAAATGTACAAAGCAGAAGAACTGGTGTCGTTCTTTACCATCCAACTGGGGACGCGAAGTTCATTTTGATTAATATAATCATTATTGACTGTATAAAGTAGTGACCTGAAATTGTTACCTTAAAGAGCTATTTCTGTTTGATTTATCCCATGAACCCTAAACGGACTGCATAACCAAGCATAGAAAGTATCTATGAAGAGAGACCGTTAAAGAAGAAAAATAATAATATGAATGATAAGAGCCTCTGCTTTTGAACTGTTGCCGTCGGTATTTTTTACCCCGTTAAAAAACAGATTCAAATGGTCTTTCCTCAAAAAATTCTAATTTTTTAATTTTTGATAACTGATGGTTTGGTCATTCTTTTTTAATTGTATATTGTATATGTTTATCTATGCATATTGTGATCTCTGATGCCTGTATGAACACACACACACACACACACACATCTAAAAAATTGGATGACTAGTAATTTCCTACTACTAAACTCTGAAAAAACAGAGATTCTAATTATTGGACAAAAAACTTCCACACGTAATAACCTAGAATACTGTCTAACACTTGATGGCTGCTCTGTTAAGTCTTCGTCGTCGGTTAGGAACCTGGGTGTGCTTTTTGATAGCAATCTTTCATTTGAAAGTCACGTGTCTAGTATCTGTAAAACCGCATTTTTCCATCTTAAAAATATATCTAAATTACGACATATGCTCTCATTAACAAATGCGGAACAATTAGTTCATGCTTTCATGACATCAAGACTAGATTATTGTAATGCTCTACTGGGTGGTTGCCCTGCACGCTTAATAAATAAACTACAGTTGGTCCAAAACGCAGCCGCTCGAGTCCTTACTAGAACCAGGAAATATGACCATATTAGCCCGGTTCTGTCAACACTGCATTGGCTGCCTATTAAACATCGTATACATTTTAAAATATTGTTGATTACTTACAAAGCACTAAATGGTTTAGCTCTGCAGTACTTGAGCGAGCTCTTTACGCATTATAGTCCTTCACGTCTATTGCGATCTCAAAATTCGGGCCAGTTGATAATACCTAGAATATCAAAATCGACTGCTCGCGGTAGATCCTTTTCCTATTTAGCACCAAAACTTTGGAACAGTCTTCCTACCATTTTCCGGGAAGCAGACACACTCTGTCAGTTCAAAGCTAGACTAAAAACACATCTCTTTGACCTAGCATTCACATAATATATTATAGACTTCTATAATTCAATGTTAGGCTGCATAGATTAGGTCAGCCGGAACTGGGAACACTTCCCTTAAATCCTGATGTACTCGTTACACCATAAGAAGAATGGCATCTACGCTAATTTTAGTGTCTTTGTTTATCCCGAGGTTTTCCCGCAGCCTACCGGATCCAGGCCGTATCCAGATCTGACTAGGAGCTTTGCCTGGACCCGATGACAACGCAGTGCTGAAGTGCCAACTAGCCTCTCCCTATGGAGGATCCCTTTCCCACTCTTCAGATAAAACGTTGTGATTCCGGTTCGCGTACCCACCCCGAAGTGATAAAATAAAACAAAATTCTGTATCAAACTACAGTTACTGTAAATCCGGCCTCTAGTTCACAAACGCCAGAGGAGAACCGGCCCCCGACTGAGCCTAGGTTCTCCCAAGGTTTTTTTTTTTTTCTCCAGTAGGTCACCTGATGGAGTTTTAGGACACCAGTAGGTCACCTGATGGAGTTTTAGGACACCAGTAGGTCACTTGATGGAGTTTTAGGACACCAGTAGGTCACTTGATGGAGTTTTAGGACACCAGTAGGTCACTTGATGGAGTTTTAGGACACCAGTAGGTCACCTGATGGAGTTTTAGGACACCAGTAGGTCACCTGATGGAGTTTTAGGACACCAGTAGGTCACCTGATGGAGTTTTAGGACACCAGTAGGTCACCTGATGGAGTTTTTAGGACACCAGTAGGTCACCTGATGGAGTTTTAGGACACCAGTAGGTCACCTGATGGAGTTTTAGGACACCAGTAGGTCACCTGATGGAGTTTTTAGGACACCAGTAGGTCACCTGATGGAGTTTTTAGGACACCAGTAGGTCACCTGATGGAGTTTTTCGGTTCCTTGCCACTGTTGCCTTTGGCTTGCTCAGTTGGGGATATTCAAAATAATTAACCAAGCATTAATACCATTGATCAGCCCTACCAAACGTGGATGTTTTTTCACTAAGAAACAAACATTGTTATGTTATTTGATTGATATTGTGAAGCTGCTTTGATGCAATTTATATTGTGAAAAGCGCTATATAAATACACTTGACTTGACTTGACTTGACATATACATATATATATATACACACAAGTTACATAGTTCCATTGTAGGCTATGGGAGTCCCCTGTTCGATAGGTAAACATCGTTCAGGTCCCCACTTGGCCAGTGTAGAGCGACAGTGCTCTGTTAGTAATATAGAAATGTGTGTGTTTGTGTGTGTCTGATGCCTGTGTAAACATTATATAATTACATATTACATATATAATATATAAACATTATATATATATATATATATATATATATAAGTTACATAATGAAGACAGACTTCACTGTTCACACACACACACACAGTTCCATTGTAGGCTATGGGAGTCCCCTGTTCGATAGGTAAACATCGTTCAGGTCCCCACTTGGCCAGTGTAGAGCGACAGTGCTCTGTTAGTAATATAGAAATTAATGTGTGTGTACAATGGCACATAACAATGGCAAAAAAATTGTTAGGGACTGCATAACCAAGAATAGAAAGTATCTATGAAGAGAGAGCATTAAATAAGAGAAATAATATTATGAATGATAAGAATATCTTCTTGCCTCTGCTTTTGAACTGTTGCCGTCGGTATTTTTTACCCCGTTGAATGAAAAACAGATTCAAATGGTCTTTCCTCAAAAAAAAAGCAATTTTTTTAATTTTTGATAACTGATGGTTTGGTCATTCTTTTTTAATTGTATATTGAATATGTTTATCTGTGCATATTGTGATCTCTGATGCCTGTATGAACACATACAGGCATATATATATGTATGTTCACACAGTCATCAGAGATTACAATATGCATATCACAATATGCAATATTACATAATGAAGACAGAGTTCACTGTTCACACACACACGGTTCCATTGTAGGCTATGAAAGTCCCCACTTGGCCAGTCTAGAGCGACAGTTCTCTTTTAGTAATATAGACGTGTGTTTGTGTGTGTCTGATGCCTGTGTAAACATTATATAATTACAGATTACATATCTAATATATAAACATTATATATATATATATAATATATATATATATATATATATATATATATATATATATATATATATATATGTATATATATATATGTTACATAATGAAGACAGACTTCACTCTTCACACACACACACAGTTCCATTGCAGTCTATGGGAGTCCCCTGTTGGTAGGCATCGTTCAGGTCCCCACTTGGCCTGTTTTTTTAAAAATAAAAAAATGCATATTTAAAGTTATATTGTGAAAAAAGACCTTAAAAGAAAATGTTGTATGTCATTTTTGTTTCTTCAAAATGACTAGAAACACTAGTCCCCTCTTGGCCAGTGTAGAGCGATAGTCCCCTGTTAGTAATATAGACGTGTGTGTGTGTGTGTGTGTGTGTGTGTCAAAAGAATCAGTCCGCACCTTGATGTGTTGAACGGTTTTCTTTCTTGTGAACCTTTCTTTAACGTTTTTATTGTGTTGAAGTTTCTCTTGTAAGGACTTCAGTGCTGTATTGAGCTCCTCCTGGAATTTAAAAAGAAAATCTATAAGACACCAGATATTTCTTTAGTATGATCTTATATGTATTGCATAAGCTTAAACAGGTGTTTATCCTCATCTTTAAATCCGTTTCATTTAAATTATTTAAATCATCTTTAAATTAAATTTCCTCAATCTTTCCCCTCAAACCAACTAGTTCCTTTTGTCCTTAAAGTCCACCAAAACCATCCGGGTTCACAGAAAGCCACAGTCTCTTGTCTTAATGACTGCAGACCAGCGGCTCTCATTAAGTGTTTTATTAAGAAACACCTCCTGAGCACCAAACCAGAATCATTTGACCCACTGCAGGTTGTGTACAGTACAAATACATCCACATAGAATGCTATTTCTTTTACCATTCACTAAATTCTAACCCATTCGGAAAAAAAGGACAGTTATGTCGGATTACTGGCATTTAACACTAGCATGCCCTCAAAACTAATAACCAAGCTGCATAACCTAGGGCTAGTGAGCTTCCTCATAGCAGACCCCACCATGATCAGAAAACACTCATCCAACAACTTTGTAATGAACACAGGCGCACCTCAAGGCTCTGTACTCGGCCCTATGCTGTTCACTCTCTTTACACACAAGTGTGCCTCCGCAAAGCAGAGCAACATCATCATAAAGTTGACAGAGGACACCACAGTCATTTTTTTAATCTTTTAGACGCCAAACATGATTATTCTCCTGCGACGGACCCCCATCCTAAAATTTAAAAGACATTTAGTTTTGTGTATAAAGACCCAATTTATACTGTGAAAAATTCATATTATTAACATGTCTGAATATTGTTTGGTAAATATATTCATCATTACATACTGTTATAGTACTGTACTTATTTAGTAAGTTGTACTTTTTTTAATACAATTTTTTTTTACATAGTGTTAATGTATTTATCAATGTGTAAATCATTTATAATCATCTTGGTTTTTGTTATATATTTTTCATACTTTTTCTCTAAACTTCACTAAAAAATGCTGGGTAAAAAAAACAAACATTTCTGGGTCATTTATAAACAACCAGCACCTGGGTAAAAATATTAAAACTAACCCAATTGTCACACTGTGTCTGTAATAATTGCACAAAGCAGGATAATCTAAACAAACACATCTTTATTATTCCACAAATTAACATAAAGAAGATCGCAGGAGCAAACTAACACAACCACATAAGACGATACTAGACAATGAAACAAAGGAAACTGAAAACTCAAATACACCGGGAAGGTACTCAGCTCAACGTAAACAGGTTGAGCTATATATTTTTTAAATTCAACAGAAGAAAGGAAGTCATACGGGATTGGATCAACATGAGAGTAAATGATGAAAGAATTTTAATTTTTGAAGAGCAATCCCTTTAAGAGCATTTATGAGAAGATATACACATACAAATATTGGAAACATGATGAGTGTAAAAGATGAAAAAAACTCAATCCAGACTTACAGCTGTAACTTTTACTGACTTTTGACCGGTAAAATCCTTAGAGAGGAAGAACAACAGAAGAATGGAAAGAGTGTGTCAGTGAAGGTGGTTGTGAATGTGTGTAGATGTGTGTTAGTTACAGGATCAGAGAATGACACTGTTCCTCTGTCATAATCCAGATCAACTCTCACACGCTCAAGATCCTGTTCAACACGAAAACCGGACCCAGTCAGTCCGTACCGCCCACACCAGACATCAGAGTTAAAGAAAACACGTCTCTTCCTCTGGTTTGACGCTGTAGTTACTCCAAGACACCAGTATGAACTCTCTTTAACCTCCACATCCCAGCTGTGTGTTCGTGAGTTAAAACCCTCTGAACCCAGAACACAGTGATACCAGTCAAATCTCTCTGGATTATCAGGAAGAGGTTGTTTGTTCTCGCTCCATCTCACACTGGTCAGATCATCAGACAGGGCAAGAAATGGATTTGCAGTTTTTGGATCCAGAATCACAGGAGCTGATGAGACACAATCAACAGATGCTTTTATTCTGATCTTTATATAATGATCAAGAGTGAACCAAACACAGATTATTATGAATTATGACACTCGTCCTATTGATCAAAAACATCAGATATTTTCCTCTGATCACTCTCAGTGTTTTTAGTTACTCATTTTTATTATCAGTGTTTAATGGCATCAGCGACAAACATTAAATGTGTGATTCAAATATTTGTGTCTCATCAAGAGAAACTGGTAAACTGGAAAAGTTAAAATCGCAATCAAACAATCAGAGCTGTTGAGATGAAAAACTGTAAAGAGATGTAAAAATTCTGTTCAGCATCATCTTATGTTCATTAAACTAGGTCTTAATGTGTGTGTATTTGTTTTAAATACTTTTAAATCAGAGTGAATGAACAGTGCTTTCTTCCACTCTCACTTGAGCAAGGCGCTTCAACCTCCAATCGCTCCCCGGGCGCCGCACCAAAAATGGCTGCCACTACTCCAAGTGTGTGTTCATGGTCTGTTTGTTCACAGTGTGTGTTTCAAGTCAAGTCACCTTCATTTTAGGCTTTTAACAATATAGATTGTTTTTAAAGCAGCTTTACAATGATAATAGGAAATGACAGTAACAGATTGTTTTGGCTTTACAGCAGCTCTAGAATAAAGTTATTGTCCAGCTAAGGTTAGTTTTGATTTATTGATTCACTTCATTCCGTTGCAAAGTATAGTTATTCACTTAGGGGCAGCTTACAAGACACCGTTCTAACAGAAAACCCTCAACGCGCTCCAGCCCGCTTATCCACACAAAACAGTGCCAGGTGGCTCGAGAATGCAATAGGTTCCAAGGTTAATCCTCCTCTGCTGAGATCTTCAGAGATTAAGGGGGCTTTTACACTGGGCTCGTTTGATGCGGTCCGAGCGCGATTGTTCCCGGCGCCCCCCGCAGCGTTGGTCTGGTTTCACACTCAACTTGATTCTATCGAACCCTGTTGCGTTTGCGTGCATATTTCGTCATCGCAAAGTGCACGGCGCATGATAGAAAACAGAAGGTGGGTCAATATATTGTGTTTATTATTAATTCGCTGCTATTATGCGCAGCTGAGTGAACAATACAGGTTTACTGTGCATGTGTCACATAAGGTGGCCTTCTGCTGCTTGCAAACAGACTATTTTGAGGAGACAGTGGATTTTCAAATGTATTGGCCTGATGCACGACAAATGCACCAATACACTGCCGGCTCAATCACTCACTGCCTGTAATTCATCAACACTATCATCCCTTACAAGTGTTTTATTTAACTGAATACATCACAATATGCTAAAACGCATGCACAGGTTACTTTACTTCCTGAACAAGTGCGCACCCGAGTCCGTGTTGCTTTCACATTCACGTGAACCGTGGCACGGTACGGGAACAACCGAACTCAGATCACCTCCTCCAGGTAGTCTCGGGTTCGATACCCAAGTGCGCACCTGGGTCCCATGACAGTGTCCACATTAGCGATTTTTCATGCGAACCGTGCCCCGTTCCGAACTAAACTGCCAGTGTGAAAGCCCCCTTAATCTCTTATTTTCTCTTCAGTTGATTTCATTTAAGGCTGTGGCTGAAGTCAGTTGTAGTTCTTGTGTTTCTCTGTCCTTCAGTGATTCTGCTTGTTAACAGCAGGTGTTCATCACTAATGCTCAATCATCTCTTAATTAATCACTTAATTATCTCATTAACTTTAACACTTTTAACACTCTTTAGATTGGGACAATACGTACTTGAGCAGTGTTGATTTAACTCTGGGGATTTTGTTGTGTACCTGTAACGTTGTAGTAATCATGAGGACCTTGATTAGCTTGTTCAGATGTGTTTGATTAGGGTTGAAGCCAAACTCTGCAGGAAAGTGGATCTCGCGGTCCAAAGATGAGGACCTCTGCATTTACCCAGTGTATTTGCCCCGATCAGCAGCTGGAGTGCCCTTGATAGTCACCTGAGGATGCTCTACCCCAGACTATTGCTACTCAATTAAGGAGTACATTTCCCAGAACTCACTGTTCGGTCTCATCATCCATGATTTTCTCCAGCTGTGTCTCATTAGGCTTGTTAGCTCACCCTATATAAGCCTGGGCTGCATCAGAGACAATTCATATAGAGACATGCCACTTCCTCAATACGACTATATAGGGAAAACCCATAATGCCAAAGATGGCAGTTGTATGCACATGTCCCGCCCCTCCCGCTGGAAAGCCAATCGTCTGCTTTTAACAGTCAAACTGGGAAACATTAAGCCTATCGTCTGGTTCCACTGACGCACAGTTGAGGTCTGCGACAGCGGAGACGAGAACCCTTGCGCATGCGTAGTAAAAGTATAACTTGTGGGGAAAAAGGCGTTTTAAACCTAATTTTGGGGCAAAGTCAAACCTTTTCTGCGATTTTTATCATATTTTAATGCTGTTTCTATACATGCAGTTTTTATGTCCCGGTGACCAGTGAAAGTGCAGTTCTGACTCTCTGCCCATTAATTTCGATAGGAGCCTGGTCTTGTTAGTCCCAAATAGCAGCCTGGAGGCTTTGCCAAAATGGCGGCCAAGTGTGCCTAAAAGGACTTTGGCTGCGTTCAGCCCCGACAAAACGTTGCACGATGTTTTTTAAACAGAAACGGTGATGCGTTGAACACACTGTTCTGATGGCGCAAGAGTTGCAACTATGGCAGCTGAGAAGGCCATTCTTTGTGTTCTTTGTGAAGAATTTTCGGAGCCTGATTAAGTCGGTATAAATATGTTTAATACTACAAAATATGCCTGATGTTACAGTTACTGCACTTGCCGCCCAGAACACAAGAGAACATCCCAATCGAGTGAAGAGATTTGTGGAAACTGAAATGGAAGCACACATCTTACCTAATTCTGACTAAAACACATCTATATACTGACTTTATTTGTAGTTCATACTGTTTTAATACCCTGTATTTTCTTTCTCATTTTTAGGAAAAGCACTTAATTACCATTGTTTATTCCTATACCAAATGTCATACACTCGCAATGAAGCTACAAATATAAACAACTACATCATTATGTTGATATGCTTGTCGTAAGTTTTATTGTAAAAATATAGGATGTCTTCTAATATCCTCAGTTGTTGCTTATACCGAGCTGCATCGAACACATTTGTAAATTACTTTCCTTGAACCCATTGTGTGAGTTCACTTTAATACAGCGTGCATTATATACATGTTGCTGCTGATTGGACTGCAGTTCTGACACACCCACCAAACAAGAGAAAACGTATCTCAACCCCTTTGCACACCGGTGCGCGTCGTTTCCAGGAAACATGAAGTTCAACCCGGAAACCCGCAAAACGTTGCGCACCGTTTTGAACTTGAACGTGCCCCTGGTTATCCCAGTCATTCTTTGTCTAATGTCATACAGGAAACCAGGAGAATGCACAGAATTGGAGCATCTTGTTTTTTTTAATGTTCTGCCTGTTATTCTTTGATTTCTTTGTGTTTGCCTTTGACCCTGTCATTTTTTGGACTGTTTACCTTGTGTTTTGACCTATTGCCTGTTTTTGGATTATGTTCTTGGATTGCCCTTCATTTAAACTGCATTTGGATCCTCAACCCTTGTGTCTCGGAGCAGTTCATGACAGTATTATTCCATAATATATTCCCCAGCTAGCAGGGAACGTTCTCAGAACTTTGGTTAACATTCCCTATTTGGTTAATGTTTTAAAGAAATGTTCAAATAATGTTTTAAGGATGTTTTCTCATTGTTTCTATAAGGTTAAATGTAAACTAAGATATAACGTTTTAACTGTAACATTTTGAGGATGTTTTGGGAAAGTTGTTGAGATAAAAGATTATACAATGTTCCATAATAACAAAGGAAGAACATTATCAAATCAACATTCGCAAAATGTTTTGAGGATATCATTGAGGCCTGAGAAGACAGAATGATCTGAACTGTCCTTTTCCTAATTAAATATTTAATTTGTCACCATTGTTGAGATTCTTACTCTCATTCTTGATGTCTGTTTGTACCTACACAAAAAAAAAATTCAAACAAGTTTTAAGAAATCCTTATATTGAAAATTCTGGCTCTTATGCTGTGGAATCACTGTGATGCTGCAATTGACAATATATATAAGTCAGAGTTTAGGCTCTAAATTAGTTTTGTATTTCAGATCAAATTGATTATGTCAAAACATAACCAATATCTTCAGATGATCTTTTCTATTTGGTCATCTGGCTGTTTTAACTCACTTACAGCAGACAAGGAACATCTAAAGTTAATGATTTAAGAGTCAAGAGCCCAACAAAAGCAAACACTGATCACCATAACGGTGGCTTACAGTTTGTGATTTTCTGCTTGTTAACATCAGGTGTCTTCAATAATACTCAATCATCACTCAATTAATCGCTTAATTATCTCATGAACTTTTATCACTGGAGTTTTTGCTGCGTTCCTTTTAGGAGAACATTCTGGGAACCAAAATAAAACTACCCGCTGAAAACATTATTAGAACTTCATGGTAATGTTCCCAGAAAGTTTTTAGAACAAAGCATTTCTAGCTGAATCATAAAGGGATATAATGACTGCTGATTGAACTATCCTGCTCACGGTATATCTGAACAATATATTTTATAATACAAGGTATATCTGAACAATATATTTTATAATACAACTATGATTTTATGAACATTCTATCCAAAAAGTTGTCTAGTGAACAATCTTAAAAAAAACATGTAGTAACTTTGAGTACAAAATATTCTTAACTTTTTACAAAATAAGTGTACCCATAACGTATGTACCCTTGTACCCTGTAACCTTTCTGAGGAGATTATAACATGTATTTAGTTCTTAATGAACTTGAGAGACTGTTAATAGTTCCTCTAGTAACACATTATAAATGTAAACTCTTTGAGGGTCTTAAAATACATATTTAAGTTCTTGAGTTCACAATATTATATTTGTGCTTCAGTGTTTCTGTGTGAAGAATCACAAATAAAGCCTTAAGTATCTTTTCACTTTTACTCTGTTGAGTTTGTTCTGCACTAGATGAAGAAAAGAGAAACATTCTCAAAAAAAAAAAGTTAATATTCATTACCAGAACTAGTGTGATCTTCACTTTCTACAAACTGAAATAATCTAGTACTTTTGTGTCATGAAAAACTCATGCATGATTGTGTAACAGCACAGATTTTCTCCAGACTCACTGTTTTGGACGATGTCCTGCATCTTCTTCCAGACTCTGAACGGCAGGTTGCCCAAGTATCGTGGAACATGAATCAAAGCTCCAAAAGCCATCTGTGGATCCGGCTGTGAGATCTGGACTCTGGAGGAACATTCAGGAGTCAGAACTGCAGTGAATCAGAACCAGAGAGACCAGAGACACCAGCAGATCACTTACCTTTCCATTGAGACTGGAAACTTCTGCAGAACAAACACACCATTTACCATCAAGATCTCAATCAATCATCAATCAATCAATGATGTGAAATCAGACCTTCAGAAAGCAGACGTCATTGGCTTTCATCATCTCCTCCATGTCTTTAATTGTGTGTGAAAGAGCTGAGATGTGTGTGTTCATCTTCTCCAGCGTCTCCTTCATCATCTGCTTCTTCTGCTCCTCTTCCTCCCTCAGTGCAGTGATTGTAGCTTCTTCTTCATCTCTGAGAAACTGATGAAGCTTCTCAAACTGCTGTTTAATCTGGTGCTCTGTGTGCTCAGCTTGAGACTGAAATCAAAATCACAATCACTTCAATCATCTCAAAGACGCAGCTGATTCTGGAGCGGCATGAAAAGTGTCGGGGAAAATGTGGGTTAGTTAAATACAACTTTAAGTTTCTGAAGTACTAGATGATCTGTGTCTGTAGGGTGAAAATACACATCGTCAATGAATCATCAGGTATAAGCATAAAGTCACTCCACCTGTTTCTACTCCAAATCAAAGTTCACTACATAGCAGAGGTGTCAAATCCAGGGTCAGAAAGTAAAATTCCTGCCATATTTTTATTTTACCCATGAACTCACACAGCAAAAACTCCTGTTTTAAATGAACTCTCATGGGAGATTATTTGGCTCCAGACTCAATATTGTTAAAGTGTTAAAATATGTGCTAAATCAACAATCAAGTGTGTTAAAGTTAATGAGCTGATTAAATGATTAATTGAGTGATGATTGAGCATTATTGAAGACACCTGATGATAACAAGCAGAATCACTGAAGGAGCAAATCTAAATGATTAGTCACCATTAGGGAGATCAGTGTTTGTTTTAGTTGGGCAGGTGACCTTTAACCATTTAACTTAGTCTTTTGTTTTACTGCTGTAATTGAGTTAAAACAGTCAGATGGTATTATCTTTACACATAATCATCATTAGATCAGTGTCACTGAGCTCATTTAGAGCCTTCTCTTAGCTTAAAAGCATGTTGGTCTTCGTGGAATCACAGAGTTTCTAAATAAAAAAAAACCCAGAATTTTCTGTATAATCTAAATGATTTCTTTAAAATTGTTCTGATAAATTAGTAAATCTTTATTTTAGGCACACACAGACATCAATATTCAGTGTATGAGTCCCAACAATGGTGACAAACAGAATATTCAATTAGGAAAAGGAAATTACTAAGAAAATTCAGATCATAATTTATTCATACCGTAATGCATGATGGGAGCCATGGATGAGTTTTGATTGGTGGCACCCAGAATGCACTGCAACATGCTTTATTTTTGTCACCATTGGTGAGAATCACAGGCTGATTCTTGATGTCTGTGTGTCCAAAGTCCAACCTTCAAACAAAATTCTTTGGATCAGAGCAACTTTTAAGATATATTTTAGGTTATATTGAAAAACCAGAATGTAGTATACTGTACACTTATATTCTGTTATAATCAATAATGTAAATTTTTAATGAATTTGACCATTCAGGTCAATGTGAACATGTGATTTCATCTAAACATAACCAACATCACTTGACCAGCTTTTCTTGTTGTTCATCTGCCAGTTATAACTCAGTTACAACAGTCAAACAATAAAAACTAACATTAACAGCTTAAGGGTCAAGAGCTCAACTAAAGTAAACACTGACCACCATAATGGAGACTTAAAAAATGTGCCTTTGTCCTTCAGTGATTCTGCTTGTTATCATCAGGTGTCTTCAATAATACTCAGTCATCACTCAATCAATCACTTAATTATATCATTAACTTTAACACTCTTGAGTCTGGAGCCAAATAAACTCCCATGAGAGTTCATTAACACAGGAGTTTTTGCTGTGAGTTCATGGGTGAAATAAAAATATGGCAGGAATTTTACTTTCTGACCCTGGATTTGACACCTCTGCTACATAGCAAACGATTTTTAAAGACAAAATCGTCTGGCTTTTACTAATGCTTATTTAGAATAACAATTTTGTATGATTTACATATTAGATATACCCTTAATCGATCACACATGTACAATTTTATTTTATCAATTATTATTATGAACAGTTCAAATTAATTAATATATAAAGACATGTTCAATTCTCTCTATACTTTTATCAACTGTACAACTTTGTACAATAAGACTTTTTCTTTTATCATGGTACCAACAAAGCCTGGTTGGATAGGTTTGGTTTTATCAACTCAAAACTAATCCAGCAACCCTGAATTTGTTCAACTACCATCATGGTACCGGCCCCAGGCATACTGCGCTTGATCATCTTTAAACACAAATGGTTGGGTGTTTCAGTCAATAAAGGAACATGTAAGTATGTCTGACAAATCAATTCAGTTGTTCTAATCAAACTTGCGCTTATGCCAAAAGAATCAATCCTCACCATGATGTGTTGAACTGTTTTCTCAAACTCTTCTTTAATGTTTTCATTGTGTTGAAGTTTCTCTAGTAAGGACTTCAGTGCTGTATTGAGCTCCTCCTGGAATTTAAAGAGAAAATCTATAAGGCACCAGATATTTCTGTAATATGATCTTAGATAGCAATGTTTTTCTGGCTCAGCTCCAGTCCTCACAGCCCTTTTTCCCTCTGCCCACATCCTGCAAAGAATGACGGCCCTGGAGTGGCACAGATATGGATTAAAGACAAGGGCCACACATGAGCCATAACTGGCCCGAGTCTCAGCCAATTACTGACCCATAACAGGGTCTGCACTGGGCCTGAACAGGTTTTAGTATTAGTACCGATTCTCAGCCTTAAAGGGATAGTTCACCCCAAAATGTAAATTCTATCAGTAATTACTCACCCTCATGTTGTTCAAACCCCGTAAGACTTTAGTTCATCTTCAGAACACAAATTAAGATATTTTTGATTAAATCTGAGCACTTGATCACTGAGCGTTTGTTTTTGGCAAACGCTGCTGCCAGTCATTTGTCCGTTTTTTTTTTTTTTTTCGATCAGTAGTGAGGAAGGAAATAAATATCCAGCACATGAATTAAAATACTGTGTATTTAATGACAGCATATGAATAAAATTGTGCCCAGTTAATAAACAAAGTTATTGAAATATTGAATGATTGGTTAAATGATCACAGAAATTTTCAATTAAATATTTTAGTATTGTTTAAAATTCAACTTTGAAATGCCATGTCATAACAGATGAAACGTTATCATTTCAAATGAAGTAAACTGTACGTCAGTCAAGTCAACTGCATTAAAGTGCACTAAACTGGCCTAAGATCTCAATCCTGATTTGGATCAGTTGATCACTGGATTGATCTGACACAAACTCCTCACACCAACAGTCGGCCTCATGCTGTTTGCCGTGATCATGCTCTGCCATCATTGCCACACATGAACCAGATGTAGCTGCCAGAACACATGCCACTGACGACAGCAGTGCCAGCGTGAGGACACATCTGAGCCAAGATCGCTTGCTGTGTGGGATAATACATAAGCTAAAACAAGAGTTTATCCTCATCTGTAAATCTGTCTTACCTTAAAATCTGGAACCACTTCACCGATGGGTCTGAACGTGTGATTGACGTGTTTCTGTGAATCTCTGCACACTAAATACACCGGCTGTTTGTCCTCCAGACAGAAGAGTTTGAGTTTCTCACTGTGTAAACTGCAGATCTCCTCAGATACTGATGAACGCCTCTCATTTCTCTCCTCCAGGAACGACTCACACAAGTTCTTTAATGCAAGATTACATGGAGGATGAATATTTGAGGATTTTCTCCTGCAGACAGGACACTCCTGAGTTTCCTTAGTTCTCCAGAACTGTTGAATACACTCTTTACAGAAACTGTGACTACATGATAAAATAACAGGACCGTTGAAGATTTCTTGACACACGGGACAAGAAAAATCATATTCAGATAGTGAAGCCATTTTCACTGTTTGAGCTCCAGCAAAATAAACGCTACTTTCACTTTGTGAACGATGGTTTTAAAAATATAAGAATTACAAAATCTGCTGCCTGTTCAGAAACAAACTTTGCAAAGTTCCTGATTGAAAGAGTTGCTCTTTATTGATGGCTGATTCTTTTTTGCCTTTGTTGAAAGAGAAGAGAGTCGGGACAGGAGAAATAAATCAGTCTTTTCCTGGTTGTAAGTGTTGTAAGAGGATGGAGTTTCTGATCACCTTTGAACAGGTCAGAAAGGAACATCAGTGTTTCTTCAGGTTAATTTGTAACAAAATGCATTCAAAATTAACACATCGAAACAATCAAGTAATACACACACGTCTGCTTATCGTGTTGATTGTCTGTGTTTGGAGACGCAAGCTAATTTGAGTAAGGTTAATTACTCAAGCAGAAGTAAATTTATAATGTCAATAACTGCTTGAGTAAGAGTGAAAAAGTATCCAATGATGATAATCCAATGATAATGAATAATAATAATAATAATCTAATGATCCAAACATCAGAGGTGTAAAATCCTGGGTCAGAAAGTAACAATTCTGACATATTTTTATTTCACCCATGAACTCACACAGCAAAAACTCCTGTGTTAATGAACTCTCATGGGAGTTTATTTGGCTGCAGACTCAAGAGTGTTAAAGTTAATGATATAATTAAGTGATTGATTGATGATGACTGAGTATTATTGAAGACACCTGATGATAACAAGCAGAATCACTGAAGGACAAAGGCACATTTTTAAGTCTCCATTATGGTGGTCAGTGTTTACTTTAGTTGAGCTCTTGACCCTTAAACTGTTAGTGTTAGTTTTTTTTTTTGTTTGACTGTTGTAACTGAATTATAACTGTCAGATGAACAACAAGAAAAGTTGGTCAGGTGGTGTTGGTTATGTTTAGATGAAGTCACATGTTGATGTTGACCTTAATCACAAAACTCATTAAGAAAAATTTACCTTATTGATTACAACAGAATATCATTATACAGTATAATATTTTCTGCATTTTCAATATAACCCAAAAAATATCTTAAAAGTTCTGATTCAAAGACTTTAAGTTTGGACTTTGGACACACAGACATCAAGAATCAGCCTGTGATTCTCACCAATGGTGACAATAATAAAGCATGTTGCAGTGCATTCTGGGTGCCACCAATCAAAACTCATCCATGGCTCCCATCATGCATTGCGGTATGAATAAATTATGATCTGAATTTTCTTAGTAATTTCCTTTTCCTAATTAAATATTCTGTTTGTCACCATTGTTGAGACTCATACACTGTTTTAGGCACACACAGACATCAATATTCAAAGATTTGCTTTTTTATCAGTACAACTTTAAAGAAATCATTTAGATTATACAGAAAATTCTGGGGTTTTTTTTATTTAGAAACTCTGTGATTCCACAATGACCAACTTGCTTTTAAGCTATGAGAAGGCTCTAAATGAGTTCAATGACACTGATCAAATGATGATTATGTGTAAACATAACACCATCTGATCATCTTTTCTCTTTGTTCATCCGGCTGTTATAACTCAATTACAGCAGTCAAACAAAAAGATTAAGTTAAATATTTAAAGGTCACCTGCCCAACTAAAACAAACACTGATCACCCTAATGGTGACTAAAAATTTAGATTTGTTCCTTCAGTGATTCTGCTTGTTATCATCAGGTGTCTTCAATAATGCTCAATCATCACTCAATTAATCATTTAATTAGCTCATTAACTTTAACACACTTGATTGTTAATTTAACACTCATATTTTAACACGTTAACAATATTGAGTCTGGAGCCAAATAATCTCCCATGAGAGTTAATTTAACACAGGAGTTTTTGTTGTGTGAGTTCATGGGTGAAATAAAAATATGGCAGGAATTTTACTTTCTGACCCTGGATTTGACACCTCTGGTTGAGTCACAGACATATATGTTGAGCGTGTGAACACAATGGCCAATCACAGACATATATGTTGAGCGTGTGAACACAATGGCCAATCACAGACATATATGTTGAGCACGTGAACACAATGGCCAATCACAGACATATATGTTGATCACGTCAACACAATGGCCAATCACAGACATATATGTTGAGCGTGTGAACACAATGGCCAATCACAGACATATATGTTGAGCGTGTGAACACAATGGCCAATCACAGACATATATGTTGAGCGTGTGAACACAATGGCCAATCACAGACAAATATGTTGATCACGTGAACACAATGGCCAATCACAGACATATATGTTGAGCACGTGAACACAATGGCCAATCACTGACATATATGTTAATCACGTGAACACAATGGCCAATCACAGACATATATGTTGATCACGTGAACACAATGGCCAATCACAGACATATATGTGGAGCACGAGAACACAATGGCAAGCGCTCAAATGCTACAGGGAAATGCAGGTATCGTCACATTTCGAAAATTTCAGTACCGACTTGGTACCGAAGTCTGCACTTTTGACAACTCTATGTATCATATAATGTGACTGCGTACAATATCTCATTCCTTCAGAAATTCTCCTTCCATCAACTCAACTGCGAGCAGTGACTCAGAGAACACTAACGAGATTCAAGACGAGTCAGACAAGGATGGAGAGATGGAGGAGCCAATCAGCTGATACCTGCCCAGCCCAGCCCCGCCCTCTTCCCCCCACAAGCTCCAATCAGCTCTCGGGCCACCCAGCAATCGGCCAATGGCTTTTTACTGAGGGACAGAGCCCACTCCCACAAACCCAAAATCCTGTAGGTGCTTTACCGTCTCCGAGTCAGAGTGGGGCGGAGTTGATGAGGGTTGTTTTTGTGCTTGACATCAATATCGATGCGTCACACGGTGCAACAGCTCTGCTATGAATCGGATCAGTCCCAGCCAAAATACGTCACACAAAACACCTGATCTAACCCAAATCCATATCTTGATAAACTGGAAACGTTCAGTAACACATCAGACTGACAGCCAATCAGACCAAAACGGACTGAACCCCCTCTGATCAAACGCATCAGAATGATCTCCTTAACATTTGTGGCTTTTTATTTTTCTAAAAACTATTTCAGAAATCAACAGTTTACTGCAGAAACATTTCGGCCTTCTAAGCCCCGATCCGTCGCGAAAGTGGAACACAGAACAAGCTCACGTTCTATGCAATCGGCCTTATTTCGTGATCTGTGTTTATGATTTGCCTTTGTTTGCAGCGCAGGCGGTTTCCTCTGTTATGTTCAACGCTCATGTGTTTTAAAGTGTTGCCCACGCCTCACAATGTTTACGCACAGAATCTGTGGAACAGCGTCCAATCATTTTGAGCTGCAACCAATGATGATTGAAGCTTTTTCAAGGGTTACAGCTATGTGCCTAAATACTGTATATATTGCAGGTTCATTTTGGATGGCCTTATTGCATTTCCACTACTTTTTAAAGTTGCACTCATTATTATCATGAGGGAAATAATCAAATATGTTTTGTTGATTGTATGGGGACTTTCTTGATGTCTAAGCTCATTTCTTTGCCAGGCTAAATAGTCAAGAATTTTGGTTTTGATTGTATATAGACCATGTCCCAGCCAACAGGGAACGTTCTGGCAATGTTCTCTCAAAATTATGAACTAACGATCTTTTAGTGACGTTAATAGAACTTTTAAAAAAAAAGTTATATGGTCTTTAATAATGTTCTCTAAATGTTAGCACAAAAACATAACTTTTTTAAATGTTACTACTTGTCTCAGAATGTTCAGAGAACATTCAAAAGTAACAATCCCAGAATGTTTGCAAAATGGAATGTTTCTTTAATATTTTTGAAACATTTTTTTTTTTACCTAGACTTTTTGAATGTTCAGAGAACATACTTTGTCAGCTGGGGTTGGGTTTATCTGAAATCATACCCATGTCTATAAATATATGTAAATTCAATAGTTACAAAAGCAGAGGATCATGGGACACGTTGCATTGAGGCCCTCATGATGGCCACTGTTCCGTACAGATTCAGCATCTGTTTTCATGGATATGGCTTATAAAGTTTCTGTATCTATTGCCTTCGTTTGTCTTGCTTGGTGTCTTTCGGCTCTTTATATTTTGCATTTTAATCTTGTATGTTCCTGGGTTAAAAACTTGTTCATACGTATTATTTTAATTATATTAATCTAAAAATATGGGAAAATTTGATGGGTTTATCAACTGATAGTGTAATTATAAGCTCAAAATATAGTTGCAGAGGGTTTTTAAAAAATATATTTGTAGTAAATAAGTTGGTGGGCATTGTTTTTTTTCATTCATTTTATTAGCTGAAGAGCTGATATCATATTTGATAAAATCATCTGTAAATTTTGCAATTTGTTTTTTGTATTTGATATCCAAATCTATCAAATATGAAATAAAGTCTGGCTTTTGAATTTTATAAATGTATAAAATTCACGTTTTATATTGTTCAGGGGATCCAGGGCTAATTCGGATGCTTCTACCTAGAAAAAAATAAAACCTGCACTGAGTCCTCGCCTTTTTTAACCTGAAACACTGTTGATCTATTTTTTTTATTGTTTATGGTGAAAATTAAGCTATTTTTTGTCTTTTCTGAATCTGAATCCTTAATATGGGTCAGATGCCTCTTGTTAAAATCTATTTTATGATTTATAAACAAAGAATTGGGCAAAGGGCAGCATCGCAAGGTGAATTGGAAAAAGTGCATGTTGCGTGTTTTCTGATTTAATTCCATTGTTCAGTCTTTATAGAGAAAACATGAGAAGCATCTCTGCAAGTATCCAAAACAAAGGTATGTTTGGGAAATATTGAACTTGAATCTTGTATTCAGAAGGAGCTTTCTAATTGAAACTACACACAAAATCGAGCTTGTGTAGCGCTTGTATTCACGTACTTGCATAGAATTGGTTTTGTCTGCACATCAATTATACTGTTTTTAAGGGTAAACGCATTAGCTTATCACATCATGCCTTGATCAATGAATGTACAGAATTTCAGATGAGCTCATAGAAAATGTTAGTTCATCAGACACAAGATAAAACACTCGATGTTATTGCTCTGTTGGATCACGTTAGACTTATTTTACATCACATTACATAACTTTGACCGTATGAGGTCTTTTCTGAAGACGGGTTTTGTCGGCCAAGCTGCAGATACAGTGACGTTGCACAATTACTTTTGAATTTAATATGGAATTTCTAATAGAGCATAAAACACCAGTTCATTAGATCCCTATCAGCAAGTGACGCATCAGCGAGCTTCACAGAAAGCCTATACAACAGATTTAGTTTCTGTAAGTTAGTGGCTTTCGCAACATCTGTGGCCTGCATCCTTCTCACTGCACTGTTTCTTTTTATTATAATTACTGACATCTGAAATGATCAGCGCACGTACATTAGAACATTTCTCTGTCATTTGTTTATGCCGATGAGTTTTCCTGGTGTGTGAGCAACTGGTGTATGTTTCAAAATAATGAATGTAATTGGTGCTGGGTCAAAAAATAAACATTATTGATTCATTTGCTTTATTGAGGTCCTTTTGTTCATAAGGATTAAGTTTAACAATACTATTTGTTTAGAGTTAATGGCCATGAATGTAGACTGTGTTCATTTCGATGATACACTCACTAAGGAAGCAGAGAAAGTATTATTTTTTTAAGTTCAAATGTAAAAAATGTAAATTTTTTGACAAGGCAAGTTTATTTAATTGGTAATTCAAAGTGCTTTACATTTAAAAAGTAATTAAAAATAATCATAAAAATAATAACATGCATAAATCAAAAAGTAAAAAAAAAAAAGATTGCCAATTTATATAAAGTGCATTTAAAAACAAATAATAGAAGAGAATGAGACGTAAATAAGATTATAAATATAATTTATTTATTATTCAGTGATTTGTCTGACTGAATTCACTGCACTATTTTTTTAGTGCCAAAGGTATTAAGCACATAATGCTTTTCCTGCACTATAAAACCATCCAATTTATTAAATGAAACACATTAATTTTTCATTTCATTTAGGATAGAATTATTGTTGAATAAATTGAAAAGTATTAATCAATTGAATTGTATATTAGGAAATATTTCATTTAAGTTCACTATAAGTATTGCCAATTATTAGCAATGGAAAGTAGCTAAAGCTTGAGGTAGCTCGTTGGTCTAGGGATTTGATTCTCTTGGGGTGCAAGAGGTCCCGGAGGAGCCCTGCCTGCAAGCGCTGAGATTTGAAGGGTTTTCTGGGGTGACCCACGTGCACCAAGGGCTGGCGGCACAAGAGGGCACTTGACCATCTCCAAAAGTCTAGCTTTGCTTCATGGATTTTCCTGGACGGTTCCATGGTGTAATGGTTAGCACTCTGGTCTCTGAATCCAGCAGTCATTTGACTGAAAAGCCTTCAGAAACTGGCCGTGCAAATAGAAGCTCTGCAGTTGTGATTCCCAGGAGGATCAACTACAAAACAACAGTGACTTAATATATGCTACCTGAGCACTGGACATTAGTTGAGCACTAGTATTGTGCTACTATTTACCTTTTCACATAGAAGAGCATGTATCCGTTTTTCCCAACGCTGCGTGATGCCTTTGCCCAGCTAGTGCGAGTGATGCTGGCGTCACTGCACTCGAGCCAATCGGAGCTGCTGAAGTCCCTTACATGACTGATGTAGTGCCCTACACCACAGAGGAACTTTAGTATGAAGCTTAATGAGTGAATGAGATGTCTGGAAATTTAGAAGAAAGTCTTACCACAATATAAACTGCTGCCCAGATGGGATACGACTCCAGCTAGTCTGTAGTGTCCGCCGCAATCTGATGCCTCCATCTGTTGAACACAAACTCGGATTATTAGATGGTGCTGCATTTCAAATGTTTATGAACATCCTCTATTTTCTTCATTCTATCTATCTATCATCCATTTATCCATCTATCTATGAATTGCTGTCTCTATCTTTCCTGTGGTACTGCGGGCGCAACACTATTCATCTTCCTTCTCCTTTGCTGATGATTTGGCCTCGTTCTGTCTATCACTGTCATCTCCCTGCTCTCTGTTAATCATCATGCATCAAATAAGAAAACACTTCAGTACTTATTCAATGCTTAAACATCTTTTAAACGTTGTCTTTCATAGCAACTGTATTCCTAGTGCTGTCTTTTAGAGTCATTGGGGTGAGTGATCGATCCCGAAGTGTCCAGCAGAGGGCAGATGTTTGATGAACTGACACGCACCTGAACTAGAGGACAGTGAAAAACCTTCTGGAACGTCCAGTCGATCTTTCAGTTTGCTCATTGAGGATCTTACGTCGAAGCGCATGACCAGAAGAACCAGCAATCTGTAGAGACATTCAAATGATCAGAAGTTATAAACTAGCGCATTCTGAGTTATTCTGCAGGGAACCGACTAATAAAGTAAGTTTCATACCGTGGAAAGGTGAGTAACTGCAGGGCTTCTGAGGCTGCAGTGCCGGCACACTCACTGCAGGAGCATTCAAATGAAGATGTCTGGAGAAAAGAAAAAAGACTGATATCAGCCAATCAGAAACTACATCCTCCTGCTGATATATAATCAGTGCTGTCACTCACTTTGAAGTACTGCTGCAGGCTGTCAATGAGGCTTCCTATAGGGCTGATGACCAGCGAGAGATAGTTGCAATCCTCACTGAAGCTCCTCTGGAAGCCACAGCTGAAACGACAGAACATTAGCGTCACATATATAAGTCTGAGAGTCTTAAACGAGTGCAGGTGTGGATGTGAGATGATACCTGTCACAGGTGCGCAGGCGGTTGAGTTTGAACTCCATGTTGGCAACGGGGCAGGTGTATTTAGGCCAAACGCTCTGCAGAAACTCGCCCTCCTCCTTCAAATGCGACAGATAGACCATTAAGAATTCATGGGCGTCCTGAGAGGAGAAAGAGTGAAGGACAATGAGGTTATTTTATGAACAATAATACATCTGAGCATATAGATCCGGTTCATCGTCTCGCTCACCTGCTGATGGTCTCCCCAGAAATCCGGATGGCGAGTTTCAATGCCTCTCTTGACTGCAGACAAGATCTTCATCTTTAGCGTCACATCATTGCCTGTTAGCCTGGTCAACTGCAGGTCAGTAAGCGCCCTGGAGAGAAGATCGTAAAGAACTGCTTTAGTATTGCAGCTTGGAAATTGTAAGTTTTTCATTTAGATTGAAATATAATAATGTTGCACAAATTCAGTGTTGGGTTTATTATGATAAAAAATAAAACTATTAAAAAGAAATGTTATTTGAAATAAAATAAAGGTTAAAATAAAATAAAATCATGAATATATTTAAATTATTAAAGCAATAATTATTAATAATAAAATTAAATATTTAAATAATATTTAATTTGTACTATACTAACAAACACAACCGAATTTAAAAATGGATCAAAACTAGCTATATAAACACTAATAAAAATGACAAAATAACACAAAATTACAAAAACTTTAAAATTGAAAATGAATAAAATAACTAATAATATCCCAATGATACAACAAAAAACGCTGACCTGAGCATTGTACTCCCCTCATTCCACTGCTCCCGCTGGGAAAGGACGTCGTCCCGGAAGGGGGAAGCAGTGAGGAGGCACTGCAACACGGAGTTCATGTAGCAAGTATTCCCTAAATTAGGAAAACTGTGACAGGAGGCATTCAGTTAGTCTGTGAAAAGCACATCATATGGGAGTATGTGTGTTCAAGTTGTGCATATCCAACATTTACCCCAAGTGCTTGATTTTAGCTGGCGATGCTGTCAACACATCAGCCAGCTTAACATCCTCCTCCTCCGCGTCTCTCTGCTGCGGGACCTCGATCTGCTCAGGCTGGGGACCGCACTGGATGAGCTGCAGTATCTCAGTCTGAGACAGACCGTTAGACTCCGCCGTCACAGTGGCCAGCACATCGAGAACGCTGGGAAGACATCAGCAATGTGTTAATATTCCACTTGTCCATGTGGGGTTTGATTTTAACTATAGTCTGCATTAAATCAACAACTCAAGTCAGGCAATTTTACAAAAATTCATGCTATTAATGTTTATCGTAATATCTAAAAGCCTTATAGGTGCATTTAGCAGATTAGCGCTGGGCGATAATACAGTTTACATTTTGCAATGATACAAGAAATCAGGCAGTTGAGATTTAATTCTGGGTTATTAATTAATTATGTGCTGATATAGAGATCAACACAACATTTATTCACCCACCAGTCAAGATCCACATCCACATCAGAGGCGGGTTGATCTCCGGCTGCATCTGTGAAGAGATTAACAACGCAGTTTGAGTTATTATGCACCACATATTAGACTAATTAATCTTAGAGCTGTAATAAACTTCTCTAACCTTCAGGAGCCACTGTTCCCTGAAGGTCCGCCAGCAGATCAATCCTCTCGCTCTCGTCGGAGGAATTCCCCGGAGCGCTGGAAGAGCCACAAGCTCTGCTGCTCTCCAGATCTGATGGTTTGCTTTCTGCAGATGAGGAAGAACCATCACTGTTGCTGGAGGAGGTGCTCGACTCTTTGGGTACGGCTGTGAACGAACCATAGTACTGTCTTTATGAGATATTTTAATGTACAGTTATATAAAAAAGCCCTAGTCCACATCACTTTTTAAGAAATAATTACACCAAAGTTAACCAACATCTGTGAGAAGACAATAATTTAGTTTTTGTTGTGCACACTCAAGCTTTACTATACACTTGGACAGAGAGATGATGTAAAAACTTGAAAGCATTCCCTTACCTCTGATGGCTTCTTTCTCCTGGATGGCAGGCAGCAGATCAAGCTCTGGATCAGAGGATCCACTGACTGCAGGTGAGGAAGAAGCATCAGTGTGTGTGTCGATGCTGGATGTGTGAGTGTCCATGGACTCGTCCAGCTCAGAGGAGGACACACACGGCAGAATCAGCAATAGTATTCTGCGGAAAGCCCGGCGCAGAGATGGGAATTTGCGTTTCCGGGAGGAGGAAGATTTGGGAAGATCTGCAGGTGCAGCGGCTGAGACCACCACATCTGGAGAAGATGACATAAACACGCCACACTTCTTCTTCTGCTCCTTTTTGGTTTTTCGGTCCATTTTGTCACACAAAATGTCGCTAACCATTTTCTAAAGAGAAAATAAACATAATTCAGAATGAAAAACCACACTCACTGTAGTTAACAGTAGGGCTGGGTATTGAGATTCATTTCACCATTCGATTTCAATTCACAAGCTTGCTATTTGATTTGATATGGAGAACTATACAGGGAACACTCCAGGGTTAAAAATAAGAACTGAATTGTATACAAACATTTAAATTGCACTTAAGGCAGTTTTTATAATAATATAGTTATAACTGTTCCCTGTAGGGTTTACAACATTAATTGAGAATTGTTTTTCCTTGAGAAAAGTTGACATGTAACTAAACTGATATATTTAGATTTTACATATATTCATTAGCAGATGCTGCTATCCAATGAACATCCAAATGAATCGATATCGATTATAGAACCAAATAGCAAGTTTGTGAATAGAAATTCAGAAAATCTAATCGATAAATGACAGATTTATTCAAACATACATTCAATATTGACGAACAGGTCAATAAAAATATAATAAATATGAGGATTCACATTTGAAGTTATAATGTGAAGTTATAATATATAATAAATGAAGTTATACATTTAGAAAGTGTATTTAGATTACAGAAAGTTTAATTGAGAAACCTCTATAGAGTTTATTTTTCAAGCTGATAGTTTATTTCCACTGAATGACTTTTCTGAGGTAAAAGTGACATCGTTTACAAGCTGTTTTACTGATGTCTTTTCGCGGTTGAAACACTGATTGATCGATTATATGAGACATGATATTGATATTGATTTTGGTCTCTAATAAAGAGGAAGAGATGATCGGTTAATTTGCCGCTTGAACTGACTGAGCGATATCGGTCTTGCGCCACAGTAAGAGCGCCAAAAAGACTTTTAAACACACCTCATCAAATATTTACTTGAGAAAAGTGTGACACACTAGCCCAAGTTTTTTTTCCAATAGGCACTAAGCCAGAAGTACTTCAATTGTGACTTACCTTACTCCTGCACGTCTACACCTGAGTGCATTTACACGAGCTCTTTATAGCCGTTGACGCTGTGACGCATTTCGCGTTGCTGTGTCTGTGACGTCATGACAAGGCTACCTAGCGGAATGTGTTTTCATTTGAATTGTTTTCATTTGAATCAGATGCTTCTCGGACAGCAGCACGAATAACGTGTTTTTTTGTTTTTTTTACAAACAAAGTCTTTGATAATAATAAATATTAATACATTTGATTTATAATGCACTTTTCATTTGAGAACAAATCTCAAATACTACAGAGTACATATTTCAAGATGTGAAAAACAGATGGCACTTACCCTTCTCTATTATTTTGTTTTACATTTTTATATTTTGTTGTATTATGCGTATATGTCAAGCATTCCACCAGTATTTTCTGAATGCCTGTGATTTTATTTCGTAATTGGGTAAATCTCTCTTAATTTTTCTTGCTGTGTGGTAAAAGTTTGACTCATTCCAACAATAAGTGAAACGTTGAATTTTCAATATAAAAGCCGATTTATTATATAAAAAATATACCGTGTATGCTAAGTTGACAATTATGTAGTACAAAAAAAAAATTAATTACAGTGTGCAAATCATCCTTCCCTCGTTATTTTGACCTGGACATTTTTTTAATCATTTTTATTTTTTTAATTGAGTGTTTGTCGGAGGGGTCCAAGACCCCATGACTTTTGTCGCACTTGAACCATGAGAAAAATGCGAGGAATGCTTCAGTACACAGAGAGAAACCTAAAAATGCTCAAAATTCAAACTAAAAATGCTAAATCTTTACCAAAAAATGATTTAATAATGTCTACATGTGTATCTGAATGCATACTGAAGTGAAATCAGGACCCAGAGGAACAGATCATATGCTCCAAATAAGGCAAAGTCCTTTAAGGCAAAAATATAAATTGTATATAAATTGTCTCTGTATAAAGCCATCTAGTGGCAAGAGTCATGAAATATCATGTTATATTATTTTTTTCCACTAGAGGTCGGCAAAGACACCCAATGTAAGATATTTTGAGCTGAATTAAAAGGTTTGGGTTTTAGGCATGAAATTAAATTGTGAGTTATTTTGAATTTAAGTTGAAAAAATGTGAGGAATGTGCTTAAATTACTAAATTACTTTTTAATATTATTATTTAATTACTTTTTAGTAATTTAGAGGTAAATATTTTTTTTTTTTTTAAATCTCCAATTTTTTTAATTAAAAATAGACAAAATATGATCAAAACAAAATAAAATAAACTTTAAACAAGAAGCAGTTGTCTTTCAGAACTGGCATAAACATGAAAAGCCTAAAGTCAAATATCCATACATGTTTTTTTGCATATAAATAAATATGTGCATTTATACACACAGCCTGCACATTTTCCACTAAGAGATACATAATTTCAGTGAGCCGTTAAAAAAATGATTTTCTAATTTATTAGAAATTTTACAAACTAATGAAATGGCAACCTGTTACATTGTTATAAAAATACGGATTTTACCTTATTTTATTTGATTCTTTATTTGACAGGGACAATGGACAGTAAAAAAAACTGCCCCAGAATTAGCTACAAAGGGCAGCCCCCCTGGGCAGGGGCATATAATATTCATTATATTAAAAACATGTCAAATAAAACAATTGTTCATGGTCATGTTATTTGTCAACTACTAACTATAGCCTAGGCACAAAATCTGCAGTGTTACTTCAATTGAACTACAACCCAGTGTTGTCTCAATCTCTATAGAGTTCAAAAATAGAAGTGCTCGGGGGGGTTTTTTGTTTGTTTGTTTGTTTTACCAGCTTTGAAGATTTCAAGAAAAGTTGGAAAAACACAATTATATTGCAGCTGCTGGACACTTCGGTGTTTGCCTGGTCGGAAGGGATAACGTGTTTGAGATACATGACTAAGAAGAACAAGGTTATATAGGCCTACATCTTTCCATATCATTAATACAACAACGAAACAGACAGAACCAGAAAGAGCTTGATTGGCAAGTAATCCTGTGTTTACACACACTAGGAATTTGTCTTGGTGACAGGAGCCTCCTGTGTACGAAAGAATAGACATAGTGCAGACATACACAAAGATGAAATCTAACACAATAATAATAAGAAAACAAAATTTAAAATAATGCAATGTAGAACTAGTGCAATAATTGAAATAGGCCTATAGAAAGATTATAAATTGAGCTGGGCAACGATTAATCGTGATCCAAAATAAAAGTTTGTTTACATGTGTGTGTACCATGTATAATTATTTTGTATATATAAATACACACACATGCATGCATATATTTAAGAAAAATATGTTATTTATATACAGTATAAAATATTTAAATATAATATAAATTATGTATAAATGTGCTATATATAGTTTTATGAATGTACAGATATAAGTGAAGCTGGTATAATGCTGTTTGTGGAGTTGTTTAATCAGATCTTGAGAGAGTTCATGTATTTTATCCCGAGGTGGAAAGTCCAGGGGTCAGAAAGTAAAAGTCCTGCCATATTTTTATTCCACCCACAGCAAAAACTCCAGCGTTATGATAATAAGCAGAATCACTGAAGGAGAAATTCATATTTTAGTCACCGTTATGGTGATCAGTGTTTGCTTTAGTTGGGCAGTTGACCATTAAATGTTTAACTTAAGAGATGTTTGGCTGATGTAACTAAATTTTAACAGTTGGAAGAACAAATAGAAAAAGTGATCAAATATGATAGATTATCTTTTATTATCATAATTTGACCTGAATCACTGAACTCATTTAGAGCCTAATATCTGACTTACAGATCATAATTTATTCATACCGCAATGCATAATGGAGGCCACGAATGAGTTTTGATTGGTGGCACCCAGAATGCACTGCATAATGCTAGAATTGTTATAATTGTTGAGACTCACAGGCTGATTTTTGATGTATATGTGTGCCCATATGCTACTTCTCCAAAATCTTTTGATTAGAATTTTTTAAACAGTTTTTATAATAATATAAAACTTACTTTAAACATTATACTGTGTAATCAAAAGATTAAACGACACAAATTAGTTCTTTGTAATAAATAATTACATCATAATGGTGAATTAAAAAATATGAATTTCTCCTTCAGTGATTCTGCTTGTTAACATCAGGTGTCTTCAATAATGCTCAATCATCACTCAATTAATCACTTAATTATCACATTAACTTTAACACTCTTGAGTCTGGATCCAAATAAACTCCCAGTAAAGTTCATTTAACACTGGAGTTTTTGCTGTGGGTGGAATACAAATATGGCAGTACTTTTACTTTCTGACCCCTGGACTTTCCACCTCTGTTAACGAGCATACACATTATGCAATAAGCCTTACTGTCATACAGTGTGCAAAAAGAGTTTTAGTTTAACTAGAAACTAAATTTCCCCATTATCTTCTTGCGTAAAAACATGCTTATTAGCAAAGTTAATGCTCACATAAAGCAAGTAATGTAATAGGGCCTAACGTTTTTACAAAATAATCGCAATACGCTTATCTCATGTCAACACTCATGTCAAGCAACATTAAAACACATTTTATGTATTGTTTTCCATTAATGACTAATTAGTTACAGTTTAAATGATCGGTTGTATCATTAAAGGTGCTCCAAGTAGGGCTGGGCGATATATCGCACGATATTGTTATGCGCATCTCGTCAGTAAAGCCGGTTCCTTGATTAGTAGTAAATCACCTTCACCTGCTTTCAGGTGGAGCGGCATTTACTACACAGAGCCGTATTTCACTGACAAGCTGAGCCATATCGGGTTAATATCGAGGACGTATCGCCAGCGATATTTAATGCGATATGGCTCAGCTTGTCAGTTAACTATGGCTCTTTTTACCCAGCAAAAACTCCAGTGTTAAATTAACACTCCTGGGATATGAGTCCACACTCAAGAGTGTTAAAGTTAATGAGATAATTAAGTGATTAATTTAAAACCGCATTTTTCCATCTTAAAAATATATCTAAATTACGCCATATGCTCTCATTGACAAATGCGGAACAATTAGTTCATGTGTTCATGACCTCAAGGCTAGATTATTGTAATGCTCTACTGGGTGGTTGCCCTGCACGCTTAATAAATAAACTACAGCTGGTTCAAAACGCTGCAGCTCGAGTCCTTACTAGAACCAGGAAATATGACCATATTAGCCCGGTTCTGTCAACACTGCATTGGCTGCCTATTAAACATCGTATACATTTTAAAATATTATTGATTACTTACAAAGCACTAAATGGTTTAGCTCCGCAGTACTTGAGCGAGCTCTTTACGCATTATAGTCCTTCACGTCTATTGCGATCCCAAAATTCCGGCCAGTTAATAATAATATAAATAATACCTAGAATATCAAAATCGACTGCTCGCGGTAGATCCTTTTCCTATTTAGCACCAAAACTTTGGAGCAGTCTTCCTACCATTGTCCGGGAAGCAGACACACTCTGTCAGTTCAAAGCTAGACTAAAAACACATCTCTTTGACCTAGCATTCACATAATATATTATAGACTTCTATAATTCAATGTTAGGCTGCATAGATTAGGTCAGCCGGAACTGGGAACACTTCCCTTAAATCCTGATGTACATGTTACATCATAAGAAGAATGGCATCTACGCTAATTTTAGGGTCTTTGTTTATCCCGAGGTGTTCCCGCAGCCTGCCGGATCCAGGCCGTATCCAGATCTGACTAGGACCTTCGCCTGGACCCGATGACAATGCAGTGCTGAAGTGCCAACTAGCCTCTCCCTATGGAGGATCCCTTTCCCACTCTACAGATAAAGCGTTGTGGGGAAATTTGGTTCGCGTACCCACCCCGAAGTTGTGTGTTCACATTTGGGGCAAGACTTGCAGTACATTTCAATATGCATCTTAGGCCAATAAAACCTCTTAGAAATTCGCATTAGGGTCTTCATGAACCAGACCTAAGTGACCAGACCAAGGAACGTCCAATCTCAAGCACCTCCTTCCTGTAAGCTTTAGGTACAACATACTGAGTTCCTTCTTCCTTACTCTTTCTATAGAGTAGACCTGCCTTGAGAACATACGTTTCTCCAAAACCTTGCAAGAGTCAACCTTCCTCCTCAGCTTGAGCCAACACTCCACTAGAGAGGGGTCTCCCTTTTGTAGTTTAGCTAGATTGTTAGGTGTGGTAACATCAGACTCTGTTAGTTCAGGATCCCCCACATCTAGCGTAACATGGTCAGTGTTGCCAACAAGTCCATTCACCTCCTCCCTATGTCGCTCTAACCTCTCTTCATCAGTGGGCTTAGCCTCTGCCTCTACGTCAGCAGTTAAAAAAGGCATCTCATTCAAAGCATTAGTCTCTGTCTCCTGCCTTCTACGCTGGGTTTGGGCTCTCGTTCTGTTCTCTCATTCTCCTCCAGATGAAGTAACTTCAGCAGTGGATGAACCTCCAGTTGCACCTTGTCTACGCTCTTGCTCAGTCCCCTCCTCAGACTGACCCCTCAGCTTTAGTGGCATCTTAATGAGCAAAAAAATTCCAACTTGTTTATTATGACCTGGGCTTTCCCACTTCTGACACCAACTGTAAGATGGCCCAGTGGTCAGAGGGAATCATTTTTAACAAGCTGGGCAGGGGTTCAGTGGATCCCAAAAAGGTGGTTTATTATGATGAAAAATGAAAAAAATATATATATTTACAAACATGATCATATACTGAAATACAATTTTTTTGGCGTGGGAGCTGTGCTTTCACATCGAATGAAAGATAACACAGAGAAGCCTCCAGGTTTCGCATTGCGTACCATGACACCAGCTGAGCGACGAAATTCCCAGTTGTATAAAGTAGCTTTAGCCATCAATTTTGGAGTTCAAAAGTTTCACAAGTGTTTATCGCAAATTTACTATTTGCACAGACCATAAACTCCTGATTTTCTCTTTGCAGAAAATAAACCCATTCCGCAGATGGGTTCCCCTCAAGTGCAAAGATGGGCTCTGCTGATGAGTGCCTTTGAAAATACAATGGTGTATACATGCAGATGCCTTAAGCAGAATACCCCTTTTGGGAGTGGAACAAAATCAAGGTAAGTCATGTCAAATTTTGATGTTGCTGGAGTACGAACCAATCCGTGCCTCCCAACTCAAAAGTTGGACAAATAAAGATGCACTACTGTCTCAAGGTCGCAAATATGTGCTGAGGGGATGGCCAACTCAAGTGGATCCACAATTCAACCCCACCACAAAAGGAAACTGGAATTAAGTGTGCGTGATGGATGTGTACTCTGGCGAGCCAGAGTAATTATGCCCCGTCTATCTAAGTGGATTAAACCCATGAATTAATCAACATTGCAAGCTACCAATTTCGCTAAAAGTTTCAGTGTTTTCGAATTACCTAAGATCTGAATTTCTGACAATGGCTCCGATTTCACAAGCACAGAATTTGAAAAAATCATGAAAAACAGTGGGATTCGTCACTTGAGATCTGCACCCTTCCACTCTTCTTCTAATGGATTAGCAGAGCAAGCTGTCCAAATGTTCAAAGAAGGGATGAAGAAAGTGATGGGGGACACCTTGGAAACTAGACTGTCACGATTCTTGCTTAACTATCGTATCAACCCACATACAACAGGTGTGTCGCCAGCCTAGATGTTTATGGCAAGGAAACGGATATCTACTTTTGATCTTCTCTTGCCAGACATTAAAGCCAAAGTGCAGCAAAAACAACGAGAGAGTCATGACAAAAATGCAAATTTGAGAGTTTTCACAACTGGAACTGCATAATTACAGTTACGGTCCCGAGTGGATCCCTGCTGTCATTGTGAATTCCTCGGGTCCATCTTTCTATACAGTAGCTGTTGGAAGAGGACAAATCCTAAAGCGGCATGTTGATCAAATCCGAATTCGACATACTGGCCTGTTTCAGGACTCCACCCAGTTTACAGTACCCTCTGACAAAGGGTCCCAGCTGCCTGAGATTCCCTGTTCTACTGAAACAGAGACAGTACCTGAAGTAGTCATTTCAAGCCAGAACACAACAGAGCCATTTGCTGAGGATGAGCTTTAATCGCCTGACAAGTTAGACACACCAGCTGTACAGTTACGTCGTTCTACAAGGGAAAGACACACACCTATTCATCTCCAGGACTATGTTAAATAGCTGAAAACATAGCTGTAACAAGTTATCAGAATATTTCTGAGAAGCTATTGCTTTCGTATGTCTTAAAAAAAACTCTTCTGTTCTGAGGAAAATAATTTCCTCCTATTTCTCAAATAGTAAAGTTACTTCTGGTGGGTATTTTAGTATATTTAGTAATATCCTACCATAAAAGTGGGGGAGGGGGGAGTAAGTGTGATACCTTACTGCAATACTTTGGAGTGCAGTTCACATAATGGCTACAAGAGGGGACTATTTTATTTTAAATGGGCTGTTTTCTTTAGTTAGCTTACTCTTCCGAGTGAGTGCTAAACTGTAATCTTCTGTATTCACTTTTTGTGATTAAAAGTTCAGTTTTTGTGGATATATGTCTTTAGTGTTCAATCAGCACGACACCACAAGAATCACAAATGCTGCCTCAAGTATCTTTTCACTTTTACTTTGTTGAGTTTGTTCTGGACTTGAGGAGATGAAGAAAGAAGAAACATTATTCTTTGAAAAACATGTCATGAAAAACCTGCCCAGCCATGCATGATTTCCAGTGTGTAACAGCACAGATCTTCTCCAGACTCACTGTTTTGGACGATGTCCTGCATCTTCTTCCAGACTCTGAACGGCAGGTTGCCCAAGTATCGTGACACATGAATCAAAGCTCCAGAAGCCATCTGTGGGTCCGGCTGTGAGATCTGGACTCTGGAGGAACATTCAGGAGTCAGAACTGCAGTGGATCAGAACCAGAGAGACCAGAGACACCAGCAGATCACTCACCTTTCCATTGAGACTGGAAACTTCTGCAGAACAAACACACCATTTATCATCAAGATCTCAGTCATCAATCAATCAATCAGTCATCAGTCAATCAATCAATCAATGATGTGAAATCAGACCTTCAGAAAGCAGACGTCATTGGCTTTCATCATTTTCTCCATGTCTTTGATTGTGTGTGAAAGAGCTGAGATGTGTGTGTTCATCTCCTCCAGCGTCTCCTTCATCATCTGCTTCTTCTGCTCCTCTTCCTCTCTCAGTGCAGTGATTGTAGCTTCTTCTTCATCTCTGAGAAACTGATGAAGCTTCTCAAACTGCTGTTTAATCTGACGGTCTGTGTGCTCAGCTTGAGACTGAAATCAAAATCACATTCACTTCAATCATCTCAAAGACGCAGCTGATTCTGGAGCGGCATTAAGAGTGAGTGGGGCAATGTGGGTTAGTTAAATACAACTTTAACTTTCTGAAGTACTAGCACTGTAGTAGTAGATGTTCTGTGTCTGTAGTGTGAAAATACACATTATCAATCAAATCATCAGGTTGAAGCATAATATCAGCAGCTCAGTGTCTGTTGCGCTAAAAGTTTGTTGCGCTCATGAATATTAATCAAATTATCTGCATTCAATTAAACTGAATTCACATTTATTTGTATAGCACTTTTCACAATACAGAGCGTTTCAAAGCAGCTTTACAGAAATGCCACATTACAATTTAGAGTGATCTGTTATCAGAGGTAACTGTCTAAGTTATGTATTTCAGAAATGTACATATACAAAATCACCGTTGGCGAAAAAATGTATTAATTTAAACAATGTAATAATTTAGTGTGGAAACAAGGAGCTCTCTGAAGTAATGAATTCAACCAAACTAATTAGATCAAATGAAAATGTGGAAGATGAGCACTAGCCAATGGGATTAGGGCTGGAGCATTAGCCCCGCCCACTACTGAATAAACAGCTGACAGAGTCGTCTGTGCTTGATATACACAAACTGTGTGTGTGTGTGTGTGTGTGTGTGTGTGTGTGTGTGTGTGTGTGTGTGTGTGTGTGTGTGTGTGTGTGTGTGTGTGTGTGTGTGTGTGTGTGTGTGTGTGTGTGTGTGTGTGTGTGTGTGTGTGTGTGTGTGTGTGTGTGTGTGTGTGTGTGTCAAAAGAATCAGTCCGCACCTTGATGTGTTGAACGGTTTTCTTTCTTGTGAACCTTTCTTTAACGTTTTTATTGTGTTGAAGTTTCTCTTGTAAGGACTTCAGTGCTGTATTGAGCTCCTCCTGGAATTTAAAAAGAAAATCTATAAGACACCAGATATTTCTTTAGTATGATCTTATATTTATTGCATAAGCTTAAACAGGTGTTTATCCTCATCTTTAAATCCGTTTCATTTAAATTATTTAAATCATCTTTAAATTAAATTTCCTCAATCTTTCCCCTCAAACCAACTAGTTCCTTTTGTCCTTAAAGTCCACCAAAACCATCCGGGTTCACAGAAAGCCACAGTCTCTTGTCTTAATGACTGCAGACCAGCGGCTCTCATTAAGTGTTTTATTAAGAAACACCTCCTGAGCACCAAACCAGAATCATTTGACCCACTGCAGGTTGTGTACAGTACAAATACATCCACATAGAATGCTATTTCTTTTACCATTCACTAAATTCTAACCCATTCGGAAAAAAAGGACAGTTATGTCGGATTACTGGCATTTAACACTAGCATGCCCTCAAAACTAATAACCAAGCTGCATAACCTAGGGCTAGTGAGCTTCCTCATAGCAGACCCCACCATGATCAGAAAACACTCATCCAACAACTTTGTAATGAACACAGGCGCACCTCAAGGCTCTGTACTCGGCCCTATGCTGTTCACTCTCTTTACACACAAGTGTGCCTCTGCAAAGCAGAGCAACATCATCATAAAGTTGACAGAGGACACCACAGTCATTTTTTTTATCTTTTAGACGCCAAACATGATTATTCTCCTGCGACGGACCCCCATCCTAAAATTTAAAAGACATTTAGTTTTGTGTATAAAGACCCAATTTATACTGTGAAAAATTCATATTATTAACATGTCTGAATATTGTTTGGTAAATATATTCATCATTACATACTGTTATAGTACTGTACTTATTTAGTAAGTTGTACTTTTTTTAATACAATTTTTTTTTTACATAGTGTTAATGTATTTATCAATGTGTAAATCATTTATAATCATCTTGGTTTTTGTTATATATTTTTCATACTTTTTCTCTAAACTTCACTAAAAAATGCTGGGTAAAAAAAACAAACATTTCTGGGTCATTTATAAACAACCAGCACCTGGGTAAAAATATTAAAACTAACCCAATTGTCACACTGTGTCTGTAATAATTGCACAAAGCAGGATAATCTAAACAAACACATCTTTATTATTCCACAAATTAACATAAAGAAGATCGCAGGAGCAAACTAACACAACCACATAAGACGATACTAGACAATGAAACAAAGGAAACTGAAAACTCAAATACACCGGGAAGGTACTCAGCTCAACGTAAACAGGTTGAGCTATATATTTTTTAAATTCAACAGAAGAAAGGAAGTCATACGGGATTGGATCAACATGAGAGTAAATGATGAAAGAATTTTAATTTTTGAAGAGCAATCCCTTTAAGAGCATTTATGAGAAGATATACACATACAAATATTGGAAACATGATGAGTGTAAAAGATGAAAAAAACTCGATCCAGACTTACAGCTGTAACTTTTACTGACTTTTGACCGGTAAAATCCTTAGAGAGGAAGAACAACAGAAGAATGGAAAGAGTGTGTCAGTGAAGGTGGTTGTGAATGTGTGTAGATGTGTGTTAGTTACAGGATCAGAGAATGACACTGTTCCTCTGTCATAATCCAGATCAACTCTCACACGCTCAAGATCCTGTTCAACACGAAAACCGGACCCAGTCAGTCCGTACCGCCCACACCAGACATCAGAGTTAAAGAAAACACGTCTCTTCCTCTGGTTTGACGCTGTAGTTACTCCAAGACACCAGTATGAACTCTCTTTAACCTCCACATCCCAGCTGTGTGTTCCTGAGTTAAAACCCTCTGAACCCAGAACACAGTGATACCAGTCAAATCTCTCTGGATTATCAGGAAGTGGTTGTTTGTTCTCGCTCCATCTCACACTGGTCAGATCATCAGACAGGATGAGATCTGGATTTGCAGTTTTTGGATCCGGAATCACAGGAGCTGATGAGACACAATCAACAGATGCTTTTATTCTGATCTTCATATAATGATCAAGAGTGAACCAAACACAGATTATTATGAATTATGACATTAGTCCTATTGATCAAACACATCAGACATTTTCCTCTGATCACTCTGTGTTTTTTGTTACTCATTTTTATTATCAGTGTTTAATGGCATCAGTGACAAACATTAAATGTGTGATTCAAATATTTGTCTCTCATCAAGAGAAACTGATAAACTGGAAAAGTTAAAATCGCAATCAAACAATCAGAGCTGTTGAGATGAAAAACTGTAAAGAGATGTAAAAATTCTGTTCAGCATCATCTTATGTTCATTAAACTGGGTCTTAATGTGTGTGTATTTGTTTTAAATACTTTTAAATCAGAGTGAATGAACAGTGCTTTCTTCCACTCTCACTTGAGCAAGGCGCTTCAACCTCCAATCGCTCCCCGGGCGCCGCACCAAAAATGGCTGCCACTACTCCAAGTGTGTGTTCATGGTCTGTTTGTTCACAGTGTGTGTTTCAAGTCAAGTCACCTTCATTTTAGGCTTTTAACAATATAGATTGTTTTTAAAGCAGCTTTACAATGATAATAGGAAATGACAGTAACAGATTGTTTTGGCTTTACAGCAGCTCTAGAATAAAGTTATTGTCCAGCTAAGGTTAGTTTTGATTTATTGATTCACTTCATTCCGTTGCAAAGTATAGTTATTCACTTAGGGGCAGCTTACAAGACACCGTTCTAACAGAAAACCCTCAACGCGCTCCAGCCCGCTTATCCACACAAAACAGTGCCAGGTGGCTCGAGAATGCAATAGGTTCCAAGGTTAATCCTCCTCTGCTGAGATCTTCAGAGATTAAGGGGGCTTTTACACTGGGCTCGTTTGATGCGGTCCGAGCGCGATTGTTCCCGGCGCCCCCCGCAGCGTTGGTCTGGTTTCACACTCAACTTGATTCTATCGAACCCTGTTGCGTTTGCGTGCATATTTCGTCATCGCAAAGTGCACGGCGCATGATAGAAAACAGAAGGCGGGTCAATATATTGTGTTTTTTATTAATTCGCTGCTATTATGCGCAGCTGAGTGAACAATACAGGTTTACTGTGCATGTGTCACATAAGGTGGGCTTCTGCTGCTTGCAAACAGACTATTTTGAGGAGACAGTGGATTTTCAAATGTTAATGTTTCAGGCCAACGCCTGATGCACGACAAATGCACAAATACACTGCCGGCTCAATCACTCACTGCCGGTAATTCATCAACACTATCATCCCTTACAAGTGTTTTATTTAACTGAATACATCACAATAAGCTAAAACGCATGCACAGGTTACTTTACTTCCTGAACAAGTGCGCACCCGAGTCCGTGTTGCTTTCACATTCACGTGAACCGTGGCACGGTTCGGGAACAACCGAACTCAGATCATCTCCTCCAGGTAGTCTCGGGTTCGATACCCAAGTGCGCACCCGGGTCCCATGACGTGATTCTGCTTGTTAACAGCAGGTGTTCATCACTAATGCTCAATCATCTCTTAATTAATCACTTAATTATCTCATTAACTTTAACACTTTTAACACTCTTTAGATTGGGACAATACGTACTTGAGCAGTGTTGATTTAACTCTGGGGATTTTGTTGTGTACCTGTAACGTTGTAGTAATCATGAGGACCTTGATTAGCTTGTTCAGATGTGTTTGATTAGGGTTGAAGCCAAACTCTGCAGGAAAGTGGATCTCGCGGTCCAAAGATGAGGACCTCTGCATTTACCCAGTGTATTTGCCCCGATCAGCAGCTGGAGTGCCCTTGATAGTCACCTGAGGATGCTCTACCCCAGACTATTGCTACTCAATTAAGGAGTACATTTCCCAGAACTCACTGTTCGGTCTCATCATCCATGATTTTCTCCAGCTGTGTCTCATTAGGCTTGTTAGCTCACCCTATATAAGCCTGGGCTGCATCAGAGACAATTCATATAGAGACATGCCACTTCCTCAATCCTCAATACGACTATATAGGGAAAACCCATAATGCCAAAGATGGCAGTTGTATGCACATGTCCCGCCCCTCCCGCTGGAAAGCCAATCGTCTGCTTTTAACAGTAAAGCTGGGAAACATTTAGCCTATCGTCTGGTTCCACTGACGCACAGTTGAGGTCTGAGACAGCGGAGACGAGAACCCTTGCGCATGCGTAGTAAAAGTATAATTTGTGGGGAAAAAGGCGTTTTAAACCTAATTTTGGGGCAAAGTCAAACTTTTTCTGCGATTTTTATCATATATTACTGCTGTTTCTATACATTCAGTTTTTATGTCCCGGTGACCAGTGAAAGTGCAGTTCTGACTCTCTGCCCATTCATTTCGATAGGAGCCTGGTCTTGTTAGTCCCAAATAGCAGCCTGGAGGCTTTGCCAAGATGGCGGCCAAGTGTGCCTAAAAGGACTTTGGCTGCGTTCAGCCCCGACAAAACGTTGCACAATGTTTTTTAAACAGAAACGGTGATGCGTTGAACACACTGTTCTGATGGCGCAAGAGTTGCAACTATGGCAGCTGAGAAGGCCATTCTTTGTGTTCTTTGTGAAGAATTTTCGGAGCCTGATTAAGTCGGTATAAATATGTTTAATACTACAAAATATGCCTGATGTTACAGTTACTGCTTTTGCCGCCCAGAACACAAGAGAACATCCCAATCGAGTGAAGAGATTTGTGGAAACTGAAATGGAAGCACACATCTTACCTAATTCTGACTAAAACACATCTATATACTGACTTTATTTGTAGTTCATACTGTTTTAATACCCTGTATTTTCTTTCTCATTTTTAGGAAAAGCACTTAATTACCATTGTTTATTCCTATACCAAATGTCATACACTCGCAATGAAGCTACAAATATAAACAACTACATCATTATGTTGATATGCTTGTCGTAAGTTTTATTGTAAAAATATAGGATGTCTTCTAAAATCCTCAGTTGTTGCTTATACCGAGCTGCATCGAACACATTTGTAAATTACTTTCCTTGAACCCATTGTGTGAGTTCACTTTAATACAGCGTGCATTATATACATGTTGCTGCTGATTGGACTGCAGTTCTGACACACCCACCAAACAAGAGAACGTATCTCAACCCCTTTGCACACCGGTGCGCGTCGTTTCCAGGAAACATGAAGTTCAACCCGGAAACCGTAGCAAAACGTTGCGCACCGTTTTGAACTTGAACGTGCCCCTGGTTATCCCAGTCATTCTTTGTCTAATGTCATACAGGAAACCAGGAGAATGCACAGAATTGCAGCATCTTGTTTTTTTAATGTTCTGCCTGTTATTCTTTGATTTCTTTGTGTTTGCCTTTGACCCTGTCATTTTTTGGACTGTTTACCTTGTGTTTTGACCTATTGCCTGTTTTTGGATTATGTTCTTGGATTGCCCTTCATTTAAACTGCATTTGGATCCTCAACCCTTGTGTCTCGGAGCAGTTCATGACAGTATTATTCCACAATATATTCCCCAGCTAGCAGGGAACGTTCTCAGAACTTTGGCTAACATTCCCTATTAGGTTAATGTTTTAAAGAAATGTTCAAATAATGTTTTAAGGATGTTTTCTCATTGTTTCTATAAGGTTAAATGTAAACTAAGATATAACGTTTTAACTGTAACATTTTGAGGATGTTTTGGGAAAGTTGTTGAGATAAAAGATTATACAATGTTCCATAATAACAAAGGAGGAACATTATCAAATCAACATTCGCAAAATGTTTTGAGGATATCATTGAGGCCTGAGAAGACAGAATGATCTGAACTGTCCTTTTCCTAATTAAATATTTAATTTGTCACCATTGTTGAGATTCTTACACTCATTCTTGATGTCCGTTTGTACCTACACAAAAAAAAAAATTCAGAACAAGTTTTAAGAAATCCTTATATTGAAAATTCTGGCTCTTATGCTGTGGAATCACTGTGATGCTGCAATTGACAATATATATAAGTCAGAGTTTAGGCTCTAGATTAGTTTTGTATTTCAGATAAAATTGATTGTCAAAACATTACCAACATCTTCAGATGAAATTTTCTATTTGGTCATCTGGCTGTTTTAACTCACTTACAGCAGACAAGCAAAATCTAAAGTTAATGATTTAAGAGTCAAGACCCCAACAAAAGCAAACACTGATCACCATAACGGTGGCTTACAGTTTGTGATTTTCTGCTTGTTAACATCAGGTGTCTTCAATAATACTCAATCATCACTCAATTAATCACTTAATTATCTCATTAACTTTTATCACTGGAGTTTTTGCTGCGTTCCTTTTAGGAGAACATTCTGGGAACCAACCAAAGTAAAACTAAAAAAACTACCCGCTGAAAACATTATTAGAACTTCATGGTAATGTTCCCAGACAGTTTTTAGAACAAAGCATTTCTAGCTGAATCATAAAGGGATATAATGACTGCTGATTGAACTATCCTGCTCACGGTATATCTGAACAATATATTATATAATACAAGGTATATCTGAACAATATATTTTATAATACAACTATGATTTTATAAACATTCTATCCAAAAAGTTTTGTCTAGAGAACAATCTTAAAAAAAAACATGTAGCAACTTTTGGAGTACAAAATATTCTTAACTTTTTTTGATGTGATTTCTTTAAAGTTGTTCTGATAAAGTAGTAAGTCTTTATTTTAGGCACACACAGACATCAATATTCAGTGTATGAGTCTCAACAATGGTGACAAACAGAATATTCAATTAGGAAAAGGAAATTACTAAGAAAATTCAGATCTTAATTTATTCATACCGCAATGCATGATGGGAGCCATGGATCAGAGCAACTTTTAAGATATATTTTAGGTTATATTGAAAAGCAGAATGTAGTATACTGTACACTCATATTTTGTTATAATCAATAAAGTAAGTTTTTAATGAATTTGGTGATTCAGGTCAATGTGAATATGTGATTTCATCTAAACATAACCAACACCACTTGACCAGCTTTTCTTGTTGTTCATCTGCGAGTTATAACTCAGTTACAACAGTCAAACAATAAAAACTAACATTAACAGCTTAAGGGTCAAGAGCTCAACTAAAGTAAACACTGACCACCATAATGGAGACTTAAAAAATGTGCCTTTGTCCTTCAGTGATTCTGCTTGTTATCATCAGATGTCTTCAATAATACTCAGTCATCACTCAATCAATCACTTAATTATATCATTAACTTTAACACTCTTGAGTCTGGAGCCAAATAAACTCCCATGAGAGTTCATTAACACAGGAGTTTTTGCTGTGAGTTCATGGGTGAAATAAAAATATGGCAGGAATTTTACTTTCTGACCCTGGATTTGACACCTCTGCTACATAGCAAACGATGTTAAAGACAAAATCGTCTGGCTTTTACTAATGCTTATTTAGAATAACAATTTTGTATGATTTATATATTAGATATACCCTTAATCGATCACACATGTACAATTTTATTTTATCAATTATTATTATGAACAGTTCAAATTAATTAATATATAAAGACATGTTCAATTCTCTCTATACTTTTATCAACTGTACAACTTTGTACAATAAGACTTTTTCTTTTAGTTGTCCTCATTCATAGACATTTATTTTCTTCTTGCTGTGTAAATTTGTTTAAATTCTTAATATTTTTCAATCTCGTAATATTCTGCAGAATAGAGAAGTGTTTTGCAGTTTCACTCTTTCTCAGCATGTGAATTACTGTTCGCTACTGATGTCACACCTAAACTCCTAAAATCAGGATCAAAGCCTGAGTTGACAGAGAAGTTGATGATCAGCATCATGGTACCAACAAAGCCTGGTTGGATAGGTTTGGTTTTATCAACTCAAAACTAATCCAGCAACCCTGAATTTGTTCAACTACCATCATGGTACCGGCCCCAGGCATATTGCGCTTGATCATCTTTATACACAAATGGTTGGGTGTTTCAGTCAATAAAGGAACATGTAAGTATGTCTGACAAATCAATTCAGTTGTTCTAATCAAACTTGTGCTTATGCCAAAAGAATCAATCCTCACCATGATGTGTTGAACTGTTTTCTCAAACTCTTCTGTAATGTTTTCATTGTGTTGAAGTTTCTCTAGTAAGGACTTCAGTGCTGTATTGAGCTCCTCCTGGAATTTAAAGAGAAAATTTATAAGACACCAGATATTTCTGTAATATGATCTTAGATAGCAATGTTTTTCTGGCTCAGCTCCAGTCCTCACAGCCCTTTTTCCCTCTGCCCACATCCTGCAAAGAATGACGGCCCTGGAGTGGCACAGATATGGATTTAAGACAAGGGTCACACACAGGCCCGGTTCTACGGGGGTGCTAGAGGGTGCTAAGCACAAACAAAAAGTGAAAGCACCCTCAGATGAAATTATTAATAGCACACATGTAAACGAGATTTCGCCGACAATAGAATCACATACGGATTTCACATACATACAAAATAAATCCATTTACACGATTTTTCAAATCAGAATTCATTTAATTATGCTTTCATGTTTAATGCATGTGATTGGTTGTGTCCTTTGCGATCGTGATACGCATAGGTGAAGCTGTCTCTTAAATTGCCCACTTTGCTTGCGTGTGTGCGTCCCGCTCAGGAAATTAGTTCGCTGACTTTCTGAGACGGGGCTTTAGGTAGCCTAAAAATATGAATTGTCCATTTTTCATCATGGACATAAGATATTGGCTCAAGAAAGCTCAAACCTCTAGTAAATCACAAGATGAAATGAAACCGCCTGCCGATGACAGCAGCGAACCCCGCCCTACAACCTCACTCTCACCGCTTGACACCCCTGCAAACACTGGCGACAAACCTAGTGTCGCGGCCGATGGCGATGGCGCCGAGTGACCTTAATCTTTAAATCAGCTGTTTCGTTCAAAAGGACTGATTCATTGTCGTCAGAAACTATATGTTTAAAATGTAAGTTACTTATATTAACTTCATTATTCAACTGCAGAATAAAATTAATTTAAATTATTCACACATTTGCAATAGGCCTACTGCTGATATTTGGGAAAAACAGCACTCTTTGTGTAACATTTCTTAACTATATCATATGATATAAATGTAAAGGACAAAAACTCGTAGAGGGCATTCCCCCCTATTTTGAACTTTGACCATTCTAACTGCATTTAAACCATGCAGTAAATCACTCTAGATGCATCCCCGGTCTCCCTACTATTTTCAGACAGCCCGATCTCATCAAAGTGCGTATCAATACCACGAATGTTATTTCTCGCGCCATTTATACGGCAAAAATTGGTTTTTGCGTGTATATGATACGCGGTTTTCGCGTGCATATGATACGCACTTTATGGCGTGTAATATGCATGCACCCCCCCCTCCCCCTAATCCTACCCAAGGGGGTTTCAGTGCGTAGCATATACACGCAAAAAACACTTTTGGCGTATAAATGGCACGAGAAATAACATTCGTGGTATTGATACGCACTTTCATGAGACTGCGTTGTTTCAGACTGATGACGATTGGGAGCCATTTCCTATGTTTATGTAAGCAGTAAGCACCCTCACTATTTTCAGAAGCACCCTCAGTGATATGGTTCTAGAACCGGGCCTGGCCACACATGAGCCATAACTGGCCCGAGTCTCAGCCAATTACTGACCCATAACCGGGTCTGCACTGGGCCTGAACAGGTTTTAGTATTAGTACCGATTCTCAGCCTTAAAGGGATAGTTCACCCCAAAATGTAAATTCTGTCAGTAATTACTCACCCTCATGTTGTTCAAACCCCGTAAGACTTTAGTTCATCTTCAGAACACAAATTAAGATATTTTTGATTAAATCTGAGCACTGGATCACTGAGCGTTTGTTTTTGGCAAACGCTGCTGCCAGTCATTTGTCCGTTTTTTTTTTTTTTTTTTTCGATCAGTAGCGAGGAAGGAAATAAATATCCAGCACATGAATTAAAATACTGTGTATATAAACAAATTGATAAACAAAATTATTGAACTATTGAATGATTGGTTAAATGATCACAGAAATTTTCAATTAAATATTTTAGTATTGTTTAAAATTCAACTTTGAAATGCCATGTCATAACAGATGAAACGTTATCATTTCAAATGAAGTAAACTGTAAGTCAGTCAAGTCAACTGCATTAAAGTGCACTAAACTGGCCTAGGATCTCAATCCTGATTTGGATCAGTTGATCACTGGATTGATCTGACACACACTCCTCACACCAACAGTCGGCCTCATGCTGTTTGCCGTGATCATGCTCTGCCATCATTGCCACACATGAACCAGATGTAGCTGCCAGAACACATGCCACTGACGACAGGAGGCCAGCAGTGCCAGCGTGAGGACACATCTGAGCCAAGATCGCTTGCTGTGTGGGATAATACATAAGCTAAAACAAGAGTTTATCCTCATCTGTAAATCTGTCTTACCTTAAAATCTGGAACCACTTCACCGATGGGTCTGAACGTGTGATTGACGTGTTTCTGTGAATCTCTGCACACTAAACACACCGGCTGTTTGTCCTCCAGACAGAAGAGTTTGAGTTTCTCACTGTGTAAACTGCAGATCTCCTCAGATACTGATGAACGCCTCTCATTTCTCTCCTCCAGGAACAACTCACACAAGTTCTTTAATGCAAGATTACATGGAGGATGAATATTTGAGGATTTTCTCCTGCAGACAGGACACTCCTGAGTTTCCTTAGTTCTCCAGAACTGTTGAATACACTCTTTACAGAAACTGTGACTACATGATAAAATAACAGGACCGTTGAAGATTTCTTGACACACGGGACAAGAAAAATCATATTCAGATAGTGAAGCCATTTTCACTGTTTGAGCTCCAGCAAAATAAACGTTACTTTCACTTTGTGAACGATGGTTTTAAAAATATAAGAATTACAAAATCTGCTGCCTGTTCAGAAACAAACTTTGCAAAGTTCCTGATTGAAAGAGTTGCTCTTTATTGATGGCTGATTCTTTTTTGCCTTTGTTGAAAGAGAAGAGAGTCGGGACAGGAGAAATAAATCAGTCTTTTCCTGGTTGTAAGTGTTGTAAGAGGATGGAGTTTCTGATCACCTTTGAACAGGTCAGAAAAGAACATCAGTGTTTCTTCAGGTTAATTTGTAACAAAATGCATTCAAAATTAACACATCGAAACAATCAAGTAATACACACACGTCTGCTTATCGTGTTGATTGTCTGTGTTTGGAGACGCAAGCTAATTTGAGTAAGGTTAATTACTCAAGCAGAAGTAAATTTATAATGTCAATAACTGCTTGAGTAAGAGTGAAAAAGTATCCAATGATGATAATCCAATGATAATGAATAATAATAATAATAATCTAATGATCCAAACATCAGAGGTGTCAAATCCTGGGTCAGAAAGTAACAATTCTGACATATTTTTATTTCACCCATGAACTCACACAGCAAAAACTCCTGTGTTAATGAACTCTCATGGGAGTTTATTTGGCTCCAGACTCAATGTGTTAAAGTTAATGATATAATTAAGTGATTGATTGAGTGATGACTGAGTATTATTGAAGACACCTGATGATAACAAGCAGAATCACTGAAGGACAAAGGCACATTTTTAAGTCTCCATTATGGTGGTCAGTGTTTACTTTAGTTGAGCTCTTGACCCTTAAACTGTTAGTGTTAGTTTTTTTTTTGTTTGACTGTTGTAACTGAATTATAACTGTCAGATGAACAACAAGAAAAGTTGGTCAGGTGGTGTTGGTTATGTTTAGATGAAATCACATGTTGATGTTGACCTTAATCACAAAACTCATTAAGAAAAATTTACCTTATTGATTACAACAGAATATCATTATACAGTATAATATTTTCTGCATTTTCAATATAACCCAAAAAATATCTTAAAAGTTCTGATTCAAAGACTTTTTTTGAAGTTTGGACTTTGGACACACAGACATCAAGAATCAGCCTGTGATTCTCACCAATGGTGACAATAATAAAGCATGTTGCAGTGCATTCTGGGTGCCACCAATCAAAACTCATCCATGGCTCCCATCATGCATTGCGGTATGAATAAATTATGATCTGAATTTTCTTAGTAATTTCCTTTTCCTAATTAAATATTCTGTTTGTCACCATTGTTGAGACTCATACACTGAATATTGATGTCTGTGTGTGCCTAAAACAAAGATTTGCTTTTTTATCAGTACAACTTTAAAGAAATCATTTAGATTATACAGAAAATTCTGGGGTTTTTTTTATTTAGAAACTCTGTGATTCCACAATGACCAACTTGCTTTTAAGCTATGAGAAGGCTCTAAATGAGTTCAATGACACTGATCAAATGATGATTATGTGTAAACATAACACCATCTGATCATCTTTTCTCTTTGTTCATCCGGCTGTTATAACTCAATTACAGCAGTCAAACAAAAAGATTAAGTTAAATATTTAAAGGTCACCTGCCCAACTAAAACAAACACTGATCACCCTAATGGTGACTAAAAATTTAGATTTGTTCCTTCAGTGATTCTGCTTGTTATCATCAGGTGTCTTCAATAATGCTCAATCATCACTCAATTAATCATTTAATTAGCTCATTAACTTTAACACAATTGATTGTTAATTTAACACTCATATTTTAACACTTTAACAATATTGAGTCTGGAGCCAAATAATCTCCCATGGGAGTTAATTTAACACAGGAGTTTTTGTTGTGTGAGTTCATGGGTGAAATAAAAATGTGGCAGGAATTTTACTTTCTGACCCTGGATTTGACACCTCTGGTTGAGTCACAGACATATATGTTGAGCGTGTGAACACAATGGCCAATCACAGACATATATGTTGAGCGTGTGAACACAATGGCCAATCACAGACATATATGTTGAGCACGTGAACACAATGGCCAATCACAGACATATATGTTGAGCACGTGAACACAATGGCCAATCACAGACATATATGTTGATCACGTCAACACAATGGCCAATCACAGACATATATGTTGAGCACGTGAACACAATGGCCAATCACAGACATATATGTTGAGCGCGTGAACACAATGGCCAATCACAGACATATATGTTGAGCGTGTGAACACAATGGCCAATCACAGACAAATATGTTGATCACGTGAACACAATGGCCAATCACAGACATATATGTTGAGCACGTGAACACAATGGCCAATCACTGACATATATGTTAATCACGTGAACACAATGGCCAATCACAGACATATATGTTGATCACGTGAACACAATGGCCAATCACAGACATATATGTTGAGCACGAGAACACAATGGCAAGCGCTCAAATGCTAGAGGGAAATGCAGGTATCGTCACATTTCTAAAATTTCAGTACCGACTTGGTACCGAAGTCTGCACTTTTGACAACTCTATGTATCATATAATGTGACTGCGTACAATATCTCATTCCTTCAGAAATTCTCCTTCCATCAGCTCAACTGCGAGCAGTGACTCAGAGAACACTAACGAGATTCAAGACGAGTCAGACAAGGATGGAGAGATGGAGGAGCCAATCAGCTGATACCTGCCCAGCCCAGCCCCGCCCTCTTCCCCCCACAAGCTCCAATCAGCTCTCGGGCCACCCAGCAATCGGCCAATGGCTTTTTACTGAGGGACAGAGCCCACTCCCACAAACCCAAAATCCTGGAGGTGCTTTACCGTCTCCGAGTCAGAGTGGGGCGGAGTTGATGAGGGTTGTTTTTGTGCTTGACATCAATATCGATGCGTCACACGGTGCAACAGCTCTGCTATGAATCGGATCAGTCCCAGCCAAAATACGTCACACAAAACACCTGATCAAACCCAAATCCATAGCTTGATAAACTGGAAACGTTCAGTAACACATCCGACTGACAGCCAATCAGACCAAAACGGACTGAACCCCCTCTGATCAAACGCATCAGAATGATCTCCTTAACATTTGTGGCTTTTTATTTTTCTAAAAACTATTTCAGAAATCAACAGTTTACTGCAGAAACATTTCGGCCTTCTAAGCCCCGATCCGTCGCGAAAGTGGAACACAGAACAAGCTCACGTTCTATGCAATCGGCCTTATTTCGTGATCTGTGTTTATGATTTGCCTTTGTTTGCAGCGCAGGCGGTTTCCTCTGTTATGTTCAACGCTCATGTGTTTTAAAGTGTTGCCCAGGCCTCACAATGTTTACGCACAGAATCTGTGGAACAGCGTCGCATCATTTTGAGCTGCAACCAATGATGATTGAAGCTTTTTCAAGGGTTACAGCTATGTGCCTAAATACTGTATATATTGCAGGTTCATTTTGGATGGCCTTATTGCATTTCCACTACTTTTTAAAGTTGCACTCATTATTATCATGAGGGAAATAATCAAATATGTTTTGTTGATTGTATGGGGACTTTCTTGATGTCTAAGCTCATTTCTTTGCCAGGCTAAATAGTCAAGAATTTTGGTTTTGATTGTATATAGACCATGTCCCAGCCAACAGGGAACGTTCTGGCAATGTTCTCTCAAAATTATGAACTAACGATCTTTTAGTGACGTTAATAGAACTTTTAAAAAAAAAGTTTTATGGTCTTTAATAATGTTCTCTAAATGTTAGCACAAAAACATAACTTTTTTAAATGTTACTACTTGCCTCAGAATGTTCAGAGAACATTCAAAAGTAACAATCCCAGAATGTTTGCAAAATGGAATGTTTCTTTAATATTTTTGAAACATTTTTTTTTTTACCTAGACTTTTTGAATGTTCAGAGATCATACTTTGTCAGCTGGGGTTGGGTTTATCTGAAATCATACCCATGTCTATAAATATATGTAAATTCAATAGTTACAAAAGCAGAGGATCATGGGACACGTTGCATTGAGGCCCTCATGATGGCCGCTGTTCCGTACAGATTCAGCATCTGTTTTCATGGATATGGCTTATAAAGTTTCTGTATCTATTGCCTTTGTTTGTCTTGCTTGGTGTCTTTTGGCTCTTTATATTTTGCATTTTAATCTTGTATGTTCCTGGGTTAAAAACTTGTTCATACGTATTATTTTAATTATATTAATCTAAAAATATGGGAAAATTTGATGGGTTTATCAACTGATAAGTGATTTAATTATAAGCTCAAAGATGTAATTATAAGCTCAAAATATAGTTGCAGAGGGTTTTTAAAAAATATATTTGTAGTAAATAAGTTGGTGGGCAATGTTTTTTTTCATTCATTTTATTAGCTAAAGAGCTGATATCATATTTGATAAAATCATCTGTAAATTTTGCAATTTGTTTTTTGTATTTGATATCCAAATCTATCAAATATGAAATAAAGTCTGGCTTTTGAATTTTATAAATGTATAAAATTCACGTTTTTATATTGTTCTGGGGATCCAGGGCTAATTTGGATGCTTCTACCTAGAAAAAAATAAAACCTGCACTGAGTCCTCGCCTTTTTTAACCTGAAACACTGTTGATCTATTTTTTTTATTGTTTATGGTGAAAATTAAGCTATTTTTTGTCTTTTCTGAATCTGAATCCTTAATATGGGTCAGATGCCTCTTGTTAAAATCTATTTTATGATTTATAAACAAAGAATTGGGCAAAGGGCAGCATCGCAAGGTGAATTGGAAAAAGTGCATGTTGCGTGTTTTCTGATTTAATTCCATTGTTCAGTCTTTATAGAGAAAACATGAGAAGCATCTCTGCAAGTATCCAAAACAAAGGTATGTTTGGGAAATATTGAACTTGAATGTTGTGTTCAGAAGGAGCTTTCTAATTGAAACTACACACAAAATCGAGCTTGTGTAGCGCTTGTATTCACGTACTTGCATAGAATTGGTTTTGTCTGCACATCAATTATACTGTTTTTAAGGGTAAACGCATTAGCTTATCACATCATGCCTTGATCAATGAATGTACAGAATTTCAGATGAGCTCCTAGAAAATGTTAGTTCATCAGACACAAGATAAAACACTGGATGTTATTGCTCTGTTGGATCACGTTAGACTTATTTTACATCACATTACATAACTTTGACCGTATGAGGTCTTTTCTGAAGACGGGTTTTGTCGGCCAAGCTGCAGATACAGTGACGTTGCACAATTACTTTTGAATTTAATATGGAATTTCAAATAGAGCATAAAACACCAGTTCATTAGATCCCTATCAGCAAGTGACGCATCAGCGAGCGTCACAGAAAGCCTATACAACAGATTTAGTTTCTGTAAGTTAGTGGCTTTCGCAACATCTGTGGCCTGCATCCTTCTCATAGCACTGTTTCTTTTTATTATAATTACTGACATCTGAAATGATCAGCGCACGTACATTAGAACATTTCTCTGTCATTTGTTTATGCCGATGAGTTTTCCTGGTGTGTGAGCAACTGGTGTATGTTTCAAAATAATGAATGTAATTGGTGCTGGGTCAAAAAATAAACATAATTGATTCATTTGCTTTATTGAGGTCCTTTTGTTCATAAGGATTAAGTTAACAAAATAATATTTGTTTAGAGTTAATGGCCATGAATGTAGACTGTGTTCATTTCGATGATACACTCACTAAGGAAGCAGAGAAAGTATTATTTTTTTAAGTTCAAATGTAAAAAAATGTAAATTTTTTGACAAGGCAAGTTTATTTAATTGGTAATTCAAAGTGCTTTACATTTAAAAAGTAATTAAAAATAATCATAAAAATAATAACATGCATAAATCAAAAAGTAAAAAAAAAAAAGATTGCCAATTTATATAAAGTGCGTTTAAAAACAAATAATAGAAGAGAATGAGACGTAAATAAGATTATAAATATAATTTATTTATTATTCAGTGATTTGTCTGACTGAATTCACCGCACTATTTTTTTAGTGCCAAAGGTATTAAGCACATAATGCTTTTCCTGCACTATAAAACCATCCAATTTATTAAATGAAACACATTAATTTTTCATTTCATTTAGGATAGAATTATTGTTGAATAAATTGAAAAGTATTAATCAATTGAATTGTATATTAGGAAATATTTCATTTAAGTTCACTATAAGTATTGCCAATTATTAGCAATGGAAAGTAGCTAAAGCTTGAGGTAGCTCGTTGGTCTAGGGATTTGATTCTCTTGGGGTGCAAGAGGTCCCGGAGGAGCCCTGCCTGCAAGCGCTGAGATTTGAAGGGTTTTCTGGGGTGACCCACGTGCACCAAGGGCTGGCGGCACAAGAGGGCACTTGACCATCTCCAAAAGTCTAGCTTTGCTTCATGGATTTTCCTGGACGGTTCCATGGTGTAATGGTTAGCACTCTGGTCTCTGAATCCAGCAGTCATTTGACTGAAAAGCCTTCAGAAACTGGCCGTGCAAATAGAAGCTCTGCAGTTGTGATTCCCAGGAGGATCAACTACAAAACAACAGTGACTTAATATATGCTACCTGAGCACTGGACATTAGTTGAGCACTAGTATTGTGCTACTATTTACCTTTTCACATAGAAGAGCATGTATCCGTTTTTCCCAACGCTGCGTGATGCCTTTGCCCAGCTAGTGCGAGTGATGCTGGCGTCACTGCATTCGAGCCAATCGGAGCTGCTGAAGTCCCTTACATGACTGATGTAGTGCCCTACACCACAGAGGAACTTTAGTATGAAGCTTAATGAGTGAATGAGATGTCTGGAAATTTAGAAGAAAGTCTTACCACAATATAAACTGCTGCCCAGATGGGATACGACTCCAGCTAGTCTGTAGTGTCCGCCGCAATCTGATGCCTCCATCTGTTGAACACAAACTCGGATTATTAGATGGTGCTGCATTTCAAATGTTTATGAACATCCTCTATTTTCTTCATTCTATCTATCTATCATCCATTTATCCATCTATCTATGAATTGCTGTCTCTATCTTTCCTGTGGTACTGCAGGCGCAACACTATTCATCTTCCTTCTCCTTTGCTGATGGTTTGGCCTCGTTCTGTCTATCACTGTCATCTCCCTGCTCTCTGTTAATCATCATGCATCAAATAAGAAAACACTTCAGTACTTATTCAATGCTTAAACATCTTTTAAACGTTGTCTTTCATAGCAACTGTATTCCTAGTGCTGTCTTTTAGAGTCATTGGGGTGAGTGATCGATCCCGAAGTGTCCAGCAGAGGGCAGATGTTTGATGAACTGACACGCACCTGAACTAGAGGACAGTGAAAAACCTTCTGGAACGTCCAGTCGATCTTTCAGTTTGCTCATTGAGGATCTTACGTCGAAGCGCATGACCAGAAGAACCAGCAATCTGTAGAGACATTCAAATGATCAGAAGTTATAAACTAGCGCATTCTGAGTTATTCTGCAGGGAACCGACTAATAAACTAAGTTTCATACCGTGGAAAGGTGAGTAACTGCAGGGCTTCTGAGGCTGCAGTGCCGGCACACTCACTGCAGGAGCATTCAAATGAAGATGTCTGGAGAAAAGAAAAAAGACTGATATCAGCCAATCAGAAACTACATCCTCCTGCTGATATATAATCAGTGCTGTCACTCACTTTGAAGTACTGCTGCAGGCTGTCAATGAGGCTTCCTATAGGGCTGATGACCAGCGAGAGATAGTTGCAATCCTCACTGAAGCTCCTCTGGAAGCCACAGCTGAAACGACAGAACATTAGCGTCACATATATAAGTCTGAGAGTCTTAAACGAGTGCAGGTGTGGATGTGAGATGATACCTGTCACAGGTGCGCAGGCGGTTGAGTTTGAACTCCATGTTGGCAACGGGGCAGGTGTATTTAGGCCAAATGCTCTGCAGAAACTCGCCCTCCTCCTTCAAATGCGACAGATAGACCATTAAGAATTCATGGGCGTCCTGAGAGGAGAAAGAGTGAAGGACAATGAGGTTATTTTATGAACAATAATACATCTGAGCATATAGATCCGGTTCATCGTCTCGCTCACCTGCTGATGGTCTCCCCAGAAATCCGGATGGCGAGTTTCAATGCCTCTCTTGACTGCAGACAAGATCTTCATCTTTAGCGTCACATCATTGCCTGTTAGCCTGGTCAACTGCAGGTCAGTAAGCGCCCTGGAGAGAAGATCGTAAAGAACTGCTTTAGTATTGCAGCTTGGAAATTGTAATTTTTTCATTTAGATTGAAATATAATAATGTTGCACAAATTCAGTGTTGGGTTTATTATGATAAAAAATAAAACTATTAAAAAGAAATGTTATTTGAAATAAAATAAAGGTTAAAATAAAATAAAATCATGAATATATTTAAATTATTAAAGCAATAATTATTAATAATAAAATTAAACATTTAAATAATATTTAATTTGTACTATACTAACAAACAAAACCGAATTTAAAAATGGATCAAAACCAGCTATATAAACACTAATAAAAATGACAAAATAACACAAAAAATTACAAAAACTTTAAAATTGAAAATGAATAAAATAACTAATAATATCCCAATGATACAAAAAACCGCTGACCTGAGCATTGTACTCCCCTCATTCCACTGCTCCCGCTGGGAAAGGACGTCGTCCCGGAAGGGGGAAGCAGTGAGGAGGCACTGCAACACGGAGTTCATGTAGCAAGTATTCCCTAAATTAGGAAAACTGTGACAGGAGGCATTCAGTTAGTCTGTGAAAAGCACATCATATGGGAGTATGTGTGTTCAAGTTGTGCATATCCAACATTTACCCCAAGTGCTTGATTTTAGCTGGCGATGCTGTCAACACATCAGCCAGCTTAACATCCTCCTCCTCCGCGTCTCTCTGCTGCGGGACCTCGATCTGCTCAGGCTGGGGACCGCACTGGATGAGCTGCAGTATCTCAGTCTGAGACAGACCGTTAGACTCCGCCGTCACAGTGGCCAGCACATCGAGAACGCTGGGAAGACATCAGCAATGTGTTAATATTCCACTTGTCCATGTGGGGTTTGATTTTAACTATAGTCTGCATTAAATCAACAACTCAAGTCAGGCAATTTTACAAAAATTCATGCTATTAATGTTTATCGTAATATCTAAAAGCCTTATAGGTGCATTTAGCAGATTAGCGCTGGGCGATAATACAGTTTACATTTTGCAATGATACAAGAAATCAGGCAGTTGAGATTTAATTCTGGGTTATTAATTAATTATGTGCTGATATAGAGATCAACACAACATTTATTCACCCACCAGTCAAGATCCACATCCACATCAGAGGCGGGTTGATCTCCGGCTGCATCTGTGAAGAGATTAACAACGCAGTTTGAGTTATTATGCACCACATATTAGACTAATTAATCATAGAGCTGTAATAAACTTCTCTAACCTTCAGGAGCCACTGTTCCCTGAAGGTCCGCCAGCAGATCAATCCTCTCGCTCTCGTCGGAGGAATTCCCCGGAGCGCTGGAAGAGCCACAAGCTCTGCTGCTCTCCAGATCTGATGGTTTGCTTTCTGCAGATGAGGAAGAACCATCACTGTTGCTGGAGGAGGTGCTCGACTCTTTGGGTACGGCTGTGAACGAACCATAGTACTGTCTTTATGAGATATTTTAATGTACAGTTATATAAAAAAGCCCTAGTCCACATCACTTTTTAAGAAATAATTACACCAAAGTTAACCAACATCTGTGAGAAGGCAATAATTTAGTTTTTGTTGTGCACACTCAAGCTTTACTATACACTTGGACAGAGAGATGATGTAAAAACTTGAAAGCATTCCCTTACCTCTGATGGCTTCTTTCTCCTGGATGGCAGGCAGCAGATCAAGCTCTGGATCAGAGGATCCACTGACTGCAGGTGAGGAAGAAGCATCAGTGTGTGTGTCGATGCTGGATGTGTGAGTGTCCATGGACTCGTCCAGCTCAGAGGAGGACACACACGGCAGAATCAGCAAAAGTATTCTGCGGAAAGCCCGGCGCAGAGATGGGAATTTGCGTTTCCGGGAGGAGGAAGATTTGGGAAGATCTGCAGGTGCAGCGGCTGAGACCACCACATCTGGAGAAGATGACATAAACACGCCACACTTCTTCTTCTTCTTCTGCTCCTTTTTGGTTTTTCGGTCCATTTTGTCACACAAAATGTCGCTAACCATTTTCTAAAGAGAAAATAAACATAATTCAGAATGAAAAACCACACTCACTGTAGTTAACAGTAGGGCTGGGTATTGGGATTCATTTCACCATTCGATTTCAATTCACAAGCTTGCTATTTGATTTGATATGGAGAACTATACAGGGAACACTCCAGGGTTAAAAATAAGAACTGAATTGTATACAAACATTTAAATTGCACTTAAGGCAGTTTTTATAATAATATAGTTATAACTGTTCGCTGAATGGTTTACAACATTAATTGAGAATTGTTTTTCCTTGAGAAAAGTTGACATGTAACTAAACTGATATATTTAGATTTTACATATATTCATTAGCAGATGCTGCTATCCAATGAACATCCAAATGAATCGATATCGATTATAGAACCAAATAGCAAGTTTGTGAATAGAAATTCAGAAAATCTAATCGATAAATGACAGATTAATTCAAACATACATTCAATATTGACAAACAGGTCAATAAAAATATAATAAATGTGAGGATTCACATTTGAAGTTATAATGTTAAGTTATAATATATAATAAATGAAGTTATACATTTAGAAAGTGTATTTAGAATACAGAAAGTTTAATTGAGAAACCTCTATAGAGTTTATTTTTCAAGCTGATAGTTTATTTCCACTGAATGACTTTTCTGAGGTAAAAGTGACATCGTTTACAAGCTGTTTTACTGATGTCTTTTCGCGGTTGAAACACTGATTGATCGATTATATGAGACATGATATTGATATTGATTTTGGTCTCTAATAAAGAGGAAGAGATGATCGGTTAATTTGCCGCTTGAACTGACTGAGCGATATCGGTCTTGCGCCACAGTAAGAGCGCCAAAAAGACTTTTAAACACACCTCATCAAATATTTACTTGAGAAAAGTGTGACACACTAGCCCAAGTTTTTTTTCCAATAGGCACTAAGCCAGAAGTACTTCAATTGTGACTTACCTTACTCCTGCACGTCTACACCTGAGTGCATTTACACGAGCTCTTTATAGCCGTTGACGCTGTGACGCATTTCGCGTTGCTGTGTCTGTGACGTCATGACAAGGCTACCTAGCGGAATGTGTTTTCATTTGAATTGTTTTCATTTGAATCAGATGCTTCTCGGACAGCAGCACGAATAACGTGTTTTTTTTTTTTTTTTTTTTTTACAAACAAAGTCTTTGATAATAATAAATATTAATACATTTGATTTATAATACACTTTTCATTTGAGAACAAATCTCAAAGTGCTACAGAGTACACATTTCAAGATGTGAAAAACAGATGGCACTTACCCTTCTCTATTATTTTGTTTTACATTATTATATTTTGTTGTATTTTGCGTATATGTCAAGCATTCCACCAGTATTTTCTGAATGCCTGTGATTTTATTTCGTAATTGGGTAAATCTCTCTTAATTTTTCTTGCTTTGTGGTAAAAGTTTGACTTATTCCAACAATAAGTGAAACGTTGAATTTTCAATATAAAAGCCGATTTATTATATAAAAAATATACTGTGTATGCTAAGTCGACAATTATGTAGTAAAAAAAATAAATAATAATTACAGTGTGCAAATCATCCTTCCCTCGTTATTTTGACCTGGACATTTTTTTAATCATTTTTATTTTTTTAATTGAGTGTTTGTCGGAGGGGTCCAAGACCCCATAACTTTTGTCGCACTTGAACCATGAGAAAAATGCGAGGAATGCTTCAGTACACAGAGAAACCTAAAAATGCTCAAAATTCAAACTAAAAATGCTAAAACTTTACCAAAAAATGATTTAATAATGTCTACATGTGTATCTGAATGCATACTGAAGTGAAATCAGGACCCAGAGGAACAGCTCATATGCTCCAAATAAGGCAAAGTCCTTTAAGGCAAAAATATAAATTGTATATAAATTGTCTCTGTATAAAGCCATCTAGTGGCAAGAGTCATGAAATATCATGTTATATTATTTTTTTCCACTAGAGGTCGGCAAAGACACCCAATGTAAGATATTTTGAGCTGAATTAAAAGGTTTGGGTTTTAGGCATGAAATGAAATTGTGAGTTATTTTGAATTTAAGTTGAAAAAATGTGAGGAATGTGCTTAAATTACTAAATTACTTTTTAATATTATTATTTAATTACTTTTTAGTAATTTAGAGGTAAATATTTTATTTAATTTTTTTAAATCTCCAATTTTTTTAAATTAAAAATAGACTAAATATGATCAAAACAAAATAAAATAAACTTTAAACAAGAAGCAGTTGTCTTTCAGCACTGGCATAAACATGAAAAGCCTAAAGTCAAATATATCCATACATGTTTTTTTGCATATAAATAAATATGTGCATTTATACACACAGCCTGCACACTTTCCACTAAGAGATACATAATTTCAGTGAGCTGTTAAAAAAATGATTTTCTAATTTATTAGAAATTTTACAAACTAATGAAATGGCAACCTGTTACATTGTTATAAAAATACGGATTTTACCTTATTTTATTTTATTCTTTATTTGACAGGGACAATGGACAGTAAAAAAACTGCCCCAGAATTAGCTACAAAGGGCAGCCCCCCTGGGCAGGGGAATATAATATTCATTATATTAAAAACATGTCAAATGAAACAATTGTTCATGGTCATGTTATTTGTCAACGACTAACTATAGCCTAGGCACAAAATCTGCAGTGTTACTTCAATTGAACTACAACCCAGTGTTGTCTCAATCTCTATAGAGTTCAAAAATAGAAGTGCTCGGGGTTTTTTTTGTTTGTTTGTTTGTTTGTTTTACCAGCTTTGAAGATTTCAAGAAAAGTTGGAAAAACACAATTATATTGCAGCTGCTGGACACTTCAGTGTTTGCCTGGTCGGAAGGGATAACGTGTTTGAGATACATGACTAAGAAGAACAAGGTTATATAGGCCTACATCTTTCCATATCATTAATACAACAACGAAACAGACAGAACCAGAAAGAGCTTGATTGGCAAGTAATCCTGTGTTTACACACACTAGGAATTTGTCTTGGTGACAGGAGCCTCCTGTGTACGAAAGAATAGACATAGTGCAGACATACACAAAGATGAAATCTAACACAATAATAATATTATAAGAAAACAAAATTTAAAATAATGCAATGTAGAACTAGTGCAATAATTGAAATAGGCCTATAGAAAGATTATAAATTGAGCTGGGCAACGATTAATCGTGATCCAAAATAAAAGTTTGTTTACATGTGTGTGTACCATGTATAATTATTTTGTATATATAAATACACACACATGCATGCATATATTTAAGAAAAATATGTTATTTATATACAGTATAAAATATTTAAATATAATATAAATTATGTATAAATGTGCTATATATAGTTTTATGAATGTACAGATATAAGTGAAGCTGGTATAATGCTGTTTGTGGAGTTGTTTAATCAGATCTTGAGAGAGTTAATGTATTTTATCCCGAGGTGGAAAGTCCAGGGGTCAGAAAGTAAAAGTCCTGCCATATTTTTATTCCACCCACAGCAAAAACTCCAGCGTTATGATAATAAGCAGAATCACTGAAGGAGAAATTCATATTTTAGTCACCGTTATGGTGATCAGTGTTTGCTTTAGTTGGGCAGTTGACCATTAAATGTTTAACTTAAGAGATGTTTGGCTGATGTAACTAAATTTGAACAGTTGGAAGAACAAATAGAAAAAGTGATCAAATGTGATAGATTATCTTTTATTATCATAATTTGACCTGAATCACTGAACTCATTTAGAGCCTAATATCTGACTTACAGATCATAATTTATTCATACCGCAATGCATAATGGAGGCCACGAATGAGTTTTGATTGGTGGCACCCAGAATGCACTGCATAATGCTAGAATTGTTATAATTGTTGAGACTCACAGGCTGATTTTTGATGTATATGTGTGCCCATATGCTACTTCTCCAAAATCTTTTGATTAGAATTTTTTAAACAGTTTTTATAATAATATAAAACTTACTTTAAACATTATACTGTGTAATCAAAAGATTAAACGACACAAATTAGTTCTTTGATAAATAATTATTACGTCAAAACACAATCAACACCACTTTAAATGGCTGTTATAACTCATGTACAGCAGACAAACAATATCTGAAGTTGATGATTTAAGGATCAAGAGTCCAACTAAAGCAGACACTGATCATCATAATGGTGAATTAAAAAATATGAATTTCTCCTTCAGTGATTCTGCTTGTTAACATCAGGTGTCTTCAATAATGCTCAATCATCACTCAATTAATCACTTAATTATCACATTAACTTTAACACTCTTGAGTCTGGATCCAAATAAACTCCCAGTAAAGTTCATTTAACACTGGAGTTTTTGCTGTGGGTGGAATACAAATATGGCAGTACTTTTACTTTCTGACCCCTGGACTTTCCACCTCTGTTAACGAGCATACACATTATGCAATAAGCCTTACTGTCATACAGTGTGCAAAAAGAGTTTTAGTTTAACTAGAAACTAAATTTCCCCATTATCTTCTTGCGTAAAAACATGCTTATTAGCAAAGTTAATGCTCACATAAAGCAAGTAATGTAATAGGGCCTAACGTTTTTACAAAATAATCGCAATACGCTTATCTCATGTCAACACTCATGTCAAGCAACATTAAAACACATTTTATGTATTGTTTTCCATTAATGACTAATTAGTTACAGTTTAAATGATCGGTTGTATCATTAAAGGTGCTCCAAGTAGGGCTGGGCGATATATCGCACGATATTGTTATGCGCATCTCGTCAGTAAAGCCGGTTCCTTGATTAGTAGTAAATCACCTTCACCTGCTTTCAGGTGGAGCGGCATTTACTACACAGAGCCGTAGTTCACTGACAAGCTGAGCCATATCGGGTTAATATCGAGGACGTATCGCCAGCGATATTTAATGCGACATGGCTCAGCTTGTCAGTTAACTATGGCTCTTTTTACCCAGCAAAAACTCCAGTGTTAAATTAACACTCCTGGGATATGAGTCCACACTCAAGAGTGTTAAAGTTAATGAGATAATTAAGTGATTAATTTAAAACCGCATTTTTCCATCTTAAAAATATATCTAAATTACGCCATATGCTCTCATTGACAAATGCGGAACAATTAGTTCATGTGTTCATGACCTCAAGGCTAGATTATTGTAATGCTCTACTGGGTGGTTGCCCTGCACGCTTAATAAATAAACTACAGCTGGTTCAAAACGCTGCAGCTCGAGTTCTTACTAGAACCAGGAAATATGACCATATTAGCCCGGTTCTGTCAACACTGCATTGGCTGCCTATTAAACATCGTATACATTTAAAAATATTATTGATTACTTACAAAGCACTAAATGGTTTAGCTCCGCAGTACTTGAGCGAGCTCTTTACGCATTATAGTCCTTCACGTCTATTGCGATCCCAAAATTCCGGCCAGTTAATAATAATATAAATAATACCTAGAATATCAAAATCGACTGCTCGCGGTAGATCCTTTTCCTATTTAGCACCAAAACTTTGGAGCAGTCTTCCTACCATTGTCCGGGAAGCAGACACACTCTGTCAGTTCAAAGCTAGACTAAAAACACATCTCTTTGACCTAGCATTCACATAATATATTATAGACTTCTATAATTCAATGTTAGGCTGCATAGATTAGGTCAGCCGGAACTGGGAACACTTCCCTTAAATCCTGATGTACATGTTACATCATAAGAAGAATGGCATCTACGCTAATTTTAGGGTCTTTGTTTATCCCGAGGTGTTCCCGCAGCCTGCCGGATCCAGGCCGTATCCAGATCTGACTAGGACCTTCGCCTGGACCCGATGACAATGCAGTGCTGAAGTGCCAACTAGCCTCTCCCTATGGAGGATCCCTTTCCCACTCTACAGATAAAGCGTTGTGGGGAAATTTGGTTCGCGTACCCACCCCGAAGTTGTGTTCACATTTGGGGCAAGACTTGCAGTACATTTCAATATGCATCTTAGGCCAATAAAACCTCTTAGAAATTCGCATTAGGGTCTTCATGAACCAGACCTAAGTGACCAGACCAAGGAACGTCCAATCTCAAGCACCTCCTTCCTGTAAGCTTTAGGTACAACATACTGAGTTCCTTCTTCCTTACTCTTTCTATAGAGTAGACCTGCCTTGAGAACATACGTTTCTCCAAAACCTTGCAAGAGTCAACCTTCCTCCTCAGCTTGAGCCAACACTCCACTAGAGAGGGGTCTCCCTTTTGTAGCTTAGCTAGATTGTTAGGTGTGGTAACATCAGACTCTGTTAGTTCAGGATCCCCCACATCTAGCGTAACATGGTCAGTGTTGCCAACAAGTCCATTCACCTCCTCCCCATGTCGCTCTAACCTCTCTTCATCAGTGGGCTTAGCCTCTGCCTCTACGTCAGCAGTTAAAAAAGGCATCTCATTCAAAGCATTAGTCTCTGTCTCCTGCCTTCTACGCTGGGTTTGGGCTCTCGTTCTGTTCTCTCATTCTCCTCCAGATGAAGTAACTTCAGCAGTGGATGAACCTCCAGTTGCACCTTGTCTACGCTCTTGCTCAGTCCCCTCCTCAGACTGACCCCTCAGCTTTAGTGGCATCTTAATGAGCAAAAAAATTCCAACTTGTTTATTATGACCTGGGCTTTCCCACTTCTGACACCAACTGTAAGATGGCCCAGTGGTCAGAGGGAATCATTTTTAACAAGCTGGGCAGGGGTTCAGTGGATCCCAAAAAGGTGGTTTATTATGATGAAAAATGAAAAAAATATATATATTTACAAACATGATCATATACTGAAATACAATTTTTTTGGCGTGGGAGCTGTGCTTTCACATCGAATGAAAGATAACACAGAGAAACCTCCAGGTTTCGCATTGCGTACCATGACACCAGCTGAGCGACGAAATTCCCAGTTGTATAAAGTAGCTTTAGCCATCAATTTTGGAGTTCAAAAGTTTCACAAGTGTTTATCGCAAATTTACTATTTGCACAGACCATAAACTCCTGATTTTCTCTTTGCAGAAAATAAACCCATTCCGCAGATGGGTTCCCCTCAAGTGCAAAGATGGGCTCTGCTGATGAGTGCCTTTGAAAATACAATGGTGTATACATGCAGATGCCTTAAGCAGAATACCCCTTTTGGGAGTGGAACAAAATCAAGGTAAGTCATGTCAAATTTTGATGTTGCTGGAGTACGAACCAATCCGTGCCTCCCAACTTAAAAGTTGGACAAATAAAGATGCACTACTGTCTCAAGGTCGCAAATATGTGCTGAGGGGATGGCCAACTCAAGTGGATCCACAATTCAACCCCACCACAAAAGGAAACTGGAATTAAGTGTGCGTGATGGATGTGTACTCTGGCGAGCCAGAGTAATTATGCCCCGTCTATCTAAGTGGATAAAACCCATGAATTAATCAACATTGCAAGCTACCAATTTCGCTAAAAGTTTCAGTGTTTTCGAATTACCTAAGATCTGAATTTCTGACAATGGCTCCGATTTCACAAGCACAGAATTTGAAAAAATCATGAAAAACAGTGGGATTCGTCACTTGAGATCTGCACCCTTCCACTCTTCTTCTAATGGATTACCAGAGCAAGCTGTCCAAATGTTCAAAGAAGGGATGAAGAAAGTGATGGGGGACACCTTGGAAACTAGACTGTCACGATTCTTGCTTAACTATCGTATCAACCCACATACAACAGGTGTGTCGCCAGCCTAGATGTTTATGGCAAGAAAACGGATATCTACTTTTGATCTTCTCTTGCCAGACATTAAAGCCAAAGTGCAGCAAAAACAACGAGAGAGTCATGACAAAAATGCAAATTTGAGAGTTTTCACAACTGGAACTGCATAATTACAGTTACGGTCCCGAGTGGATCCCTGCTGTCATTGTGAATTCCTCGGGTCCATCTTTCTATACAGTAGCTGTTGGAAGAGGACAAATCCTAAAGCGGCATGTTGATCAAATCCGAATTCGACATACTGGCCTGTTTCAGAACTCCACCCAGTTTACAGTACCCTCTGACAAAGGGTCCCAGCTGCCTGAGATTCCCTGTTCTACTGAAACAGAGACAGTACCTGAAGTAGTCATTTCAAGCCAGAACACAACAGAGCCATTTGCTGAGGATGAGCTTTAATCGCCTGACAAGTTAGACACACCAGCTGTACAGTTACGTCGTTCTACAAGGGAAAGACACACACCTATTCATCTCCAGGACTATGTTAAATAGCTGAAAACATAGCTGTAACAAGTTATCAGAATATTTCTGAGAAGCTATTGCTTTCGTATGTCTTAAAAAAAACTCTTCTGTTCTGAGGAAAATAATTTCCTCCTATTTCTCAAATAGTAAAGTTACTTCTGGTGGGTATTTTAGTATATTTAGTAATATCCTACCATAAAAGTGGGGGAGGGGGGAGTAAGTGTGATATCCTTACTGCAATACTTTGGAGTGCAGTTCACATAATGGCTACAAGAGGGGACTATTTTATTTTAAATGGGCTGTTTTCTTTAGTTAGCTTACTCTTCCGAGTGAGTGCTAAACTGTAATCTTCTGTATTCACTTTTTGTGATTAAAAGTTCAGTTTTTGTGGATATATGTCTTTAGTGTTCAATCAGCACGACACCACAAGAATCACAAATGCTGCCTCAAGTATCTTTTCACTTTTACCTTGTTGAGTTTGTTCTGGACTTGAGGAGATGAAGAAAGAAGAAACATTATTCTTTGAAAAACATGTCATGAAAAACCTGCCCAGCCATGCATGATTTCCAGTGTGTAACAGCACAGATCTTCTCCAGACTCACTGTTTTGGACGATGTCCTGCATCTTCTTCCAGACTCTGAACGGCAGGTTGCCCAAGTATCGTGACACATGAATCAAAGCTCCAGAAGCCATCTGTGGGTCCGGCTGTGAGATCTGGACTCTGGAGGAACATTCAGGAGTCAGAACTGCAGTGGATCAGAACCAGAGAGACCAGAGACACCAGCAGATCACTCACCTTTCCATTGAGACTGGAAACTTCTGCAGAACAAACACACCATTTATCATCAAGATCTCAGTCATCAATCAATCAATCAGTCATCAGTCAATCAATCAATCAATGATGTGAAATCAGACCTTCAGAAAGCAGACGTCATTGGCTTTCATCATTTTCTCCATGTCTTTGATTGTGTGTGAAAGAGCTGAGATGTGTGTGTTCATCTCCTCCAGCGTCTCCTTCATCATCTGCTTCTTCTGCTCCTCTTCCTCTCTCAGTGCAGTGATTGTAGCTTCTTCTTCATCTCTGAGAAACTGATGAAGCTTCTCAAACTGCTGTTTAATCTGACGCTCTGTGTGCTCAGCTTGAGACTGAAATCAAAATCACATTCACTTCAATCATCTCAAAGACGCAGCTGATTCTGGAGCGGCATTAAGAGTGAGTGGGGCAATGTGGGTTAGTTAAATACAACTTTAACTTTCTGAAGTACTAGCACTGTAGTAGTAGATGTTCTGTGTCTGTAGTGTGAAAATACACATTATCAATCAAATCATCAGGTTGAAGCATAATATCAGCAGCTCAGTGTCTGTTGCGCTAAAAGTTTGTTGCGCTCATGAATATTAATCAAATTATCTGCATTCAATTAAACTGAATTCACATTTATTTGTATAGCACTTTTCACAATACAGAGCGTTTCAAAGCAGCTTTACAGAAATGCCACATTACAATTTAGAGTGATCTGTTATCAGAGGAAACTGTCTAAGTTATGTATTTCAGAAATGTACATATACAAAATCACCGTTGGCGAAAAAATGTATTAATTTAAACAATGTAATAATTTAGTGTGGAAACAAGGAGCTCTCTGAAGTAATGAATTCAACCAAACTAATTAGATCAAATGAAAATGTGGAAGATGAGCACTAGCCAATGGGATTAGGGCTGGAGCATTAGCCCCGCCCACTACTGAATAAACAGCTGACAGAGTCGTCTGTGCTTGATATACACAAACTGTGTGTGTGTGTGTGTGTGTGTGTGTGTGTGTGTGTGTTGTGTGTGTGTGTGTGTACTTGTCTACCTATCTAAGTGGGGACCATGGTGTCGTTACACACTCACCAACAGGGGACCACCGAGCCAAGTGGGGACATTTTTCAAGTCCCCTGTTGGTCATGCCTTAAAACATGTTAAAATCATCTAAAATACGCTCTGGTGAATTTTTTACATTTTTGACCAAGTGGGGACCTGCAAGTGTGTGTGTGTTTAAGCCCATACTCAGCAGTGCTCCTGTAGGCTGGAGCAGGAACTGCAGTGGCCCATTAACACACGTCGTTCACACTTCTTAAAATAGAGCCCAACAGTAGCATGTAAAGGGAGGGATGGAGATGATCCATGTGGGAGGCCACAGGAGAGGTGAGCGACAGAAGAGGAAAATCACCTATCTAGACCAAAAACTTTCTGTTCCATAAATAAGATTGAAACCAGTTAACAGTCAAAAAGATAACTCATTTTCAAACTAAAGTAACACACTACACATATCAGTCAAAACTGCGTGTACAATATAAAATATTGTTAAATACATTTACAACATTGTTTACAAACAAACCCTATAAACACTGAAAGGGCTGTATTATGCAAGCCGGGCCAGTAGTTGATGTCGCTTTGTCAAAAAAACCTGGCGAACACGTAATACTCATGAACATGTGAACACCTGATCATAAGTACACATGTGAACATGTTATATGCTTGTGCATGACCAGCCCGATCTCATGAAAATGCATCTCTATAGCACGCATTGTGCTTATCGTGCAATTTACATGCGGAAATGAGTTTTTACATGCATATGGTACGCACTTTATTGCATGTAATACACACACACCCCACAACACTAATCCTAACCAAACGTATAATACATGCGTACCCCACACCACTACTAAACCTACCCATGCGTATCATATGCACGTAAAAACTACTTTTCACGTATAAATTGCATGATAAACACAATGCGTGCAATAGAGACGCATTTAGTGTGACCGGGTTGGAAAGTTTGCATTGTCAGGCCTCAAAAATGGCATTTTCGTGTAAATGAGCGGCCAAAACACATGAAAAGCTTACAATTTTCAGTTGAAAATAATGTTGTGTAAATATATATATATATATTAGTGCTGTCAAACGATTCAAATATTTAATCGCGATTAATCGCATTAATGCCATAGTTAACTCGCGATTAATCGCACATTTTTATCTATTCTAAATGTCCCTTGATTTCTATTTGTCCCATAATTTTTTCTAATTTTAATCCTCTTATCAACAAGGAAAAGTGGATCTGCAATAAGTTTGTTCTTAGCTGTGGTATCCATGTGCTTCTGTCGGAAGTCATCCATTGTAGAGCTTAGATCGGGCCCAAAAAATCAAGCCCGACCCGAGCCCATGCGCATAGTGTATATATATATATATACAGTTATATATACACTTTTATTCTGGTTTACTGTGTTCACAGAAGCACTGCGGGTGCTTGATGTGACGGTGTGTGTGAATCCTCATGTTCTGTTGTTTATGCTGCTATTTGCACATGTAAATCTACATTTTTGAGGTATTTGAATGGGTCACAGACACTTATCTTTTCTAATTACATTTAATTCTAATCTAACCTTAAAATAATGTCAGTTAACTCCTGATGACTGGTTAACAAGCATCAGCTGTCAGTCAGAAAACAAAATGTTAAATGAACATCCCTACTTCATATATTTCAACTGAATGAAGTAAAATTGTTCAGTGCAGCAAGTCAACATAACATTTTGAGATTGACCTCCAAAATCTTTACCGTGTTTTTGTGATGGCAAGAAATGTACAAAGCAGAAGAACTGGTGTCGTTCTTTACCATCCAACTGGGGACGCGAAGTTCATTTTGATTAATATAATCATTATTGACTGTATAAAGTAGTGACCTGAAATTGTTACCTTAAAGAGCTATTTCTGTTTGATTTATCCCATGAACCCTAAACGGACTGCATAACCAAGCATAGAAAGTATCTATGAAGAGAGACCGTTAAAGAAGAAAAATAATAATATGAATGATAAGAGCCTCTGCTTTTGAACTGTTGCCGTCGGTATTTTTTACCCCGTTAAAAAACAGATTCAAATGGTCTTTCCTAATTTTTGATAACTGATGGTTTGGTCATTCTTTTTTAATTGTATATTGTATATGTTTATCTATGCATATTGTGATCTCTGATGCCTGTATGAACACACACACACACACACACACATATAAAAAATTGGATGACTAGTAATTTCCTACTACTAAACTCTGAAAAAACAGAGATTCTAATTATTGGACAAAAAACTTCCACACGTAATAACCTAGAATACTGTCTAACACTTGATGGCTGCTCTGTTAAGTCTTCGTCGTCCCTTAGGAACCTGGGTGTGCTTTTTGATAGCAATCTTTCATTTGAAAGTCATGTGTCTAGTATCTGTAAAACCGCATTTTTCCATCTTAAAAATATATCTAAATTACGACATATGCTCTCATTAACAAATGCGGAACAATTAGTTCATGCTTTCATGACATCAAGACTAGATTATTGTAATGCTCTACTGGGTGGTTGCCCTGCAATCTTAATAAATAAACTACAGTTGGTCCAAAACGCAGCCGCTCGAGTCCTTACTAGAACCAGGAAATATGACCATATTAGCCCGGTTCTGTCAACACTGCATTGGCTGCCTATTAAACATCGTATACATTTTAAAATATTGTTGATTACTTACAAAGCACTAAATGGTTTAGCTCTGCAGTACTTGAGCGAGCTCTTTACGCATTATAGTCCTTCACGTCTATTGCGATCTCAAAATTCGGGCCAGTTGATAATACCTAGAATATCAAAATCGACTGCTCGCGGTAGATCCTTTTCCTATTTAGCACCAAAACTTTGGAACAGTCTTCCTACCATTGTCCGGGAAGCAGACACACTCTGTCAGTTCAAAGCTAGACTAAAAACACATCTCTTTGACCTAGCATTCACATAATATATTATAGACTTCTATAATTCAATGTTAGGCTGCATAGATTAGGTCAGCCGGAACTGGGAACACTTCCCTTAAATCCTGATGTACTCGTTACACCATAAGAAGAATGGCATCTACGCTAATTTTAGTGTCTTTGTTTATCCCGAGGTTTTCCCGCAGCCTACCGGATCCAGGCCGTATCCAGATCTGACTAGGAGCTTTGCCTGGACCCGATGACAACGCAGTGCTGAAGTGCCAACTAGCCTCTCCCTATGGAGGATCCCTTTCCCACTCTTCAGATAAAACGTTGTGATTCCGGTTCGCGTACCCACCCCGAAGTGATAAAATAAAACAAAATTCTGTATCAAACTACAGTTACTGTAAATCCGGCCTCTAGTTCACAAACGCCAGAGGAGAACCGGCCCCCGACTGAGCCTAGGTTCTCCCAAGGTTTTTTTTTTTTCTCCAGTAGGTCACCTGATGGAGTTTTAGGACACCAGTAGGTCACCTGATGGAGTTTTAGGACACCAGTAGGTCACTTGATGGAGTTTTAGGACACCAGTAGGTCACTTGATGGAGTTTTAGGACACCAGTAGGTCACTTGATGGAGTTTTAGGACACCAGTAGGTCACCTGATGGAGTTTTAGGACACCAGTAGGTCACCTGATGGAGTTTTAGGACACCAGTAGGTCACCTGATGGAGTTTTAGGACACCAGTAGGTCACCTGATGGAGTTTTTAGGACACCAGTAGGTCACCTGATGGAGTTTTAGGACACCAGTAGGTCACCTGATGGAGTTTTAGGACACCAGTAGGTCACCTGATGGAGTTTTTAGGACACCAGTAGGTCACCTGATGGAGTTTTTAGGACACCAGTAGGTCACCTGATGGAGTTTTTCGGTTCCTTGCCACTGTTGCCTTTGGCTTGCTCAGTTGGGGATATTCAAAATAATTAACCAAGCATTAATACCATTGATCAGCCCTACCAAACGTGGATGTTTTTTCACTAAGAAACAAACATTGTTATGTTATTTGATTGATATTGTGAAGCTGCTTTGATGCAATTTATATTGTGAAAAGCGCTATATAAATACACTTGACTTGACTTGACTTGACATATACATATATATATATATACACACAAGTTACATAGTTCCATTGTAGGCTATGGGAGTCCCCTGTTCGATAGGTAAACATCGTTCAGGTCCCCACTTGGCCAGTGTAGAGCGACAGTGCTCTGTTAGTAATATAGAAATGTGTGTGTTTGTGTGTGTCTGATGCCTGTGTAAACATTATATAATTACATATTACATATATAATATATAAACATTATATATATATATATATATAAGTTACATAATGAAGACAGACTTCACTGTTCACACACACACACACAGTTCCATTGTAGGCTATGGGAGTCCCCTGTTCGATAGGTAAACATCGTTCAGGTCCCCACTTGGCCAGTGTAGAGCGACAGTGCTCTGTTAGTAATATAGAAATTAATGTGTGTGTACAATGGCACATAACAATGGCAAAAAAATTGTTAGGGACTGCATAACCAAGAATAGAAAGTATCTATGAAGAGAGAGCATTAAATAAGAGAAATAATATTATGAATGATAAGAATATCTTCTTGCCTCTGCTTTTGAACTGTTGCCGTCGGTATTTTTTACCCCGTTGAATGAAAAACAGATTCAAATGGTCTTTCCTCAAAAAAAAAGCAATTTTTTTAATTTTTGATAACTGATGGTTTGGTCATTCTTTTTTAATTGTATATTGAATATGTTTATCTGTGCATATTGTGATCTCTGATGCCTGTATGAACACATACAGGCATATATATATGTATGTTCACACAGTCATCAGAGATTACAATATGCATATCACAATATGCAATATTACATAATGAAGACAGAGTTCACTGTTCACACACACACGGTTCCATTGTAGGCTATGAAAGTCCCCACTTGGCCAGTCTAGAGCGACAGTGCTCTTTTAGTAATATAGACGTGTGTTTGTGTGTGTCTGATGCCTGTGTAAACATTATATAATTACAGATTACATATCTAATATATAAACATTATATATATATATATATATATAATATATATATATATATATATATATATATATATATAAGTTACATAATGAAGACAGACTTCACTCTTCACACACACACACACAGTTCCATTGCAGTCTATGGGAGTCCCCTGTTGGTAGGCATCGTTCAGGTCCCCACTTGGCCTGTTTTTTTAAAAATAAAAAAATGCATATTTAAAGTTATATTGTGAAAAAAGACCTTAAAAGAAAATGTTGTATGTCATTTTTGTTTCTTCAAAATGACTAGAAACACTAGTCCCCTCTTGGCCAGTGTAGAGCGATAGTCCCCTGTTAGTAATATAGACGTGTGTGTGTGTGTGTGTGTGTGTGTGTGTGTGTGTGTGTGTGTGTGTGTGTCAAAAGAATCAGTCCGCACCTTGATGTGTTGAACGGTTTTCTTTCTTGTGAACCTTTCTTTAACGTTTTTATTGTGTTGAAGTTTCTCTTGTAAGGACTTCAGTGCTGTATTGAGCTCCTCCTGGAATTTAAAAAGAAAATCTATAAGACACCAGATATTTCTTTAGTATGATCTTATATTTATTGCATAAGCTTAAACAGGTGTTTATCCTCATCTTTAAATCCGTTTCATTTAAATTATTTAAATCATCTTTAAATTAAATTTCCTCAATCTTTCCCCTCAAACCAACTAGTTCCTTTTGTCCTTAAAGTCCACCAAAACCATCCGGTTCACAGAAAGCCACAGTCTCTTGTCTTAATGACTGCAGACCAGCGGCTCTCATTAAGTGTTTTATTAAGAAACACCTCCTGAGCACCAAACCAGAATCATTTGACCCACTGCAGGTTGTGTACAGTACAAATACATCCACATAGAATGCTATTTCTTTTACCATTCACTAAATTCTAACCCATTCGGAAAAAAAGGACAGTTATGTCGGATTACTGGCATTTAACACTAGCATGCCCTCAAAACTAATAACCAAGCTGCATAACCTAGGGCTAGTGAGCTTCCTCATAGCAGACCCCACCATGATCAGAAAACACTCATCCAACAACTTTGTAATGAACACAGGCGCACCTCAAGGCTCTGTACTCGGCCCTATGCTGTTCACTCTCTTTACACACAAGTGTGCCTCTGCAAAGCAGAGCAACATCATCATAAAGTTGACAGAGGACACCACAGTCATTTTTTTAATCTTTTAGACGCCAAACATGATTATTCTCCTGCGACGGACCCCCATCCTAAAATTTAAAAGACATTTAGTTTTGTGTATAAAGACCCAATTTATACTGTGAAAAATTCATATTATTAACATGTCTGAATATTGTTTGGTAAATATATTCATCATTACATACTGTTATAGTACTGTACTTATTTAGTAAGTTGTACTTTTTTTAATACAATTTTTTTTTTACATAGTGTTAATGTATTTATCAATGTGTAAATCATTTATAATCATCTTGGTTTTTGTTATATATTTTTCATACTTTTTCTCTAAACTTCACTAAAAAATGCTGGGTAAAAAAAAAAAACATTTCTGGGTCATTTATAAACAACCAGCACCTGGGTAAAAATATTAAAACTAACCCAATTGTCACACTGTGTCTGTAATAATTGCACAAAGCAGGATAATCTAAACAAACACATCTTTATTATTCCACAAATTAACATAAAGAAGATCGCAGGAGCAAACTAACACAACCACATAAGACGATACTAGACAATGAAACAAAGGAAACTGAAAACTCAAATACACCGGGAAGGTACTCAGCTCAACGTAAACAGGTTGAGCTATATATTTTTTAAATTCAACAGAAGAAAGGAAGTCATACGGGATTGGATCAACATGAGAGTAAATGATGAAAGAATTTTAATTTTTGAAGAGCAATCCCTTTAAGAGCATTTATGAGAAGATATACACATACAAATATTGGAAACATGATGAGTGTAAAAGATGAAAAAAACTCGATCCAGACTTACAGCTGTAACTTTTACTGACTTTTGACCGGTAAAATCCTTAGAGAGGAAGAACAACAGAAGAATGGAAAGAGTGTGTCAGTGAAGGTGGTTGTGAATGTGTGTAGATGTGTGTTAGTTACAGGATCAGAGAATGACACTGTTCCTCTGTCATAATCCAGATCAACTCTCACACGCTCAAGATCCTGTTCAACACGAAAACCGGACCCAGTCAGTCCGTACCGCCCACACCAGACATCAGAGTTAAAGAAAACACGTCTCTTCCTCTGGTTTGACGCTGTAGTTACTCCAAGACACCAGTATGAACTCTCTTTAACCTCCACATCCCAGCTGTGTGTTCCTGAGTTAAAACCCTCTGAACCCAGAACACAGTGATACCAGTCAAATCTCTCTGGATTATCAGGAAGTGGTTGTTTGTTCTCGCTCCATCTCACACTGGTCAGATCATCAGACAGGATGAGATCTGGATTTGCAGTTTTTGGATCCAGAATCACAGGAGCTGATGAGACACAATCAACAGATGCTTTTATTCTGATCTTCATATAATGATCAAGAGTGAACCAAACACAGATTATTATGAATTATGACACAAGTCCTATTGATCAAACACATCAGACATTTTCCTCTGATCACTCTGTGTTTTTTGTTACTCATTTTTATTATCAGTGTTTAATGGCATCAGTGACAAACATTAAATGTGTGATTCAAATATTTGTCTCTCATCAAGAGAAACTGATAAACTGGAAAAGTTAAAATCGCAATCAAACAATCAGAGCTGTTGAGATGAAAAACTGTAAAGAGATGTAAAAATTCTGTTCAGCATCATCTTATGTTCATTAAACTGGGTCTTAATGTGTGTGTATTTGTTTTAAATACTTTTAAATCAGAGTGAATGAACAGTGCTTTCTTCCACTCTCACTTGAGCAAGGCGCTTCAACCTCCAATCGCTCCCCGGGCGCCGCACCAAAAATGGCTGCCACTACTCCAAGTGTGTGTTCATGGTCTGTTTGTTCACAGTGTGTGTTTCAAGTCAAGTCACCTTCATTTTAGGCTTTTAACAATATAGATTGTTTTTAAAGCAGCTTTACAATGATAATAGGAAATGACAGTAACAGATTGTTTTGGCTTTACAGCAGCTCTAGAATAAAGTTATTGTCCAGCTAAGGTTAGTTTTGATTTATTGATTCACTTCATTCCGTTGCAAAGTATAGTTATTCACTTAGGGGCAGCTTACAAGACACCGTTCTAACAGAAAACCCTCAACGCGCTCCAGCCCGCTTATCCACACAAAACAGTGCCAGGTGGCTCGAGAATGCAATAGGTTCCAAGGTTAATCCTCCTCTGCTGAGATCTTCAGAGATTAAGGGGGCTTTTACACTGGGCTCGTTTGATGCGGTCCGAGCGCGATTGTTCCCGGCGCCCCCCGCAGCGTTGGTCTGGTTTCACACTCAACTTGATTCTATCGAACCCTGTTGCGTTTGCGTGCATATTTCGTCATCGCAAAGTGCACGGCGCATGATAGAAAACAGAAGGCGGGTCAATATATTGTGTTTTTTATTAATTCGCTGCTATTATGCGCAGCTGAGTGAACAATACAGGTTTACTGTGCATGTGTCACATAAGGTGGGCTTCTGCTGCTTGCAAACAGACTATTTTGAGGAGACAGTGGATTTTCAAATGTTAATGTTTCAGGCCAACGCCTGATGCACGACAAATGCACAAATACACTGCCGGCTCAATCACTCACTGCCGGTAATTCATCAACACTATCATCCCTTACAAGTGTTTTATTTAACTGAATACATCACAATAAGCTAAAACGCATGCACAGGTTACTTTACTTCCTGAACAAGTGCGCACCCGAGTCCGTGTTGCTTTCACATTCACGTGAACCGTGGCACGGTTCGGGAACAACCGAACTCAGATCATCTCCTCCAGGTAGTCTCGGGTTCGATACCCAAGTGCGCACCCGGGTCCCATGACGTGATTCTGCTTGTTAACAGCAGGTGTTCATCACTAATGCTCAATCATCTCTTAATTAATTACTTAATTATCTCATTAACTTTAACACTTTTAACACTCTTTAGATTGGGACAATACGTACTTGAGCAGTGTTGATTTAACTCTGGGGATTTTGTTGTGTACCTGTAACGTTGTAGTAATCATGAGGACCTTGATTAGCTTGTTCAGATGTGTTTGATTAGGGTTGAAGCCAAACTCTGCAGGAAAGTGGATCTCGCGGTCCAAAGATGAGGACCTCTGCATTTACCCAGTGTATTTGCCCCGATCAGCAGCTGGAGTGCCCTTGATAGTCACCTGAGGATGCTCTACCCCAGACTATTGCTACTCAATTAAGGAGTACATTTCCCAGAACTCACTGTTCGGTCTCATCATCCATGATTTTCTCCAGCTGTGTCTCATTAGGCTTGTTAGCTCACCCTATATAAGCCTGGGCTGCATCAGAGACAATTCATATAGAGACATGCCACTTCCTCAATCCTCAATACGACTATATAGGGAAAACCCATAATGCCAAAGATGGCAGTTGTATGCACATGTCCCGCCCCTCCCGCTGGAAAGCCAATCGTCTGCTTTTAACAGTAAAGCTGGGAAACATTTAGCCTATCGTCTGGTTCCACTGACGCACAGTTGAGGTCTGAGACAGCGGAGACGAGAACCCTTGCGCATGCGTAGTAAAAGTATAATTTGTGGGGAAAAAGGCGTTTTAAACCTAATTTTGGGGCAAAGTCAAACTTTTTCTGCGATTTTTATCATATATTACTGCTGTTTCTATACATGCAGTTTTTATGTCCCGGTGACCAGTGAAAGTGCAGTTCTGACTCTCTGCCCATTCATTTCGATAGGAGCCTGGTCTTGTTAGTCCCAAATAGCAGCCTGGAGGCTTTGCCAAGATGGCGGCCAAGTGTGCCTAAAAGGACTTTGGCTGCGTTCAGCCCCGACAAAACGTTGCACAATGTTTTTTAAACAGAAACGGTGATGCGTTGAACACACTGTTCTGATGGCGCAAGAGTTGCAACTATGGCAGCTGAGAAGGCCATTCTTTGTGTTCTTTGTGAAGAATTTTCGGAGCCTGATTAAGTCGGTATAAATATGTTTAATACTACAAAATATGCCTGATGTTACAGTTACTGCTTTTGCCGCCCAGAACACAAGAGAACATCCCAATCGAGTGAAGAGATTTGTGGAAACTGAAATGGAAGCACACATCTTACCTAATTCTGACTAAAACACATCTATATACTGACTTTATTTGTAGTTCATACTGTTTTAATACCCTGTATTTTCTTTCTCATTTTTAGGAAAAGCACTTAATTACCATTGTTTATTCCTATACCAAATGTCATACACTCGCAATGAAGCTACAAATATAAACAACTACATCATTATGTTGATATGCTTGTCGTAAGTTTTATTGTAAAAATATAGGATGTCTTCTAAAATCCTCAGTTGTTGCTTATACCGAGCTGCATCGAACACATTTGTAAATTACTTTCCTTGAACCCATTGTGTGAGTTCACTTTAATACAGCGTGCATTATATACATGTTGCTGCTGATTGGACTGCAGTTCTGACACACCCACCAAACAAGAGAACGTATCTCAACCCCTTTGCACACCGGTGCGCGTCGTTTCCAGGAAACATGAAGTTCAACCCGGAAACCGTAGCAAAACGTTGCGCACCGTTTTGAACTTGAACGTGCCCCTGGTTATCCCAGTCATTCTTTGTCTAATGTCATACAGGAAACCAGGAGAATGCACAGAATTGCAGCATCTTGTTTTTTTAATGTTCTGCCTGTTATTCTTTGATTTCTTTGTGTTTGCCTTTGACCCTGTCATTTTTTGGACTGTTTACCTTGTGTTTTGACCTATTGCCTGTTTTTGGATTATGTTCTTGGATTGCCCTTCATTTAAACTGCATTTGGATCCTCAACCCTTGTGTCTCGGAGCAGTTCATGACAGTATTATTCCACAATATATTCCCCAGCTAGCAGGGAACGTTCTCAGAACTTTGGCTAACATTCCCTATTAGGTTAATGTTTTAAAGAAATGTTCAAATAATGTTTTAAGGATGTTTTCTCATTGTTTCTATAAGGTTAAATGTAAACTAAGATATAACGTTTTAACTGTAACATTTTGAGGATGTTTTGGGAAAGTTGTTGAGATAAAAGATTATACAATGTTCCATAATAACAAAGGAGGAACATTATCAAATCAACATTCGCAAAATGTTTTGAGGATATCATTGAGGCCTGAGAAGACAGAATGATCTGAACTGTCCTTTTCCTAATTAAATATTTAATTTGTCACCATTGTTGAGATTCTTACACTCATTCTTGATGTCCGTTTGTACCTACACAAAAAAAAAAATTCAGAACAAGTTTTAAGAAATCCTTATATTGAAAATTCTGGCTCTTATGCTGTGGAATCACTGTGATGCTGCAATTGACAATATATATAAGTCAGAGTTTAGGCTCTAGATTAGTTTTGTATTTCAGATAAAATTGATTGTCAAAACATTACCAACATCTTCAGATGAAATTTTCTATTTGGTCATCTGGCTGTTTTAACTCACTTACAGCAGACAAGCAAAATCTAAAGTTAATGATTTAAGAGTCAAGACCCCAACAAAAGCAAACACTGATCACCATAACGGTGGCTTACAGTTTGTGATTTTCTGCTTGTTAACATCAGGTGTCTTCAATAATACTCAATCATCACTCAATTAATCACTTAATTATCTCATTAACTTTTATCACTGGAGTTTTTGCTGCGTTCCTTTTAGGAGAACATTCTGGGAACCAAAGTAAAACTAAAAAAACTACCCGCTGAAAACATTATTAGAACTTCATGGTAATGTTCCCAGACAGTTTTTAGAACAAAGCATTTCTAGCTGAATCATAAAGGGATATAATGACTGCTGATTGAACTATCCTGCTCACGGTATATCTGAACAATATATTATATAATACAAGGTATATCTGAACAATATATTTTATAATACAACTATGATTTTATAAACATTCTATCCAAAAAGTTTTGTCTAGAGAACAATCTTAAAAAAAAACATGTAGTAACTTTTGGAGTACAAAATATTCTTAACTTTTTTTGATGTGATTTCTTTAAAGTTGTTCTGATAAAGTAGTAAGTCTTTATTTTAGGCACACACAGACATCAATATTCAGTGTATGAGTCTCAACAATGGTGACAAACAGAATATTCAATTAGGAAAAGGAAATTACTAAGAAAATTCAGATCTTAATTTATTCATACCGCAATGCATGATGGGAGCCATGGATCAGAGCAACTTTTAAGATATATTTTAGGTTATATTGAAAAGCAGAATGTAGTATACTGTACACTCATATTTTGTTATAATCAATAAAGTAAGTTTTTAATGAATTTGGTGATTCAGGTCAATGTGAATATGTGATTTCATCTAAACATAACCAACACCACTTGACCAGCTTTTCTTGTTGTTCATCTGCGAGTTATAACTCAGTTACAACAGTCAAACAATAAAAACTAACATTAACAGCTTAAGGGTCAAGAGCTCAACTAAAGTAAACACTGACCACCATAATGGAGACTTAAAAAATGTGCCTTTGTCCTTCAGTGATTCTGCTTGTTATCATCAGATGTCTTCAATAATACTCAGTCATCACTCAATCAATCACTTAATTATATCATTAACTTTAACACTCTTGAGTCTGGAGCCAAATAAACTCCCATGAGAGTTCATTAACACAGGAGTTTTTGCTGTGAGTTCATGGGTGAAATAAAAATATGGCAGGAATTTTACTTTCTGACCCTGGATTTGACACCTCTGCTACATAGCAAACGATGTTAAAGACAAAATCGTCTGGCTTTTACTAATGCTTATTTAGAATAACAATTTTGTATGATTTATATATTAGATATACCCTTAATCGATCACACATGTACAATTTTATTTTATCAATTATTATTATGAACAGTTCAAATTAATTAATATATAAAGACATGTTCAATTCTCTCTATACTTTTATCAACTGTACAACTTTGTACAATAAGACTTTTTCTTTTAGTTGTCCTCATTCATAGACATTTATTTTCTTCTTGCTGTGTAAATTTGTTTAAATTCTTAATATTTTTCAATCTCGTAATATTCTGCAGAATAGAGAAGTGTTTTGCAGTTTCACTCTTTCTCAGCATGTGAATTACTGTTCGCTACTGATGTCACACCTAAACTCCTAAAATCAGGATCAAAGCCTGAGTTGACAGAAGTTGATGATCAGCATCATGGTACCAACAAAGCCTGGTTGGATAGGTTTGGTTTTATCAACTCAAAACTAATCCAGCAACCCTGAATTTGTTCAACTACCATCATGGTACCGGCCCCAGGCATATTGCGCTTGATCATCTTTATACACAAATGGTTGGGTGTTTCAGTCAATAAAGGAACATGTAAGTATGTCTGACAAATCAATTCAGTTGTTCTAATCAAACTTGTGCTTATGCCAAAAGAATCAATCCTCACCATGATGTGTTGAACTGTTTTCTCAAACTCTTCTGTAATGTTTTCATTGTGTTGAAGTTTCTCTAGTAAGGACTTCAGTGCTGTATTGAGCTCCTCCTGGAATTTAAAGAGAAAATTTATAAGACACCAGATATTTCTGTAATATGATCTTAGATAGCAATGTTTTTCTGGCTCAGCTCCAGTCCTCACAGCCCTTTTTCCCTCTGCCCACATCCTGCAAAGAATGACGGCCCTGGAGTGGCACAGATATGGATTTAAGACAAGGGTCACACACAGGCCCGGTTCTACGGGGGTGCTAGAGGGTGCTAAGCACCAAACAAAAAGTGAAAGCACCCTCAGATGAAATTATTAATAGCACACATGTAAACGAGATTTCGCCGACAATAGAATCACATACGGATTTCACATACATACAAAATAAATCCATTTACACGATTTTTCAAATCAGAATTCATTTAATTATGCTTTCATGTTTAATGCATGTGATTGGTTGTGTCCTTTGCGATCGTGATACGCATAGGTGAAGCTGTCTCTTAAATTGCCCACTTTGCTTGCGTGTGTGCGTCCCGCTCAGGAAATTAGTTCGCTGACTTTCTGAGACGGGGCTTTAGGTAGCCTAAAAATATGAATTGTCCATTTTTCATCATGGACATAAGATATTGGCTCAAGAAAGCTCAAACCTCTAGTAAATCACAAGATGAAATGAAACCGCCTGCCGATGACAGCAGCGAACCCCGCCCTACAACCTCACTCTCACCGCTTGACACCCCTGCAAACACTGGCGACAAACCTAGTGTCGCGGCCGATGGCGATGGCGCCGAGTGACCTTAATCTTTAAATCAGCTGTTTCGTTCAAAAGGACTGATTCATTGTCGTCAGAAACTATATGTTTAAAATGTAAGTTACTTATATTAACTTCATTATTCAACTGCAGAATAAAATTAATTTAAATTATTCACACATTTTGCAATAGGCCTACTGCTGATATTTGGGAAAAACAGCACTCTTTGTGTAACATTTCTTAACTATATCATATGATATAAATGTAAAGGACAAAAACTCGTAGAGGGCATTCCCCCCTATTTTGAACTTTGACCATTCTAACTGCATTTAAACCATGCAGTAAATCACTCTAGATGCATCCCCGGTCTCCCTACTATTTTCAGACAGCCCGATCTCATCAAAGTGCGTATCAATACCACGAATGTTATTTCTCGCGCCATTTATACGGCAAAAATTGGTTTTTGCGTGTATATGATACGCGGTTTTCGCGTGCATATGATACGCACTTTATGGCGTGTAATATGCATGCACCCCCCCCCTCCCCCTAATCCTACCCAAGGGGGTTTCAGTGCGTAGCATATACACGCAAAAAACACTTTTGGCGTATAAATGGCACGAGAAATAACATTCGTGGTATTGATACGCACTTTCATGAGACTGCGTTGTTTCAGACTGATGACGATTGGGAGCCATTTCCTATGTTTATGTAAGCAGTAAGCACCCTCACTATTTTCAGAAGCACCCTCAGTGATATGGTTCTAGAACCGGGCCTGGCCACACATGAGCCATAACTGGCCCGAGTCTCAGCCAATTACTGACCCATAACCGGGTCTGCACTGGGCCTGAACAGGTTTTAGTATTAGTACCGATTCTCAGCCTTAAAGGGATAGTTCACCCCAAAATGTAAATTCTGTCAGTAATTACTCACCCTCATGTTGTTCAAACCCCGTAAGACTTTAGTTCATCTTCAGAACACAAATTAAGATATTTTTGATTAAATCTGAGCACTGGATCACTGAGCGTTTGTTTTTGGCAAACGCTGCTGCCAGTCATTTGTCCGTTTTTTTTTTTTTTTTTTTTTCGATCAGTAGCGAGGAAGGAAATAAATATCCAGCACATGAATTAAAATACTGTGTATATAAACAAATTGATAAACAAAATTATTGAACTATTGAATGATTGGTTAAATGATCACAGAAATTTTCAATTAAATATTTTAGTATTGTTTAAAATTCAACTTTGAAATGCCATGTCATAACAGATGAAACGTTATCATTTCAAATGAAGTAAACTGTAAGTCAGTCAAGTCAACTGCATTAAAGTGCACTAAACTGGCCTAGGATCTCAATCCTGATTTGGATCAGTTGATCACTGGATTGATCTGACACACACTCCTCACACCAACAGTCGGCCTCATGCTGTTTGCCGTGATCATGCTCTGCCATCATTGCCACACATGAACCAGATGTAGCTGCCAGAACACATGCCACTGACGACAGGAGGCCAGCAGTGCCAGCGTGAGGACACATCTGAGCCAAGATCGCTTGCTGTGTGGGATAATACATAAGCTAAAACAAGAGTTTATCCTCATCTGTAAATCTGTCTTACCTTAAAATCTGGAACCACTTCACCGATGGGTCTGAACGTGTGATTGACGTGTTTCTGTGAATCTCTGCACACTAAACACACCGGCTGTTTGTCCTCCAGACAGAAGAGTTTGAGTTTCTCACTGTGTAAACTGCAGATCTCCTCAGATACTGATGAACGCCTCTCATTTCTCTCCTCCAGGAACAACTCACACAAGTTCTTTAATGCAAGATTACATGGAGGATGAATATTTGAGGATTTTCTCCTGCAGACAGGACACTCCTGAGTTTCCTTAGTTCTCCAGAACTGTTGAATACACTCTTTACAGAAACTGTGACTACATGATAAAATAACAGGACCGTTGAAGATTTCTTGACACACGGGACAAGAAAAATCATATTCAGATAGTGAAGCCATTTTCACTGTTTGAGCTCCAGCAAAATAAACGTTACTTTCACTTTGTGAACGATGGTTTTAAAAATATAAGAATTACAAAATCTGCTGCCTGTTCAGAAACAAACTTTGCAAAGTTCCTGATTGAAAGAGTTGCTCTTTATTGATGGCTGATTCTTTTTTGCCTTTGTTGAAAGAGAAGAGAGTCGGGACAGGAGAAATAAATCAGTCTTTTCCTGGTTGTAAGTGTTGTAAGAGGATGGAGTTTCTGATCACCTTTGAACAGGTCAGAAAAGAACATCAGTGTTTCTTCAGGTTAATTTGTAACAAAATGCATTCAAAATTAACACATCGAAACAATCAAGTAATACACACACGTCTGCTTATCGTGTTGATTGTCTGTGTTTGGAGACGCAAGCTAATTTGAGTAAGGTTAATTACTCAAGCAGAAGTAAATTTATAATGTCAATAACTGCTTGAGTAAGAGTGAAAAAGTATCCAATGATGATAATCCAATGATAATGAATAATAATAATAATAATCTAATGATCCAAACATCAGAGGTGTCAAATCCTGGGTCAGAAAGTAACAATTCTGACATATTTTTATTTCACCCATGAACTCACACAGCAAAAACTCCTGTGTTAATGAACTCTCATGGGAGTTTATTTGGCTCCAGACTCAATGTGTTAAAGTTAATGATATAATTAAGTGATTGATTGAGTGATGACTGAGTATTATTGAAGACACCTGATGATAACAAGCAGAATCACTGAAGGACAAAGGCACATTTTTAAGTCTCCATTATGGTGGTCAGTGTTTACTTTAGTTGAGCTCTTGACCCTTAAACTGTTAGTGTTAGTTTTTTTTTTTGTTTGACTGTTGTAACTGAATTATAACTGTCAGATGAACAACAAGAAAAGTTGGTCAGGTGGTGTTGGTTATGTTTAGATGAAATCACATGTTGATGTTGACCTTAATCACAAAACTCATTAAGAAAAATTTACCTTATTGATTACAACAGAATATCATTATACAGTATAATACTTTCTGCATTTTCAATATAACCCAAAAAATATCTTAAAAGTTCTGATTCAAAGACTTTTTTTGAAGTTTGGACTTTGGACACACAGACATCAAGAATCAGCCTGTGATTCTCACCAATGGTGACAATAATAAAGCATGTTGCAGTGCATTCTGGGTGCCACCAATCAAAACTCATCCATGGCTCCCATCATGCATTGCGGTATGAATAAATTATGATCTGAATTTTCTTAGTAATTTCCTTTTCCTAATTAAATATTCTGTTTGTCACCATTGTTGAGACTCATACACTGAATATTGATGTCTGTGTGTGCCTAAAACAAAGATTTGCTTTTTATCAGTACAACTTTAAAGAAATCATTTAGATTATACAGAAAATTCTGGGGTTTTTTTTATTTAGAAACTCTGTGATTCCACAATGACCAACTTGCTTTTAAGCTATGAGAAGGCTCTAAATGAGTTCAATGACACTGATCAAATGATGATTATGTGTAAACATAACACCATCTGATCATCTTTTCTCTTTGTTCATCCGGCTGTTATAACTCAATTACAGCAGTCAAACAAAAAGATTAAGTTAAATATTTAAAGGTCACCTGCCCAACTAAAACAAACACTGATCACCCTAATGGTGACTAAAAATTTAGATTTGTTCCTTCAGTGATTCTGCTTGTTATCATCAGGTGTCTTCAATAATGCTCAATCATCACTCAATTAATCATTTAATTAGCTCATTAACTTTAACACACTTGATTGTTAATTTAACACTCATATTTTAACACTTTAACAATATTGAGTCTGGAGCCAAATAATCTCCCATGGGAGTTAATTTAACACAGGAGTTTTTGTTGTGTGAGTTCATGGGTGAAATAAAAATGTGGCAGGAATTTTACTTTCTGACCCTGGATTTGACACCTCTGGTTGAGTCACAGACATATATGTTGAGCGTGTGAACACAATGGCCAATCACAAACATATATGTTGAGCGTGTGAACACAATGGCCAATCACAGACATATATGTTGAGCACGTGAACACAATGGCCAATCACAGACATATATGTTGAGCACGTGAACACAATGGCCAATCACAGACATATATGTTGATCACGTCAACACAATGGCCAATCACAGACATATATGTTGAGCACGTGAACACAATGGCCAATCACAGACATATATGTTGAGCGCGTGAACACAATGGCCAATCACAGACATATATGTTGAGCGTGTGAACACAATGGCCAATCACAGACAAATATGTTGATCACGTGAACACAATGGCCAATCACAGACATATATGTTGAGCACGTGAACACAATGGCCAATCACTGACATATATGTTAATCACGTGAACACAATGGCCAATCACAGACATATATGTTGATCACGTGAACACAATGGCCAATCACAGACATATATGTTGAGCACGAGAACACAATGGCAAGCGCTCAAATGCTAGAGGGAAATGCAGGTATCGTCACATTTCTAAAATTTCAGTACCGACTTGGTACCGAAGTCTGCACTTTTGACAACTCTATGTATCATATAATGTGACTGCGTACAATATCTCATTCCTTCAGAAATTCTCCTTCCATCAGCTCAACTGCGAGCAGTGACTCAGAGAACACTAACGAGATTCAAGACGAGTCAGACAAGGATGGAGAGATGGAGGAGCCAATCAGCTGATACCTGCCCAGCCCAGCCCCGCCCTCTTCCCCCCACAAGCTCCAATCAGCTCTCGGGCCACCCAGCAATCGGCCAATGGCTTTTTACTGAGGGACAGAGCCCACTCCCACAAACCCAAAATCCTGGAGGTGCTTTACCGTCTCCGAGTCAGAGTGGGGCGGAGTTGATGAGGGTTGTTTTTGTGCTTGACATCAATATCGATGCGTCACACGGTGCAACAGCTCTGCTATGAATCGGATCAGTACCAGCCAAAATACGTCACACAAAACACCTGATCAAACCCAAATCCATATCTTGATGAACTGGAAACGTTCAGTAACACATCAGACTGACAGCCAATCAGACCAAAACGGACTGAACCCCCTCTGATCAAACGCATCAGAATGATCTCCTTAACATTTGTGGCTTTTTATTTTTCTAAAAACTATTTCAGAAATCAACAGTTTACTGCAGAAACATTTCGGCCTTCTAAGCCCCGATCCGTCGCGAAAGTGGAACACAGAACAAGCTCACGTTCTATGCAATCGACCTTATTTCGTGATCTGTGTTTATGATTTGCCTTTGTTTGCAGCGCAGGCGGTTTCCTCTGTTATGTTCAACGCTCATGTGTTTTAAAGTGTTGCCCAGGCCTCACAATGTTTACGCACAGAATCTGTGGAACAGCGTCGCATCATTTTGAGCTGCAACCAATGATGATTGAAGCTTTTTCAAGGGTTACAGCTATGTGCCTAAATACTGTATATATTGCAGGTTCATTTTGGATGGCCTTATTGCATTTCCACTACTTTTTAAAGTTGCACTCATTATTATCATGAGGGAAATAATCAAATATGTTTTGTTGATTGTATGGGGACTTTCTTGATGTCTAAGCTCATTTCTTTGCCAGGCTAAATAGTCAAGAATTTTGGTTTTGATTGTATATAGACCATGTCCCAGCCAACAGGGAACGTTCTGGCAATGTTCTCTCAAAATTATGAACTAACGATCTTTTAGTGACGTTAATAGAACTTTTAAAAAAAAAGTTTTATGGTCTTTAATAATGTTCTCTAAATGTTAGCACAAAAACATAACTTTTTTAAATGTTACTACTTGCCTCAGAATGTTCAGAGAACATTCAAAAGTAACAATCCCAGAATGTTTGCAAAATGGAATGTTTCTTTAATATTTTTGAAACATTTTTTTTTTTACCTAGACTTTTTGAATGTTCAGAGATCATACTTTGTCAGCTGGGGTTGGGTTTATCTGAAATCATACCCATGTCTATAAATATATGTAAATTCAATAGTTACAAAAGCAGAGGATCATGGGACACGTTGCATTGAGGCCCTCATGATGGCCGCTGTTCCGTACAGATTCAGCATCTGTTTTCATGGATATGGCTTATAAAGTTTCTGTATCTATTGCCTTTGTTTGTCTTGCTTGGTGTCTTTTGGCTCTTTATATTTTGCATTTTAATCTTGTATGTTCCTGGGTTAAAAACTTGTTCATACGTATTATTTTAATTATATTAATCTAAAAATATGGGAAAATTTGATGGGTTTATCAACTGATAAGTGATTTAATTATAAGCTCAAAGATGTAATTATAAGCTCAAAATATAGTTGCAGAGGGTTTTTAAAAAATATATTTGTAGTAAATAAGTTGGTGGGCAATGTTTTTTTTCATTCATTTTATTAGCTAAAGAGCTGATATCATATTTGATAAAATCATCTGTAAATTTTGCAATTTGTTTTTTGTATTTGATATCCAAATCTATCAAATATGAAATAAAGTCTGGCTTTTGAATTTTATAAATGTATAAAATTCACGTTTTTATATTGTTCTGGGGATCCAGGGCTAATTTGGATGCTTCTACCTAGAAAAAAATAAAACCTGCACTGAGTCCTCGCCTTTTTTAACCTGAAACACTGTTGATCTATTTTTTTTATTGTTTATGGTGAAAATTAAGCTATTTTTTGTCTTTTCTGAATCTGAATCCTTAATATGGGTCAGATGCCTCTTGTTAAAATCTATTTTATGATTTATAAACAAAGAATTGGGCAAAGGGCAGCATCGCAAGGTGAATTGGAAAAAGTGCATGTTGCGTGTTTTCTGATTTAATTCCATTGTTCAGTCTTTATAGAGAAAACATGAGAAGCATCTCTGCAAGTATCCAAAACAAAGGTATGTTTGGGAAATATTGAACTTGAATGTTGTGTTCAGAAGGAGCTTTCTAATTGAAACTACACACAAAATCGAGCTTGTGTAGCGCTTGTATTCACGTACTTGCATAGAATTGGTTTTGTCTGCACATCAATTATACTGTTTTTAAGGGTAAACGCATTAGCTTATCACATCATGCCTTGATCAATGAATGTACAGAATTTCAGATGAGCTCCTAGAAAATGTTAGTTCATCAGACACAAGATAAAACACTGGATGTTACTGCTCTGTTGGGTCACGTTAGACTTATTTTACATCACATTACATAACTTTGACCGTATGAGGTCTTTTCTGAAGACGGGTTTTGTCGGCCAAGCTGCAGATACAGTGACGTTGCACAATTACTTTTGAACTTAATATGGAATTTCAAATAGAGCATAAAACACCAGTTCATTAGATCCCTATCAGCAAGTGACGCATCAGCGAGCTTCACAGAAAGCCTATACAACAGATTTAGTTTCTGTAAGTTAGTGGCTTTCGCAACATCTGTGGCCTGCATCCTTCTCATAGCACTGTTTCTTTTTATTATAATTACTGACATCTGAAATGATCAGCGCACGTACATTAGAACATTTCTCTGTCATTTGTTTATGCCGATGAGTTTTCCTGGTGTGTGAGCAACTGGTGTATGTTTCAAAATAATGAATGTAATTGGTGCTGGGTCAAAAAATAAACATAATTGATTCATTTGCTTTATTGAGGTCCTTTTGTTCATAAGGATTAAGTTAACAAAATAATATTTGTTTAGAGTTAATGGCCATGAATGTAGACTGTGTTCATTTCGATGATACACTCACTAAGGAAGCAGAGAAAGTATTATTTTTTTAAGTTCAAATGTAAAAAAATGTAAATTTTTTGACAAGGCAAGTTTATTTAATTGGTAATTCAAAGTGCTTTACATTTAAAAAGTAATTAAAAATAATCATAAAAATAATAACATGCCTAAATCAAAAAGTAAAAAAAAAAAGATTGCCAATTTATATAAAGTGCATTTAAAAACAAATAATAGAAGAGAATGAGACGTAAATAAGATTATAAATATAATTTATTTATTATTCAGTGATTTGTCTGACTGAATTCACTGCACTATTTTTTTAGTGCCAAAGGTATTAAGCACATAATGCTTTTCCTGCACTATAAAACCATCCAATTTATTAATGGAAAGCAGCTAAAGCCTGAGGTAGCTCGTTGGTCTAGGGATTTGATTCTCTTGGGGTGCAAGAGGTCCCGGAGGAGCCCTGCCTGCAAGCGCTGAGATTTGAAGGGTTTTCTGGGGTGACCCACGTGCACCAAGGGCTGGCGGCACAAGAGGGCACTTGACCATCTCCAAAAGTCTAGCTTTGCTTCATGGATTTTCCTGGACGGTTCCATGGTGTAATGGTTAGCACTCTGGTCTCTGAATCCAGCAGTCATTTGACTGAAAAGCCTTCAGAAACTGGCCGTGCAAATAGAAGCTCTGCAGTTGTGATTCCCAGGAGGATCAACTACAAAACAACAGTGACTTAATATATGCTACCTGAGCACTGGACATTAGTTGAGCACTAGTATTGTGCTACTATTTACCTTTTCACATAGAAGAGCATGTATCCGTTTTTCCCAACGCTGCGTGATGCCTTTGCCCAGCTAGTGCGAGTGATGCTGGCGTCACTGCACTCGAGCCAATCGGAGCTGCTGAAGTCCCTTACATGACTGATGTAGTGCCCTACACCACAGAGGAACTTTAGTATGAAGCTTAATGAGTGAATGAGATGTCTGGAAATTTAGAAGAAAGTCTTACCACAATATAAACTGCTGCCCAGATGGGATACGACTCCAGCTAGTCTGTAATGTCCACCGCAATCTGATGCCTCCATCTGTTGAACACAAACTCGGATTATTAGATGGTGCTGCATTTCAAATGTTTATGAACATCCTCTATTTTCTTCATTCTATCTATCTATCATCCATTTATCCATCTATCTATGAATTGCTGTCTCTATCTTTCCTGTGGTACTGCGGGCGCAACACTATTCATCTTCCTTCTCCTTTGCTGATGATTTGGCCTCGTTCTGTCTATCACTGTCATCTCCCTGCTCTCTGTTAAACATCATGCATCAAATAAGAAAACACTTCAGTACTTATTCAATGCTTAAACATCTTTTAAACGTTGTCTTTCATAGCAACTGTATTCCTAGTGCTGTCTTTTAGAGTCATTGGGGTGAGTAATCGATCGCGAAGTGTCCAGCAGAGGGCAGATGTTTGATGAACTGACACGCACCTGAACTAGAGGACAGTGAAAAACCTTCTGGAACGTCCAGTCTATCTTTCAGTTTGCTCATTGAGGATCTTACGTCGAAGCGCATGACCAGAAGAACCAGCAATCTGTAGAGACATTCAAATGATCAGAAGTTATAAACTAGCGCATTCTGAGTTATTCTGCAGGGAACCGACTAATAAACTAAGTTTCATACCGTGGAAAGGTGAGTAACTGCAGGGCTTCTGAGGCTGCAGTGCCGGCACACTCACTGCAGGAGCATTCAAATGAAGATGTCTGGAGAAAAGAAAAAAGACTGATATCAGCCAATCAGAAACTACATCCTCCTGCTGATATATAATCAGTGCTGTCACTCACTTTGAAGTACTGCTGCAGGCTGTCAATGAGGCTTCCTATAGGGCTGATGACCAGCGAGAGATAGTTGCAATCCTCACTGAAGCTCCTCTGGAAGCCACAGCTGAAACGACAGAACATTAGCGTCACATATATAAGTCTGAGAGTCTTAAACGAGTGCAGGTGTGGATGTGAGATGATACCTGTCACAGGTGCGCAGGCGGTTGAGTTTGAACTCCATGTTGGCAACGGGGCAGGTGTATTTAGGCCAAATGCTCTGCAGAAACTCGCCCTCCTCCTTCAAATGCGACAGATAGACCATTAAGAATTCATGGGCGTCCTGAGAGGAGAAAGAGTGAAGGACAATGAGGTTATTTTATGAACAATAATACATCTGAGCATATAGATCCGGTTCATCGTCTCGCTCACCTGCTGATGGTCTCCCCAGAAATCCGGATGGCGAGTTTCAATGCCTCTCTTGACTGCAGACAAGATCTTCATCTTTAGCGTCACATCATTGCCTGTTAGCCTGGTCAACTGCAGGTCAGTAAGCGCCCTGGAGAGAAGATCGTAAAGAACTGCTTTAGTATTGCAGCTTGGAAATTGTAATTTTTTCATTTAGATTGAAATATAATAATGTTGCACAAATTCAGTGTTGGGTTTATTATGATAAAAAATAAAACTATTAAAAAGAAATGTTATTTGAAATAAAATAAAGGTTAAAATAAAATAAAATCATGAATATATTTAAATTATTAAAGCAATAATTATTAATAATAAAATTAAATATTTAAATAATATTTAATTTGTACTATACTAACAAACAAAACCGAATTTAAAAATGGATCAAAACTAGCTATATAAACACTAATAAAAATGACAAAATAACAAAAAATTACAAAAACTTTAAAATTGAAAATGAATAAAATAACTAATAATATCCCAATGATACAACAAAAAACCGCTGACCTGAGCATTGTACTCCCCTCATTCCACTGCTCCCGCTGGGAAAGGACGTCGTCCCGGAAGGGGGAAGCAGTGAGGAGGCACTGCAACACGGAGTTCATGTAGCAAGTATTCCCTAAATTAGGAAAACTGTGACAGGAGGCATTCAGTTAGTCTGTGAAAAGCACATCATATGGGAGTATGTGTGTTCAAGTTGTGCATATCCAACATTTACCCCAAGTGCTTGATTTTAGCTGGCGATGCTGTCAACACATCAGCCAGCTTAACATCCTCCTCCTCCGCGTCTCTCTGCTGCGGGACCTCGATCTGCTCAGGCTGGGGACCGCACTGGATGAGCTGCAGTATCTCAGTCTGAGACAGACCGTTAGACTCCGCCGTCACAGTGGCCAGCACATCGAGAACGCTGGGAAGACATCAGCAATGTGTTAATATTCCACTTGTCCATATGGGGTTTGATTTTAACTAGAGTCTGCATTAAATCAACAACTCAAGTCAGGCAATTTTACAAAAATTCATGCTATTAATGTTTATCGTAATATCTAAAAGCCTTATAGGTGCATTTAGCAGATTAGCGCTGGGCGATAATACAGTTTACATTTTGCAATGATACAAGAAATCAGGCAGTTGAGATTTAATTCTGGGTTATTAATTAATTATGTGCTGATATAGAGATCAACACAACATTTATTCACCCACCAGTCAAGATCCACATCCACATCAGAGGCGGGTTGATCTCCGGCTGCATCTGTGAAGAGATTAACAACGCAGTTTGAGTTATTATGCACCACATATTAGACTAATTAATCATAGAGCTGTAATAAACTTCTCTAACCTTCAGGAGCCACTGTTCCCTGAAGGTCCGCCAGCAGATCAATCCTCTCGCTCTCGTCGGAGGAATTCCCCGGAGCGCTGGAAGAGCCACAAGCTCTGCTGCTCTCCAGATCTGATGGTTTGCTTTCTGCAGATGAGGAAGAACCATCACTGTTGCTGGAGGAGGTGCTCGACTCTTTGGGTACGGCTGTGAACGAACCATAGTACTGTCTTTATGAGATATTTTAATGTACAGTTATATAAAAAAGCCCTAGTCCACATCACTTTTTAAGAAATAATTACACCAAAGTTAACCAACATCTGTGAGAAGACAATAATTTAGTTTTTGTTGTGCACACTCAAGCTTTACTATACACTTGGACAGAGAGATGATGTAAAAACTTGAAAGCATTCCCTTACCTCTGATGGCTTCTTTCTCCTGGATGGCAGGCAGCAGATCAAGCTCTGGATCAGAGGATCCACTGACTGCAGGTGAGGAAGAAGCATCAGTGTGTGTGTCGATGCTGGATGTGTGAGTGTCCATGGACTCGTCCAGCTCAGAGGAGGACACACACGGCAGAATCAGCAATAGTATTCTGCGGAAAGCCCGGCGCAGAGATGGGAATTTGCGTTTCCGGGAGGAGGAAGATTTGGGAAGATCTGCAGGTGCAGCGGCTGAGACCACCACATCTGGAGAAGATGACATAAACACGCCACACTTCTTCTTCTTCTTCTGCTCCTTTTTGGTTTTTCGGTCCATTTTGTCACACAAAATGTCGCTAACCATTTTCTAAAGAGAAAATAAACATAATTCAGAATGAAAAACCACACTCACTGTAGTTAACAGTAGGGCTGGGTATTGAGATTCATTTCACCATTCGATTTCAATTCACAAGCTTGCTATTTGATTTGATATGGAGAACTATACAGGGAACACTCCAGGGTTAAAAATAAGAACTGAATTGTATACAAACATTTAAATTGCACTTAAGGCAGTTTTTATAATAATATAGTTATAACTGTTCCCTGTATGGTTTACAACATTAATTGAGAATTGTTTTTCCTTGAGAAAAGTTGACATGTAACTAAACTGATATATTTAGATTTTACATATATTCATTAGCAGATGCTGCTATCCAATGAACATCCAAATGAATCGATATCGATTATAGAACCAAATAGCAAGTTTGTGAATAGAAATTCAGAAAATCTAATCGATAAATGACAGATTAATTCAAACATACATTCAATATTGACGAACAGGTCAATAAAAATATAATAAATGTGAGGATTCACATTTGAAGTTATAATGTGAAGTTATAATATATAATAAATGAAGTTATACATTTAGAAAGTGTATTTAGAATACAGAAAGTTTAATTGAGAAACCTCTATAGAGTTTATTTTTCAAGCTGATAGTTTATTTCCACTGAATGACTTTTCTGAGGTAAAAGTGACATCGTTTACAAGCTGTTTTACTGATGTCTTTTCGCGGTTGAAACACTGATTGATCGATTATATGAGACATGATATTGATATTGATTTTGGTCTCTAATAAAGAGGAAGAGATGATCGGTTAATTTGCCGCTTGAACTGACTGAGCGATATCGGTCTTGCGCCACAGTAAGAGCGCCAAAAAGACTTTTAAACACACCTCATCAAATATTTACTTGAGAAAAGTGTGACACACTAGCCCAAGTTTTTTTTCCAATAGGCACTAAGCCAGAAGTACTTCAATTGTGACTTACCTTACTCCTGCACGTCTACACCTGAGTGCATTTACACGAGCTCTTTATAGCCGTTGACGCTGTGACGCATTTCGCGTTGCTGTGTCTGTGACGTCATGACAAGGCTACCTAGCGGAATGTGTTTTCATTTGAATTGTTTTCATTTGAATCAGATGCTTCTCGGACAGCAGCACGAATAACGTGTTTTTTTTTTTTTTTTACAAACAAAGTCTTTGATAATAATAAATATTAATACATTTGATTTATAATGCACTTTTCATTTGAGAACAAATCTCAAATACTACAGAGTACATATTTCAAGATGTGAAAAACAGATGGCATTTACCCTTCTCTATTATTTTGTTTTACATTATTATATTTTGTTGTATTTTGCGTATATGTCAAGCATTCCACCAGTATTTTCTGAATGCCTGTGATTTTATTTCGTAATTGGGTAAATCTCTCTTAATTTTTCTTGCTGTGTGGTAAAAGTTTGACTCATTCCAACAATAAGTGAAACGTTGAATTTTCAATATAAAAGCCGATTTATTATATAAAAAATATACCGTGTATGCTAAGTCGACAATTATGTAGTAAAAAAAAAATAATTACAGTGTGCAAATCATCCTTCCCGCGTTATTTTGACCTGGACATTTTTTTAATCATTTTTATTTTTTTAATTGAGTGTTTGTCGGAGGGGTCCAAGACCCCATGACTTTTGTCGCACTTGAACCATGAGAAAAATGCGAGGAATGCTTCAGTACACATAGAGAAACCTAAAAATGCTCAAAATTCAAACTAAAAATGCTAAAACTTTACCAAAAAATGATTTAATAATGTCTACATGTGTATCTGAATGCATACTGAAGTGAAATCAGGACCCAGAGGAACAGCTCATATGCTCCAAATAAGGCAAAGTCCTTTAAGGCAAAAATATAAATTGTATATAAATTGTCTCTGTATAAAGCCATCTAGTGGCAAGAGTCATGAAATATCATGTTATATTATTTTTTTTCCACTAGAGGTCGGCAAAGACACCCAATGTAAGATATTTTGAGCTGAATTAAAAGGTTTGGGTTTTAGGCATGAAATGAAATTGTGAGTTAATTTGAATTGAAGTTGAAAAAATGTGAGGAATGTGCTTAAATTACTAAATTACTTTTTAATATTATTATTTAATTACTTTTTAGTAATTTAGAGGTAAATATTTTATTTAATTTTTTTTAAATTTCCAATTTGTTTTAATTAGATAGACTAAATATGATCAAAACAAAATAAAATAAACTTTAAACAAGAAGCAGTTGTCTTTCAGCACTGGCATAAACATGAAAAGCCTAAAGTCAAATATGCATACATGTTTTTTTGCATATAAATAAATATGTGCATTTATACACACAGCCTGCACACTTTCCACTAAGAGATACATAATTTCAGTGAGCCGTTAAAAAAATGACTTTCTAATTTATTAGAAATTTTACAAACTAATGAAATGGCAACCTGTTACATTGTTATAAAAATATGGATTTTACCTTATTTTATTTTATTCTTTATTTGACAGGGACAATGGACAGTAAAAAAAACTGCCCCAGAATTAGCTACAAAGGGCAGCCCCCATGGGCAGGGGCGTATAATATTCATTATATTAAAAACATGTCAAATAAAACAATTGTTCATGGTCATGTTATTTGTCAACTACTAACTATAGCCTAGGCACAAAATCTGCAGTGTTACTTCAATTGAACTACAACCCAGTGTTGTCTCAATCTCTATAGAGTTCAAAAATAGAAGTGCTCGGGGGGGGTTTTTGTTTGTTTGTTTGTTTTACCAGCTTTGAAGATTTCAAGAAAAGTTGGAAAAACACAATTATATTGCAGCTGCTGGACACTTCAGTGTTTGCCTGGTCGGAAGGGATAACGTGTTTGAGATACATGACTAAGAAGAACAAGGTTATATAGGCCTACATCTTTCCATATCATTAATACAACAACGAAACAGACAGAACCAGAAAGAGCTTGATTGGCAAGTAATCCTGTGTTTACACACACTAGGAATTTGTCTTGGTGACAGGAGCCTCCTGTGTACGAAAGAATAGACATAGTGCAGACATACACAAAGATGAAATCTAACACAATAATAATATTATAAGAAAACAAAATTTAAAATAATGCAATGTAGAACTAGTGCAATAATTGAAATAGGCCTATAGAAAGATTATAAATTGAGCTGGGCAACGATTAATCGTGATCCAAAATAAAAGTTTGTTTACATGTGTGTGTACCATGTATAATTATTTTGTATATATAAATACACACACATGCATGCATATATTTAAGAAAAATATGTTATTTATATACAGTATAAAATATTTAAATATAATATAAATTATGTATAAATGTGCTATATATAGTTTTATGAATGTACAGATATAAGTGAAGCTGGTATAATGCTGTTTGTGGAGTTGTTTAATCAGATCTTGAGAGAGTTAATGTATTTTATCCCGAGGTGGAAAGTCCAGGGGTCAGAAAGTAAAAGTCCTGCCATATTTTTATTCCACCCACAGCAAAAACTCCAGCGTTATGATAATAAGCAGAATCACTGAAGGAGAAATTCATATTTTAGTCACCGTTATGGTGATCAGTGTTTGCTTTAGTTGGGCAGTTGACCATTAAATGTTTAACTTAAGAGATGTTTGGCTGATGTAACTAAATTTTAACAGTTGGAAGAACAAATAGAAAAAGTGATCAAATGTGATAGATTATCTTTTATTATCATAATTTGACCTGAATCACTGAACTCATTTAGAGCCTAATATCTGACTTACAGATCATAATTTATTCATACCGCAATGCATAATGGAGGCCACGAATGAGTTTTGATTGGTGGCACCCAGAATGCACTGCATAATGCTAGAATTGTTATAATTGTTGAGACTCACAGGCTGATTTTTGATGTATATGTGTGCCCATATGCTACTTCTCCAAAATCTTTTGATTAGAATTTTTTAAACAGTTTTTATAATAATATAAAACTTACTTTAAACATTATACTGTGTAATCAAAAGATTAAACGACACAAATTAGTTCTTTGATAAATAATTATTACGTCAAAACACAATCAACACCACTTTAAATGGCTGTTATAACTCATGTACAGCAGACAAACAATATCTGAAGTTGATGATTTAAGGATCAAGAGTCCAACTAAAGCAGACACTGATCATCATAATGGTGAATTAAAAAATATGAATTTCTCCTTCAGTGATTCTGCTTGTTAACATCAGGTGTCTTCAATAATGCTCAATCATCACTCAATTAATCACTTAATTATCACATTAACTTTAACACTCTTGAGTCTGGATCCAAATAAACTCCCAGTAAAGTTCATTTAACACTGGAGTTTTTGCTGTGGGTGGAATACAAATATGGCAGTACTTTTACTTTCTGACCCCTGGACTTTCCACCTCTGTTAACGAGCATACACATTATGCAATAAGCCTTACTGTCATACAGTGTGCAAAAAGAGTTTTAGTTTAACTAGAAACTAAATTTCCCCATTATCTTCTTGCGTAAAAACATGCTTATTAGCAAAGTTAATGCTCACATAAAGCAAGTAATGTAATAGGGCCTAACGTTTTTACAAAATAATCGCAATACGCTTATCTCATGTCAACACTCATGTCAAGCAACATTAAAACACATTTTATGTATTGTTTTCCATTAATGACTAATTAGTTACAGTTTAAATGATCGGTTGTATCATTAAAGGTGCTCCAAGTAGGGCTGGGCGATATATCGCACGATATTGTTATGCGCATCTCGTCAGTAAAGCCGGTTCCTTGATTAGTAGTAAATCACCTTCACCTGCTTTCAGGTGGAGCGGCATTTACTACACAGAGCCGTAGTTCACTGACAAGCTGAGCCATATCGGGTTAATATCGAGGACGTATCGCCAGCGATATTTAATGCGATATGGCTCAGCTTGTCAGTTAACTATGGCTCTTTTTACCCAGCAAAAACTCCAGTGTTAAATTAACACTCCTGGGATATGAGTCCACACTCAAGAGTGTTAAAGTTAATGAGATAATTAAGTGATTAATTTAAAACCGCATTTTTCCATCTTAAAAATATATCTAAATTACGCCATATGCTCTCATTGACAAATGCGGAACAATTAGTTCATGTGTTCATGACCTCAAGGCTAGATTATTGTAATGCTCTACTGGGTGGTTGCCCTGCACGCTTAATAAATAAACTACAGCTGGTTCAAAACGCTGCAGCTCGAGTTCTTACTAGAACCAGGAAATATGACCATATTAGCCCGGTTCTGTCAACACTGCATTGGCTGCCTATTAAACATCGTATACATTTTAAAATATTATTGATTACTTACAAAGCACTAAATGGTTTAGCTCCGCAGTACTTGAGCGAGCTCTTTACGCATTATAGTCCTTCACGTCTATTGCGATCCCAAAATTCCGGCCAGTTAATAATAATATAAATAATACCTAGAATATCAAAATCGACTGCTCGCGGTAGATCCTTTTCCTATTTAGCACCAAAACTTTGGAGCAGTCTTCCTACCATTGTCCGGGAAGCAGACACACTCTGTCAGTTCAAAGCTAGACTAAAAACACATCTCTTTGACCTAGCATTCACATAATATATTATAGACTTCTATAATTCAATGTTAGGCTGCATAGATTAGGTCAGCCGGAACTGGGAACACTTCCCTTAAATCCTGATGTACATGTTACATCATAAGAAGAATGGCATCTACGCTAATTTTAGGGTCTTTGTTTATCCCGAGGTGTTCCCGCAGCCTGCCGGATCCAGGCCGTATCCAGATCTGACTAGGACCTTCGCCTGGACCCGATGACAATGCAGTGCTGAAGTGCCAACTAGCCTCTCCCTATGGAGGATCCCTTTCCCACTCTACAGATAAAGCGTTGTGGGGAAATTTGGTTCGCGTACCCACCCCGAAGTTGTGTGTTCACATTTGGGGCAAGACTTGCAGTACATTTCAATATGCATCTTAGGCCAATAAAACCTCTTAGAAATTCGCATTAGGGTCTTCATGAACCAGACCTAAGTGACCAGACCAAGGAACGTCCAATCTCAAGCACCTCCTTCCTGTAAGCTTTAGGTACAACATACTGAGTTCCTTCTTCCTTACTCTTTCTATAGAGTAGACCTGCCTTGAGAACATACGTTTCTCCAAAACCTTGCAAGAGTCAACCTTCCTCCTCAGCTTGAGCCAACACTCCACTAGAGAGGGGTCTCCCTTTTGTAGCTTAGCTAGATTGTTAGGTGTGGTAACATCAGACTCTGTTAGTTCAGGATCCCCCACATCTAGCGTAACATGGTCAGTGTTGCCAACAAGTCCATTCACCTCCTCCCTATGTCGCTCTAACCTCTCTTCATCAGTGGGCTTAGCCTCTGCCTCTACGTCAGCAGTTAAAAAAGGCATCTCATTCAAAGCATTAGTCTCTGTCTCCTGCCTTCTACGCTGGGTTTGGGCTCTCGTTCTGTTCTCTCATTCTCCTCCAGATGAAGTAACTTCAGCAGTGGATGAACCTCCAGTTGCACCTCGTCTACGCTCTTGCTCAGTCCCCTCCTCAGACTGACCCCTCAGCTTTAGTGGCATCTTAATGAGCAAAAAAATTCCAACTTGTTTATTATGACCTGGGCTTTCCCACTTCTGACACCAACTGTAAGATGGCCCAGTGGTCAGAGGGAATCATTTTTAACAAGCTGGGCAGGGGTTCAGTGGATCCCAAAAAGGTGGTTTATTATGATGAAAAATGAAAAAAATATATATATTTACAAACATGATCATATACTGAAATACAATTTTTTTGGCGTGGGAGCTGTGCTTTCACATCGAATGAAAGATAACACAGAGAAGCCTCCAGGTTTCGCATTGCGTACCATGACACCAGCTGAGCGACGAAATTCCCAGTTGTATAAAGTAGCTTTAGCCATCAATTTTGGAGTTCAAAAGTTTCACAAGTGTTTATCGCAAATTTACTATTTGCACAGACCATAAACTCCTGATTTTCTCTTTGCAGAAAATAAACCCATTCCGCAGATGGGTTCCCCTCAAGTGCAAAGATGGGCTCTGCTGATGAGTGCCTTTGAAAATACAATGGTGTATACATGCAGATGCCTTAAGCAGAATACCCCTTTTGGGAGTGGAACAAAATCAAGGTAAGTCATGTCAAATTTTGATGTTGCTGGAGTACGAACCAATCCGTGCCTCCCAACTCAAAAGTTGGACAAATAAAGATGCACTACTGTCTCAAGGTCGCAAATATGTGCTGAGGGGATGGCCAACTCAAGTGGATCCACAATTCAACCCCACCACAAAAGGAAACTGGAATTAAGTGTGCGTGATGGATGTGTACTCTGGCGAGCCAGAGTAATTATGCCCCGTCTATCTAAGTGGATAAAACCCATGAATTAATCAACATTGCAAGCTACCAATTTCGCTAAAAGTTTCAGTGTTTTCGAATTACCTAAGATCTGAATTTCTGACAATGGCTCCGATTTCACAAGCACAGAATTTGAAAAAATCATGAAAAACAGTGGGATTCGTCACTTGAGATCTGCACCCTTCCACTCTTCTTCTAATGGATTAGCAGAGCAAGCTGTCCAAATGTTCAAAGAAGGGATGAAGAAAGTGATGGGGGACACCTTGGAAACTAGACTGTCACGATTCTTGCTTAACTATCGTATCAACCCACATACAACAGGTGTGTCGCCAGCCTAGATGTTTATGGCAAGGAAACGGATATCTACTTTTGATCTTCTCTTGCCAGACATTAAAGCCAAAGTGCAGCAAAAACAACGAGAGAGTCATGACAAAAATGCAAATTTGAGAGTTTTCACAACTGGAACTGCATAATTACAGTTACGGTCCCGAGTGGATCCCTGCTGTCATTGTGAATTCCTCGGGTCCATTTTTCTATACAGTAGCTGTTGGAAGAGGACAAATCCTAAAGCGGCATGTTGATCAAATCCGAATTCGACATACTGGCCTGTTTCAGGACTCCACCCAGTTTACAGTACCCTCTGACAAAGGGTCCCAGCTGCCTGAGATTCCCTGTTCTACTGAAACAGAGACAGTACCTGAAGTAGTCATTTCAAACCAGAACACAACAGAGCCATTTGCTGAGGATGAGCTTTAATCGCCTGACAAGTTAGACACACCAGCTGTACAGTTACGTCGTTCTACAAGGGAAAGACACACACCTATTCATCTCCAGGGCTATGTTAAATAGCTGAAAACATAGCTGTAACAAGTTATCAGAATATTTCTGAGAAGCTATTGCTTTCGTATGTCTTAAAAAAAACTCTTCTGTTCTGAGGAAAATAATTTCCTCCTATTTCTCAAATAGTAAAGTTACTTCTGGTGGGTATTTTAGTATATTTAGTAATATCCTACCATAAAAGTGGGGGAGGGGGGAGTAAGTGTGATACCTTACTGCAATACTTTGGAGTGCAGTTCACATAATGGCTACAAGAGGGGACTATTTTATTTTAAATGGGCTGTTTTCTTTAGTTAGCTTACTCTTCCGAGTGAGTGCTAAACTGTAATCTTCTGTATTCACTTTTTGTGATTAAAAGTTCAGTTTTTGTGGATATATGTCTTTAGTGTTCAATCAGCACGACACCACAAGAATCACAAATGCTGCCTCAAGTATCTTTTCACTTTTACTTTGTTGAGTTTGTTCTGGACTTGAGGAGATGAAGAAAGAAGAAACATTATTCTTTGAAAAACATGTCATGAAAAACCTGCCCAGCCATGCATGATTTCCAGTGTGTAACAGCACAGATCTTCTCCAGACTCACTGTTTTGGACGATGTCCTGCATCTTCTTCCAGACTCTGAACGGCAGGTTGCCCAAGTATCGTGACACATGAATCAAAGCTCCAGAAGCCATCTGTGGGTCCGGCTGTGAGATCTGGACTCTGGAGGAACATTCAGGAGTCAGAACTGCAGTGGATCAGAACCAGAGAGACCAGAGACACCAGCAGATCACTCACCTTTCCATTGAGACTGGAAACTTCTGCAGAACAAACACACCATTTATCATCAAGATCTCAGTCATCAATCAATCAATCAGTCATCAGTCAATCAATCAATCAATGATGTGAAATCAGACCTTCAGAAAGCAGACGTCATTGGCTTTCATCATTTTCTCCATGTCTTTGATTGTGTGTGAAAGAGCTGAGATGTGTGTGTTCATCTCCTCCAGCGTCTCCTTCATCATCTGCTTCTTCTGCTCCTCTTCCTCTCTCAGTGCAGTGATTGTAGCTTCTTCTTCATCTCTGAGAAACTGATGAAGCTTCTCAAACTGCTGTTTAATCTGACGCTCTGTGTGCTCAGCTTGAGACTGAAATCAAAATCACATTCACTTCAATCATCTCAAAGACGCAGCTGATTCTGGAGCGGCATTAAGAGTGAGTGGGGCAATGTGGGTTAGTTAAATACAACTTTAACTTTCTGAAGTACTAGCACTGTAGTAGTAGATGTTCTGTGTCTGTAGTGTGAAAATACACATTATCAATCAAATCATCAGGTTGAAGCATAATATCAGCAGCTCAGTGTCTGTTGCGCTAAAAGTTTGTTGCGCTCATGAATATTAATCAAATTATCTGCATTCAATTAAACTGAATTCACATTTATTTGTATAGCACTTTTCACAATACACATCGTTTCAAAGCAGCTTTACAGAAATGCCACATTACAATTTAGAGTGATCTGTTATCAGAGGTAACTGTCTAAGTTATGTATTTCAGAAATGTACATATACAAAATCACCGTTGGCGAAAAAATGTATTAATTTAAACAATGTAATAATTTAGTGTGGAAACAAGGAGCTCTCTGAAGTAATGAATTCAACCAAACTAATTAGATCAAATGAAAATGTGGAAGATGAGCACTAGCCAATGGGATTAGGGCTGGAGCATTAGCCCCGCCCACTACTGAATAAACAGCTGACAGAGTCGTCTGTGCTTGATATACACAAACTGTGTGTGTGTGTGTGTGTGTGTGTGTGTGTGTGTGTGTGTGTGTGTGTGTGTGTACTTGTCTACCTATCTAAGTGGGGACCATGGTGTCGTTACACACTCACCAACAGGGGACCACCGAGCCAAGTGGGGACATTTTTCAAGTCCCCTGTTGGTCATGCCTTAAAACATGTTAAAATCATCTAAAATACGCTCTGGTGAAGTTTTTACATTTTTGACCAAGTGGGGACCTGCAAGTGTGTGTGTGTTTAAGCCCATACTCAGCAGTGCTCCTGTAGGCTGGAGCAGGAACTGCAGTGGCCCATTAACACACGTCGTTCACACTTCTTAAAATAGAGCCCAACAGTAGCATGTGAAGGGAGGGATGGAGATGATCCGTGTGGGAGGCCACAGGAGAGGTGAGCGACAGAAGAGGAAAATCACCTATCTAGACCAAAAACTTTCTGTTCCATAAATAAGATTGAAACCAGTTAACAGTCAAAAAGATAACTCATTTTCAAACTAAAGTAACACACTACACATATCAGTCAAAACTGCGTGTACAATATAAAATATTGTTAAATACATTTACAACATTGTTTACAAACAAACCCTATAAACACTGAAAGGGCTGTATTATGCAAGCCGGGCCAGTAGTTGATGTCGCTTTGTCAAAAAAACCTGGCGAACACGTAATACTCATGAACATGTGAACACCTGATCATAAGTACACATGTGAACATGTTATATGCTTGTGCATGACCAGCCCGATCTCATGAAAATGCATCTCTATAGCATGCATTGTGCTTATCGTGCAATTTACATGCGGAAATGAGTTTTTACATGCATATGGTACGCACTTTATTGCATGTAATACACACACACCCCACAACACTAATCCTAACCAAACGTATAATACATGCGTACCCCACACCACTACTAAACCTACCCATGCGTATCATATGCACGTAAAAACTACTTTTCACGTATAAATTGCATGATAAACACAATGCGTGCAATAGAGACGCATTTAGTGTGACCGGGTTGGAAAGTTTGCATTGTCAGGCCTCAAAAATGGCATTTTCGTGTAAATGAGCGGCCAAAACACATGAAAAGCTTACAATTTTCAGTTGAATCGCGATTAATCGCATTAATGCCATAGTTAACTCGCGATTAATCGCACATTTTTATCTATTCTAAATGTCCCTTGATTTCTATTTGTCCCATAATTTTTTCTAATTTTAATCCTCTTATCAACAAGGAAAAGTGGATCTGCAATAAGTTTGTTCTTAGCTGTGGTATCCATGTGCTTCTGTCTGAGGTCATCCATTGTAGAGCTTAGATCGGGCCCAAAAAATCAAGCCGACCCGAGCCCATGCGCATAGTGTATATATATATATATACAGTTATATATACACTTTTATTCTGGTTTACTGTGTTCACAGAAGCACTGCGGGTGCTTGATGTGACGGTGTGTGTGAATCCTCATGTTCTGTTGTTTATGCGGCTATTTGCACATGTAAATCTACATTTTGAGGTATTTGAATGGGTCACAGACACTTATCTTTTCTAATTACATTTAATTCTAATCTAACCTTAAAATAATGTCAGTTAACTGCTGATGACTGGTTAACAAGCATCAGCTGTCAGTCAGAAAACAAAATGTTAAATGAACATCCCTACTTCATATATTTAAACTGAATGAAGTAAAATTGTTCAGTGCAGCAAGTCAACATAACATTTTGAGATTGACCTCCAAAATCTTTACCGTGTTTTTGTGATGGCAAGAAATGTACAAAGCAGAAGAACTGGTGTCGTTCTTTACCATCCAACTGGGGACGCGAAGTTCATTTTGATTAATATAATCATTATTGACTGTATAAAGTAGTGACCTGAAATTGTTACCTTAAAGAGCTATTTCTGTTTGATTTATCCCATGAACCCTAAACGGACTGCATAACCAAGCATAGAAAGTATCTATGAAGAGAGACCGTTAAAGAAGAAAAATAATAATATGAATGATAAGAGCCTCTGCTTTTGAACTGTTGCCGTCGGTATTTTTTACCCCGTTAAAAAACAGATTCAAATGGTCTTTCCTCAAAAAATTCTAATTTTTTAATTTTTGATAACTGATGGTTTGGTCATTCTTTTTTAATTGTATATTGTATATGTTTATCTATGCATATTGTGATCTCTGATGCCTGTATGAACACACACACACACACACACACACACATATAAAAAATTGGATGACTAGTAATTTCCTACTACTAAACTCTGAAAAAACAGAGATTCTAATTATTGGACAAAAAACTTCCACACGTAATAACCTAGAATACTGTCTAACACTTGATGGCTGCTCTGTTAAGTCTTCGTCGTCCCTTAGGAACCTGGGTGTGCTTTTTGATAGCAATCTTTCATTTGAAAGTCGCGTGTCTAGTATCTGTAAAACCGCATTTTTCCATCTTAAAAATATATCTAAATTACGACATATGCTCTCATTAACAAATGCGGAACAATTAGTTCATGCTTTCATGACATCAAGACTAGATTATTGTAATGCTCTACTGGGTGGTTGCCCTGCACTCTTAATAAATAAACTACAGTTGGTCCAAAACGCAGCCGCTCGAGTCCTTACTAGAACCAGGAAATATGACCATATTAGCCCGGTTCTGTCAACACTGCATTGGCTGCCTATTAAACATCGTATACATTTTAAAATATTGTTGATTACTTACAAAGCACTAAATGGTTTAGCTCTGCAGTACTTGAGCGAGCTCTTTACGCATTATAGTCCTTCACGTCTATTGCGATCTCAAAATTCGGGCCAGTTGATAATACCTAGAATATCAAAATCGACTGCTCGCGGTAGATCCTTTTCCTATTTAGCACCAAAACTTTGGAACAGTCTTCCTACCATTGTCCGGGAAAGTAGACACACTCTGTCAGTTCAAAGCTAGACTAAAAACACATCTCTTTGACCTAGCATTCACATAATATATTATAGACTTCTATAATTCAATGTTAGGCTGCATAGATTAGGTCAGCCGGAACTGGGAACACTTCCCTTAAATCCTGATGTACTCGTTACACCATAAGAAGAATGGCATCTACGCTAATTTTAGTGTCTTTGTTTATCCCGAGGTTTTCCCGCAGCCTACCGGATCCAGGCCGTATCCAGATCTGACTAGGAGCTTTGCCTGGACCCGATGACAACGCAGTGCTGAAGTGCCAACTAGCCTCTCCCTATGGAGGATCCCTTTCCCACTCTTCAGATAAAACGTTGTGATTCCGGTTCGCGTACCCACCCCGAAGTGATAAAATAAAACAAAATTCTGTATCAAACTACAGTTACTGTAAATCCGGCCTCTAGTTCACAAACACCTAGGTTCTCCCAAGGTTTTTTTTTTTTCTCCAGTAGGTCACCTGATGGAGTTTTAGGACACCAGTAGGTCACCTGATGGAGTTTTAGGACACCAGTAGGTCACTTGATGGAGTTTTAGGACACCAGTAGGTCACTTGATGGAGTTTTAGGACACCAGTAGGTCACTTGATGGAGTTTTAGGACACCAGTAGGTCACCTGATGGAGTTTTAGGACACCAGTAGGTCACCTGATGGAGTTTTAGGACACCAGTTGGTCACCTGATGGAGTTTTAGGACACCAGTAGGTCACCTGATGGAGTTTTTAGGACACCAGTAGGTCACCTGATGGAGTTTTAGGACACCAGTAGGTCACCTGATGGAGTTTTAGGACACCAGTAGGTCACCTGATGGAGTTTTTAGGACACCAGTAGGTCACCTGATGGAGTTTTTAGGACACCAGTAGGTCACCTGATGGAGTTTTTCGGTTCCTTGCCACTGTTGCCTTTGGCTTGCTCAGTTGGGGATATTCAAAATAATTAACCAAGCATTAATACCATTGATCAGCCCTACCAAACGTGGATGTTTTTTCACTAAGAAACAAACATTGTTATGTTATTTGATTGATATTGTGAAGCTGCTTTGATGCAATTTATATTGTGAAAAGCGCTATATAAATACACTTGACTTGACATATACATATATATATATACACACAAGTTACATAGTTCCATTGTAGGCTATGGGAGTCCCCTGTTCGATAGGTAAACATCGTTCAGGTCCCCACTTGGCCAGTGTAGAGCGACAGTGCTCTGTTAGTAATATAGAAATGTGTGTGTTTGTGTGTGTCTGATGCCTGTGTAAACATTATATAATTACATATTACATATATAATATATAAACATTATATATATATATATATATAAGTTACATAATGAAGACAGACTTCACTGTTCACACACACACACACAGTTCCATTGTAGGCTATGGGAGTCCCCTGCTCGATAGGTAAACATCGTTCAGGTCCCCACTTGGCCAGTGTAGAGCGACAGTGCTCTGTTAGTAATATAGAAATTAATGTGTGTGTACAATGGCACATAACAATGGCAAAAAAATTGTTAGGGACTGCATAACCAAGAATAGAAAGTATCTATGAAGAGAGAGCATTAAATAAGAGAAATAATATTATGAATGATAAGAATATCTTCTTGCCTCTGCTTTTGAACTGTTGCCGTCGGTATTTTTTACCCCGTTGAATGAAAAACAGATTCAAATGGTCTTTCCTCAAAAAAAAAGCAATTTTTTTAATTTTTGATAACTGATGGTTTGGTCATTCTTTTTTAATTGTATATTGAATATGTTTATCTGTGCATATTTTGATCTCTGATGCCTGTATGAACACATACAGGCATATATATATGTATGTTCACACAGTCATCAGAGATTACAATATGCATATCACAATATGCAATATTACATAATGAAGACAGAGTTCACTGTTCACACACACACGGTTCCATTGTAGGCTATGAAAGTCCCCACTTGGCCAGTCTAGAGCGACAGTGCTCTTTTAGTAATATAGACGTGTGTTTGTGTGTGTCTGATGCCTGTGTAAACATTATATAATTACAGATTACATATCTAATATATAAACATTATATATATATATATATATATATATATATATATAAGTTACATAATGAAGACAGACTTCACTCTTCACACACACACACACAGTTCCATTGCAGTCTATGGGAGTCCCCTGTTGGTAAGGTAGACATCGTTCAGGTCCCCACTTGGCCTGTTTTTTTAAAAATAAAAAAATGCATATTTAAAGTTATATTGTGAAAAAAGACCTTAAAAGAAAATTTTGTATGTCATTTTTGTTTCTTCAAAATGACTAGAAACACTAGTCCCCTCTTGGCCAGTGTAGAGCGATAGTCCCCTGTTAGTAATATAGACGTGTGTGTGTGTGTGTGTGTGTGTGTGTGTGTGTGTGTGTGTGTGTGTGTGTGTGTGTGTGTGTGTGTGTGTGTGTGTGTGTGTGTCAAAAGAATCAGTCCGCACCTTGATGTGTTGAACGGTTTTCTTTCTTGTGAACCTTTCTTTAACGTTTTTATTGTGTTGAAGTTTCTCTTGTAAGGACTTCAGTGCTGTATTGAGCTCCTCCTGGAATTTAAAAAGAAAATCTATAAGACACCAGATATTTCTTTAGTATGATCTTATATTTATTGCATAAGCTTAAACAGGTGTTTATCCTCATCTTTAAATCCGTTTCATTTAAATTATTTAAATCATCTTTAAATTAAATTTCCTCAATCTTTCCCCTCAAACCAACTAGTTCCTTTTGTCCTTAAAGTCCACCAAAACCATCCCTGTTCACAGAAAGCCACAGTCTCTTGTCTTAATGACTGCAGACCAGCGGCTCTCATTAAGTGTTTTATTAAGAAACACCTCCTGAGCACCAAACCAGAATCATTTGACCCACTGCAGGTTGTGTACAGTACAAATACATCCACATAGAATGCTATTTCTTTTACCATTCACTAAATTCTAACCCATTCGGAAAAAAAGGACAGTTATGTCGGATTACTGGCATTTAACACTAGCATGCCCTCAAAACTAATAACCAAGCTGCATAACCTAGGGCTAGTGAGCTTCCTCATAGCAGACCCCACCATGATCAGAAAACACTCATCCAACAACTTTGTAATGAACACAGGCGCACCTCAAGGCTCTGTACTCGGCCCTATGCTGTTCACTCTCTTTACACACAAGTGTGCCTCTGCAAAGCAGAGCAACATCATCATAAAGTTGACAGAGGACACCACAGTCATTTTTTTTATCTTTTAGACGCCAAACATGATTATTCTCCTGCGACGGACCCCCATCCTAAAATTTAAAAGACATTTAGTTTTGTGTATAAAGACCCAATTTATACTGTGAAAAATTCATATTATTAACATGTCTGAATATTGTTTGGTAAATATATTCATCATTATACTGTTATAGTACTGTACTTATTTAGTAAGTTGTACTTTTTTTAATACAATTTTTTTTTTACATAGTGTTAATGTATTTATCAATGTGTAAATCATTTATAATCATCTTGGTTTTTGTTATATATTTTTCATACTTTTTCTCTAAACTTCACTAAAAAATGCTGGGTAAAAAAAACAAACATTTCTGGGTCATTTATAAACAACCAGCACCTGGGTAAAAATATTAAAACTAACCCAATTGTCACACTGTGTCTGTAATAATTGCACAAAGCAGGATAATCTAAACAAACACATCTTTATTATTCCACAAATTAACATAAAGAAGATCGCAGGAGCAAACTAACACAACCACATAAGACGATACTAGACAATGAAACAAAGGAAACTGAAAACTCAAATACACCGGGAAGGTACTCAGCTCAACGTAAACAGGTTGAGCTATATATTTTTTAAATTCAACAGAAGAAAGGAAGTCATACGGGATTGGATCAACATGAGAGTAAATGATGAAAGAATTTTAATTTTTGAAGAGCAATCCCTTTAAGAGCATTTATGAGAAGATATACACATACAAATATTGGAAACATGATGAGTGTAAAAGATGAAAAAAACTCGATCCAGACTTACAGCTGTAACTTTTACTGACTTTTGACCGGTAAAATCCTTAGAGAGGAAGAACAACAGAAGAATGGAAAGAGTGTGTCAGTGAAGGTGGTTGTGAATGTGTGTAGATGTGTGTTAGTTACAGGATCAGAGAATGACACCGTTCCTCTGTCATAATCCAGATCAACTCTCACACGCTCAAGATCCTGTTCAACACGAAAACCAGACCCAGTCAGTCCGTACCGCCCACACCAGACATCAGAGTTAAAGAAAACACGTCTCTTCCTCTGGTTTGATGCTGTAGTTACTCCAAGACACCAGTATGAACTCTCTTTAACCTCCACATCCCAGCTGTGTGTTCCTGAGTTAAAACCCTCTGAACCCAGAACACAGTGATACCAGTCAAATCTCTCTGGATTATCAGGAAGTGGTTGTTTGTTCTCGCTCCATCTCACACTGGTCAGATCATCAGACAGGATGAGATCTGGATTTGCAGTTTTTGGATCCGGAATCACAGGAGCTGATGAGACACAATCAACAGATGCTTTTATTCTGATCTTCATATAATGATCAAGAGTGAACCAAACACAGATTATTATGAATTATGACATTAGTCCTATTGATCAAACACATCAGACATTTTCCTCTGATCACTCTGTGTTTTTTGTTACTCATTTTTATTATCAGTGTTTAATGGCATCAGCGACAAACATTAAATGTGTGATTCAAATATTTGTCTCTCATCAAGAGAAACTGATAAACTGGAAAAGTTAAAATCGCAATCAAACAATCAGAGCTGTTGAGATGAAAAACTGTAAAGAGATGTAAAAATTCTGTTCAGCATCATCTTATGTTCATTAAACTGGGTCTTAATGTGTGTGTATTTGTTTTAAATACTTTTAAATCAGAGTGAATGAACAGTGCTTTCTTCCACTCTCACTTGAGCAAGGCGCTTCAACCTCCAATCGCTCCCCGGGCGCCGCACCAAAAATGGCTGCCACTTCTCCAAGTGTGTGTTCATGGTCTGTTTGTTCACAGTGTGTGTTTCAAGTCAAGTCACCTTCATTTTAGGCTTTTAACAATATAGATTGTTTTTAAAGCAGCTTTACAATGATAATAGGAAATGACAGTAACAGATTGTTTTGGCTTTACAGCAGCTCTAGAATAAAGTTATTGTCCAGCTAAGGTTAGTTTTGATTTATTGATTCACTTCATTCCGTTGCAAAGTATAGTTATTCACTTAGGGGCAGCTTACAAGACACCGTTCTAACAGAAAACCCTCAACCCGCTCCAGCCCGCTTATCCACACAAAACAGTGCCAGGTGGCTCGAGAATGCAATAGGTTCCAAGGTTAATCCTCCTCTGCTGAGATCTTCAGAGATTAAGGGGGCTTTTACACTGGGCTCGTTTGATGCGGTCCGAGCGCGATTGTTCCCGGCGCCCCCCGCAGCGTTGGTCTGGTTTCACACTCAACTTGATTCTATCGAACCCTGTTGCGTTTGCGTGCATATTTCGTCATCGCAAAGTGCACGGCGCATGATAGAAAACAGAAGGCGGGTCAATATATTGTGTTTTTTATTAATTCGCTGCTATTATGCGCAGCTGAGTGAACAATACAGGTTTACTGTGCATGTGTCACATAAGGTGGGCTTCTGCTGCTTGCAAACAGACTATTTTGAGGAGACAGTGGATTTTCAAATGTTATTGTTTCAGGCCAACGCCTGATGCACGACAAATGCACAAATACACTGCCGGCTCAATCACTCACTGCCGGTAATTCATCAACACTATCATCCCTTACAAGTGTTTTATTTAACTGAATACATCACAATAAGCTAAAACGCATGCACAGGTTACTTTACTTCCTGAACAAGTGCGCACCCGAGTCCGTGTTGCTTTCACATTCACGTGAACCGTGGCACGGTTCGGGAACAACCGAACTCAGATCATCTCCTCCAGGTAGTCTCGGGTTCGATACCCAAGTGCGCACCCGGGTCCCATGACGTGATTCTGCTTGTTAACAGCAGGTGTTCATCACTAATGCTCAATCATCTCTTAATTAATCACTTAATTATCTCATTAACTTTAACACTTTTAACACTCTTTAGATTGGGACAATACGTACTTGAGCAGTGTTGATTTAACTCTGGGGATTTTGTTGTGTACCTGTAACGTTGTAGTAATCATGAGGACCTTGATTAGCTTGTTCAGATGTGTTTGATTAGGGTTGAAGCCAAACTCTGCAGGAAAGTGGATCTCGCGGTCCAAAGATGAGGACCTCTGCATTTACCCAGTGTATTTGCCCCGATCAGCAGCTGGAGTGCCCTTGATAGTCACCTGAGGATGCTCTACCCCAGACTATTGCTACTCAATTAAGGAGTACATTTCCCAGAACTCACTGTTCGGTCTCATCATCCATGATTTTCTCCAGCTGTGTCTCATTAGGCTTGTTAGCTCACCCTATATAAGCCTGGGCTGCATCAGAGACAATTCATATAGAGACATGCCACTTCCTCAATACGACTATATAGGGAAAACCCATAATGCCAAAGATGGCAGTTGTACGCACATGTCCCGCCCCTCCCGCTGGAAAGCCAATCGTCTGCTTTTAACAGTCAAGCTGGGAAACATTAAGCCTATCGTCTGGTTCCACTGACGCACAGTTGAGGTTTGCGACAGCGGAGACGAGAACCCTTGCGCATGCGTAGTAAAAGTATAACTTGTGGGGAAAAAGGCGTTTTAAACCTAATTTTGGGGCAAAGTCAAACTTTTTCAGCGATTTTGATCATATTTTACTGCTGTTTCTATACATGCAGTTTTTATGTCCCGGTGACCAGTGAAAGTGCAGTTCTGACTCTCTGCCCATTAATTTCGATAGGAGCCTGGTCTTGTTAGTCCCAAATAGCAGCCTGGAGGCTTTGCCAAGATGGCGGCCAAGTGTGCCTAAAAGGACTTTGGCTGCGTTCAGCCCCGACAAAACGTTGCACAATGTTTTTTAAACAGAAACGGTGATGCGTTGAACACACTGTTCTGATGGCGCAAGAGTTGCAACTATGGCAGCTGAGAAGGCCATTCTTTGTGTTCTTTGTGAAGAATTTTCGGAGCCTGATTAAGTCGGTATAAATATGTTTAATACTACAAAATATGCCTGATGTTACAGTTACTGCACTTGCCGCCCAGAACACAAGAGAACATCCCAATCGAGTGAAGAGATTTGTGGAAACTGAAATGGAAGCACACATCTTACCTAATTCTGACTAAAACACATCTATATACTGACTTTATTTGTAGTTCATACTGTTTTAATACCCTGTATTTTCTTTCTCATTTTTAGGAAAAGCACTTAATTACCATTGTTTATTCCTATACCAAATGTCATACACTCGCAATGAAGCTACAAATATAAACAACTACATCATTATGTTGATATGCTTGTCGTAAGTTTTATTGTAAAAATATAGGATGTCTTCTAAAATCCTCAGTTGTTGCTTATACCGAGCTGCATCGAACACATTTGTAAATTACTTTCCTTGAACCCATTGTGTGAGTTCACTTTAATACAGCGTGCATTATATACATGTTGCTGCTGATTGGACTGCAGTTCTGACACACCCACCAAACAAGAGAACGTATCTCAACCCCTTTGCACACCGGTGCGCGTCGTTTCCAGGAAACATGAAGTTCAACCCGGAAACCGTAGCAAAACGTTGCGCACCGTTTTGAACTTGAACGTGCCCCTGGTTATCCCAGTCATTCTTTGTCTAATGTCATACAGGAAACCAGGAGAATGCACAGAATTGCAGCATCTTGTTTTTTTAATGTTCTGCCTGTTATTCTTTGATTTCTTTGTGTTTGCCTTTGACCCTGTCATTTTTTGGACTGTTTACCTTGTGTTTTGACCTATTGCCTGTTTTTGGATTATGTTCTTGGATTGCCCTTCATTTAAACTGCATTTGGATCCTCAACCCTTGTGTCTCGGAGCAGTTCATGACAGTATTATTCCACAATATATTCCCCAGCTAGCAGGGAACGTTCTCAGAACTTTGGCTAACATTCCCTATTAGGTTAATGTTTTTAAAGAAATGTTCAAATAATGTTTTAAGGATGTTTTCTCATTGTTTCTATAAGGTTAAATGTAAACTAAGATATAACATTTTAACTGTAACATTTTGAGGATGTTTTGGGAAAGTTGTTGAGATAAAAGATTATACAATGTTCCATAATAACAAAGGAGGAACATTATCAAATCAACATTCGCAAAATGTTTTGAGGATATCATTGAGGCCTGAGAAGACAGAATGATCTGAACTGTCCTTTTCCTAATTAAATATTTAATTTGTCACCATTGTTGAGATTCTTACACTCATTCTTGATGTCCATTTGTACCTACACAAAAAAAAAAATTCAGAACAAGTTTTAAGAAATCCTTATATTGAAAATTCTGGCTCTTATGCTGTGGAATCACTGTGATGCTGCAATTGACAATATATATAAGTCAGAGTTTAGGCTCTAGATTAGTTTTGTATTTCAGATAAAATTGATTGTCAAAACATTACCAACATCTTCAGATGAAATTTTCTATTTGGTCATCTGGCTGTTTTAACTCACTTACAGCAGACAAGCAAAATCTAAAGTTAATGCTTTAAGAGTCAAGACCCCAACAAAAGCAAACACTGATCACCATAACGGTGGCTTACAGTTTGTGATTTTCTGCTTGTTAACATCAGGTGTCTTCAATAATACTCAATCATCACTCAATTAATCACTTAATTATCTCATTAACTTTTATCACTGGAGTTTTTGCTGCGTTCCTTTTAGGAGAACATTCTGGGAACCAAAGTAAAACTACCCGCTGAAAACATTATTAGAACTTCATGGTAATGTTCCCAGACAGTTTTTAGAACAAAGCATTTCTAGCTGAATCATAAAGGGATATAATGACTGCTGATTGAACTATCCTGCTCACGGTATATCTGAACAATATATTATATAATACAAGGTATATCTGAACAATATATTTTATAATACAACCATGATTTTATAAACATTCTATCCAAAAAGTTTTGTCTAGAGAACAATCTTAAAAAAAACATGTAGTAACTTTTGGAGTACAAAATATTCTTAACTTTTTACAAAATAAGTGTACCCATAACGTATGTACCCTTGTACCCTGTAACCTTTCAGAGAGATTATAGGAGATTATAACATGTATTTAGTTCTTAATGAACTTGAGAGACTGTTAATAGTTCCTCTAGTAACACATTATAAATGTAAACTCTTTGAGGATCTTAAAATACATATTTAAGTTCTTGAGTTCACAATATTATATTTGTGCTGCAGTGTTTCTGTGTGAAGAATCACAAATAAAGCCTTAAATATCTTTTCACTTTTACTCGGTTGAGTTTGTTCTGGACTAGATGAAGAAAAGAGAAACATTCTCAAAAAAAAAAATGAAAAAAAAGTTAATATTCAGTACCAGAACTAGTATGATCTTCACTTTCTACAAACTGAAATAATCTAGTACTTTTGTGTCATGCATGATTGTGTAACAGCACAGATCTTCTCCAGACTCACTGTTTTGGACGATGTCCTGCATCTTCTTCCAGACTCTGAACGGCAGGTTGCCCAAGTATTGTGGAACATGAATCAAAGCTCCAGAAGCCATCTGTGGATCCGGCTGTGAGATCAGGACTCTGGAGGAACATTCAGGAGTCAGAACTGCAGTGGATCAGAACCAGAGAGACCAGAGACACCAGCAGATCACTCACCTTTCCATTGAGACTGGAAACTTCTGCAGAACAAACACACCATTTACCATCAAGATCTCAATCAATCATCAATCAATCAATCAATGATGTGAAATCTGACCTTCAGAAAGCAGACGTCATTGTCTTTCATCATCTCCTCCATGTCTTTAATTGTGTGTGAAAGAGCTGAGATGTGTGTGTTCATCTCCTCCAGCTTCTCCTTCATCATCTGCTTCTTCTGCTCCTCTTCCTCCCTCAGTGCAGTGATTGTAGCTTCTTCTTCATCTCTGAGAAACTGATGAAGCTTCTCAAACTGCTGTTTAATCTGGTGCTCTGTGTGCTCAGCTTGAGACTGAAATCAAAATCACAATCACTTCAATCATCTCAAAGACGCAGCTGATTCTGGAGCGGCATGAAAAGTGTCGGGGAAAATGTGGGTTAGTAAAATACAACTTTAACTTTCTGAAGTACTAGATGATCTGTGTCTGAAGGGTGAAAATACTGTTGTGGCAAAACTTCTGTTAAACATCATCACTGCGTAAGAGACACTCAGAGTCAAATTAATAAAAAAGAAAAGTATTTATTCTTGCAAGAATAGGCCCAGTCGCCAACACAGCAGTTACCCTGTGAAGTGAGTGACGCACACCAGGAAGACATGAGACAGCCTTTATACTCTTTTCAAGGTTCCTCCTCACAGCAGTTACCCTTTCACCCACTCAGATAAGGTCCCCACTGCTGTTCAGTTTCTACTAAAGACACAACCTGGCCCTGAAATAAACTAGCCAAATCTTGACCATTCCTAAGGTCAAGATGTCCTGTCCCATATATTCCTGAAACGTCACGCACAAGCACGTACACACATATACTTTTACACATTGAATAGGATCAATCCCTTATGATATCTGTTAGGAATAAATGACTATTAAAATTTCTACAACAATTCCCCACTTTTTATCATTCTGATTACCCATAATCACAATAATAAACAAAAAGACAAATTTTAAGTCATATCATCACTCTACTCTTCATCTCTGGTCTTCGCATAACTGATCACTCTTCATAAACATTTGTGAAATATTATTTAGAAAAGAAAAAGCTTAGGCTGTTTTGCAAGGATAGTCCCTTAAATATTAGCAAGCAAGTAAAGAATTTAATTAAAGCCGGGCTAAATGAATAGGCACTGCTATTGCACTCTCGACCTAGATCGAACCCTCAGTCACCTCAATTAAATAAGAAATAGTGTACAGATTACTTAGGAAAACAACACCATCAATTCACACTGGTTATTTTAGCAGGTCATCAAAAATACAAATAAACGTAGAATAGAATCCTTCATTTCAAACCCTCTCCTTGTACGCCACCTCGTAACACGGATGACCGCTGTTTGTAACCTTCTTTAAATCTTTGCCCTTAATCTTTCTCAGAAAAAAAAAAAAAGAATAGAAGAAAAACAACCAGAACATACATTTAACACATCTCACTGTAGCTTCCGCTACCTGTCTCGTCGCATTTTGTTAATCCTTGGGATAGACTGTCATTTTTTTTTACCAATTGAACAGACAGCAGGTTTTCACCTGTCTCTGTTATCGTATTCACCCATGAATAACAAAATTATCATAACACATACAATCCTAACTCCTACCATTAAGCCTTTTCCATTAAATTTATGTCCATCTTCCACATTTTATTCACTTCTAATTCAATTTATTAAGCTCTATTGAATGCACTGTTTAACAAATCTAACCAGAGAAGTCTTATAATTTTATCCATTCCTCTAACCAAATTAGTTGTTCGAAATGAACTCTAATATCTCTAGTACGGACACATCAATCAATAGATTTTCTACATTTACAATCAAATCAATACCTAGTTCGATTCAATCAAACAAAATCATCAAAATCATCACAAGAACAGAGACTTCTGTTAAACTTAAACCGTCAGTTGGTTGCTCCAGGTGTGTTGATCACCTGGTTCGCCCCACGGACGTTCCGTGTTCGCCTGGGTGACACTTTGCGTGCCGTTGCAATGGTCTTTCCCTCGTAGGCGAGGCAGACAGTTACTAGCACAGTCTTCTTTAAACCTCACTTTTTGCTCTATTGGATGGTTGAGGCCTGTTGGTGTTGTCTAAGGTAAGAGGCTTGGACCCAGGTGTCACACTCTCCAACCATTTTCTGATCCTTACAAGGTCTTCCCTTTTATCACGACCGAACCCCCACTGGAATGAACCATTCCTTGCCTGCTTTCACCTGTGAATGGAGACCTTAACTATTTTGTTAGTGATGGTTGTCTAGCCGCTCGTCCCTTTTGGTGTGACCTGTAGAATCAACAGCCTGAAACATATCACTGGATAATTTTTTGCTCATTTAATAGCACTCGGGGTCCTTTTCCCTTGAAAAATACTCAACCCACTTTGCTCATGTCCAACACAATATTTATATATTTGGAACAGAATCAGTTCTGTTTGCTGCAATCCATCCTGACATTCTGCAAAAGGAAAATCTTAAGTTATGCGCTGCGCAGGTGTGGAACCTTTCTCCTACAATAATAACCCAGGCCAGGATAGTTAGCCAAATTCATCCATAGCCATCATTTTATTGGGCACATTCTGCCCTGTATCAAAAGTCTGCATGATCTGTAGAGAAAAACAAATGTCAAGGTTATTTTCAGATAGTAAAGTACACGTAGTTTCTTTTGTCTGCTGTGCTGCCGCAGCCTTCGCTGCTGAATCTGCCCTGGCGTCTCCTGTTGAAACAGTCCTGCAATTTTGTTATCAGCGTGTGTGGCACACTTACAGACAGCAACTTTTGTTTGGAACGGCCTTTTACCCAATTAAACCCAGTGTCCTCCCAACATATATTGTCCTTTAGTAACCCTTATTTTGTCAATCCTTACCATCTCCCTTTTGATGCACGACTCAACTCGTGTATCAATTTAAACTAATTTGATTTGCCATCAACACCAACCCAAACGGCATCCTTCAGCCAAATTTCCTCCAGACATCTTTCTCTGTCTCTGAAACAAAGTATTACATTCTTCCCTTAAAGCCACAATCTCATCTTTTTATCGAAGTATTTGAAGGGCAACGGCCCTGAGTCTCACACCAAATCCTGCTTTTCAGGCCTGTTGTTTGGTCTCTCAAGTCAGTCATCTACAAACATTTCCAAAGTCATCAATTGTTTCTATCAGGTCAGGTCGTGCTGTACAGACTTGGTCAATGTCAGTCAATCATTTTTCCCCCCTTTTCATCCCAATACTCATAAATGTGAGGGGCTCTCTTGCTAATTTCATGTTGACTTAGCCAATATGTCACTGTGTTGTTGCCATCAAATCTATAACATTTTCATTTATCTCAGCCCATGCCAGATAGTAATCTACAACTCCGCAATCCCACTTCTGACACCAAATTGTTGTGGCAAAACTTCTGTTAAACATCATCACTGCGTAAGAGACACTCAGAGTCAAATTAATAAAAAAGAAAAGTATATATTCTTGCAAGAATAGGCCCAGTCGCCAACACAGCAGTTACCCTGTGAAGTGAGTGACGCACACCAGGAAGACATGAGACAGCCTTTATACTCTTTTCAAGGTTCCTCCTCACAGCAGTTACCCTTTCACCCACTCAGATAAGGTCCCCACTGCTGTTCAGTTTCTACTAAAGACACAACCTGGCCCTGAAATAAACTAGCCAAATCTTGACCATTCCTAAGGTCAAGATGTCCTGTCCCATATATTCCTGAAACGTCACGCACAAGCACGTACACACATATACTTTTACACATTGAATAGGATCAATCCCTTATGATATCTGTTAGGAATAAATGACTTAAAATTTCTACAACAATACACATCGTCAATGAATCATCAGGTAGAAGCATAAAGTCACTCCACCTGTTTCTACTCCAAATTAGAGTTCACTACATAGCAGAGGTGTCAAATCCAGGGTCAGAAAGTAAAATTCCTGCCACATTTTTATTTTACCCATGAACTCACACAGCAAAAACTCCTGTGTTAAATAAACTCTCATGGGAGATTATTTGGCTCCAGACTCAATATTGTTAAAGTGTTAAAATATGTGCTAAATCAACAATCAAGTGTGTTAAAGTTAATGAGCTGATTAAATGATTAATTGAGTGATGATTGAGCATTATTGAAGACACCTGATGATAACAAGCAGAATCACTGAAGGAGCAAATCTAAATGATTAGTCACCATTAGGGAGATCAGTGTTTGTTTTAGTTGGGCAGGTGACCTTTAAATATTTAACTTAATCTTTTGTTTTACTGCTGTAATTGAGTTATAACAGTCAGATGGTATTATCTTTACACATAATCATCATTAGATCAGTGTCACTGAGCTCATTTAGAGCCTTCTCTTAGCTTAAAAGCATGTTGGTCTTTGCGGAATAACAGAGTTTCTAAATAAAAAAAACCAAGAACTTTCTGTATAATCTAAATTATTTCTTTAAAGTTGTTCTGATAAAGTAGTAAGTCTTTATTTTAGGCACACACAGACATCAATATTCAGTGTATGAGTCTCAACAATGGTGACAAACAGAATATTCAATTAGGAAAAGGAAATTACTAAGAAAATTCAGATCTTAATTTATTCATACCGCAATGCATGATGGGAGCCATGGATCAGAGCAACTTTTAAGATATATTTTAGGTTATATTGAAAAGCAGAATGTAGTATACTGTACACTCATATTCTGTTATAATCAATAAAGTAAGTTTTTAATGAATTTGGTGATTCAGGTCAATGTGAATATGTGATTTCATCTAAACATAACCAACACCACTTGCCCAGCTTTTCTTGTTGTTCATCGGCGAGTTATAACTCAGTTACAACAGTCAAACAATAAAAACTAACATTAACAGCTTAAGGGTCAAGAGCTCAACTAAAGTAAACACTGACCATCATAATGGAGACTTAAAAAATGTGCCTTTGTCCTTCAGTGATTCTGCTTGTTATCATCAGATGTCTTCAATAATACTCAGTCATCACTCAATCAATCACTTAATTATATCATTAACTTTAACACTCTTGAGTCTGGAGCCAAATAAACTCCCATGAGAGTTCATTAACACAGGAGTTTTTGCTGTGAGTTCATGGGTGAAATAAAAATATGGCAGGAATTTTACTTTCTGACCCTGGATTTGACACCTCTGCTACATAGCAAACGATGTTAAAGACAAAATCGTCTGGCTTTTACTAATGCTTATTTAGAATAACAATTTTGTATGATTTATATATTAGATATACCCTTAATCGATCACACATGTACAATTTTATTTTATCAATTATTATTATGAACAGTTCAAATTAATTAATATATAAAGACATGTTCAATTCTCTCTATACTTTTATCAACTGTACAACTTTGTACAATAAGACTTTTTCTTTTAGTTGTCCTCATTCATAGACATTTATTTTCTTCTTGCTGTGTAAATTTGTTTAAATTCTTAATATTTTTCAATCTCGTAATATTCTGCAGAATAGAGAAGTGTTTTGCAGTTTCACTCTTTCTCAGCATGTGATTAACTGTTCGCTACTGATGTCACACCTAAACTCCTAAAATCAGGATCAAAGCCTGAGTTGACAGAGAAGTTGATGATCAGCATCATGGTACCAACAAAGCCTGGTTGGATAGGTTTGGTTTTATCAACTCAAAACTAATCCAGCAACCCTGAATTTGTTCAACTACCATCATGGTACCGGCCCCAGGCATATTGCGCTTGATCATCTTTATACACAAATGGTTGGGTGTTTCAGTCAATAAAGGAACATGTAAGTATGTCTGACAAATCAATTCAGTTGTTCTAATCAAACTTGTGCTTATGCCAAAAGAATCAATCCTCACCATGATGTGTTGAACTGTTTTCTCAAACTCTTCTGTAATGTTTTCATTGTGTTGAAGTTTCTCTAGTAAGGACTTCAGTGCTGTATTGAGCTCCTCCTGGAATTTAAAGAGAAAATTTATAAGACACCAGATATTTCTGTAATATGATCTTAGATAGCAATGTTTTTCTGGCTCAGCTCCAGTCCTCACAGCCCTTTTTCCCTCTGCCCACATCCTGCAAAGAATGACGGCCCTGGAGTGGCACAGATATGGATTTAAGACAAGGGTCACACACAGGCCCGGTTCTACGGGGGTGCTAGAGGGTGCTAAGCACCCTCAAACAAAAGTGAAAGCACCCTCAGATGAAATTATTAATAGCACACATGTAAACGAGATTTCGCCGACAATAGAATCACATACGGATTTCACATACATACAAAATAAATCCATTTACACGATTTTTCAAATCAGAATTCATTTAATTATGCTTTCATGTTTAATGCATGTGATTGGTTGTGTCCTTTGCGATCGTGATACGCATAGGTGAAGCTGTCTCTTAAATTGCCCACTTTGCATGCGTGTGTGCGTCCCGCTCAGGAAATTAGTTCGCTGACTTTCTGAGACGGGGCTTTAGGTAGCCTAAAAATATGAATTGTCCATTTTTCATCATGGACATAAGATATTGGCTCAAGAAAGCTCAAACCTCTAGTAAATCACAAGATGAAATGAAACCGCCTGCCGATGACAGCAGCGAACCCCGCCCTACAACCTCACTCTCACCGCTTGACACCCCTGCAAACACTGGCGACAAACCTAGTGTCGCGGCCGATGGCGATGGCGCCGAGTGACCTTAATCTTTAAATCAGCTGTTTCGTTCAAAAGGACTGATTCATTGTCGTCAGAAACTATATGTTTAAAATGTAAGTTACTTATATTAACTTCATTATTCAACTGCAGAATAAAATTAATTTAAATTATTCACACATTTGCAATAGGCCTACTGCTGATATTTGGGAAAAACAGCACTCTTTGTGTAACATTTCTTAACTATATCATATGATATAAATGTAAAGGACAAAAACTCGTAGAGGGCATTCCCCCCTATTTTGAACTTTGACCATTCTAACTGCATTTAAACCATGCAGTAAATCACTCTAGATGCATCCCCGGTCTCCCTACTATTTTCAGACAGCCCGATCTCATCAAAGTGCGTATCAATACCACGAATGTTATTTCTCGCGCCATTTATACGGCAAAAATTGGTTTTTGCGTGTATATGATACGCGGTTTTCGCGTGCATATGATACGCACTTTATGGCGTGTAATATGCATGCACCCCCCCCTCCCCCTAATCCTACCCAAGGGGGTTTCAGTGCGTAGCATATACACGCAAAAAACACTTTTGGCGTATAAATGGCACGAGAAATAACATTCGTGGTATTGATACGCACTTTCATGAGACTGCGTTGTTTCAGACTGATGACGATTGGGAGCCATTTCCTATGTTTATGTAAGCAGTAAGCACCCTCACTATTTTCAGAAGCACCCTCAGTGATATGGTTCTAGAACCGGGCCTGGCCACACATGAGCCATAACTGGCCCGAGTCTCAGCCAATTACTGACCCATAACCGGGTCTGCACTGGGCCTGAACAGGTTTTAGTATTAGTACCGATTCTCAGCCTTAAAGGGATAGTTCACCCCAAAATGTAAATTCTGTCAGTAATTACTCACCCTCATGTTGTTCAAACCCCGTAAGACTTTAGTTCATCTTCAGAACACAAATTAAGATATTTTTGATTAAATCTGAACACTGGATCACTGAGCGTTTGTTTTTGGCAAACGCTGCTGCCAGTCATTTGTCCGTTTTTTTTTTGTTTTTTTTTCGATCAGTAGCGAGGAAGGAAATAAATATCCAGCACATGAATTAAAATACTGTGTATATAAACAAATTGATAAACAAAATTATTGAAATATTGAATGATTGGTTAAATGATCACAGAAATTTTCAATTAAATATTTTAGTATTGTTTAAAATTCAACTTTGAAATGCCATGTCATAACAGATGAAACGTTATCATTTCAAATGAAGTAAACTGTAAGTCAGTCAAGTCAACTGCATTAAAGTGCACTAAACTGGCCTAGGATCTCAATCCTGATTTGGATCAGTTGATCACTGGATTGATCTGACACACACTCCTCACACCAACAGTCGGCCTCATGCTGTTTGCCGTGATCATGCTCTGCCATCATTGCCACACATGAACCAGATGTAGCTGCCAGAACACATGCCACTGACGACAGGAGGCCAGCAGTGCCAGCGTGAGGACACATCTGAGCCAAGATCGCTTGCTGTGTGGGATAATACATAAGCTAAAACAAGAGTTTATCCTCATCTGTAAATCTGTCTTACCTTAAAATCTGGAACCACTTCACCGATGGGTCTGAACGTGTGATTGACGTGTTTCTGTGAATCTCTGCACACTAAACACACCGGCTGTTTGTCCTCCAGACAGAAGAGTTTGAGTTTCTCACTGTGTAAACTGCAGATCTCCTCAGATACTGATGAACGCCTCTCATTTCTCTCCTCCAGGAACAACTCACACAAGTTCTTTAATGCAAGATTACATGGAGGATGAATATTTGAGGATTTTCTCCTGCAGACAGGACACTCCTGAGTTTCCTTAGTTCTCCAGAACTGTTGAATACACTCTTTACAGAAACTGTGACTACATGATAAAATAACAGGACCGTTGAAGATTTCTTGACACACGGGACAAGAAAAATCATATTCAGATAGTGAAGCCATTTTCACTGTTTGAGCTCCAGCAAAATAAACGTTACTTTCACTTTGTGAACGATGGTTTTAAAAATATAAGAATTACAAAATCTGCTGCCTGTTCAGAAACAAACTTTGCAAAGTTCCTGATTGAAAGAGTTGCTCTTTATTGATGGCTGATTCTTTTTTGCCTTTGTTGAAAGAGAAGAGAGTCGGGACAGGAGAAATAAATCAGTCTTTTCCTGGTTGTAAGTGTTGTAAGAGGATGGAGTTTCTGATCACCTTTGAACAGGTCAGAAAGGAACATCAGTGTTTCTTCAGGTTAATTTGTAACAAAATGCATTCAAAATTAACACATCGAAACAATCAAGTAATACACACACGTCTGCTTATCGTGTTGATAGTCTGTGTTTGGAGACGCAAGCTAATTTGAGTAAGGTTAATTACTCAAGCAGAAGTAAATTTATAATGTCAATAACTGCTTGAGTAAGAGTGAAAAAGTATCCAATGATGATAATCCAATGATAATGAATAATAATAATAATAATCTAATGATCCAAACATCAGAGGTGTCAAATCCTGGGTCAGAAAGTAACAATTCTGACATTTTTATTTCACCCATGAACTCACACAGCAAAAACTCCTGTGTTAATGAACTCTCATGGGAGTTTATTTGGCTCCAGACTCAATGTGTTAAAGTTAATGATATAATTAAGTGATTGATTGAGTGATGACTGAGTATTATTGAAGACACCTGATGATAACAAGCAGAATCACTGAAGGACAAAGGCACATTTTTAAGTCTCCATTATGGTGGTCAGTGTTTACTTTAGTTGAGCTCTTGACCCTTAAACTGTTAGTGTTAGTTTTTTTTTTGTTTGACTGTTGTAACTGAATTATAACTGTCAGATGAACAACAAGAAAAGTTGGTCAGGTGGTGTTGGTTATGTTTAGATGAAATTAAATGTTGATGTTGACCTTAATCACAAAACTCATTAAGAAAAATTTACCTTATTGATTACAACGGAATATCATTATACAGTATAATACATTCTGCATTTTCAATATAACCCAAAAAATATCTTAAAAGTTCTGATTCAAAGACTTTTTTTGAAGTTTGGACTTTGGACACACAGACATCAAGAATCAGCCTGTGATTCTCACCAATGGTGACAATAATAAAGCATGTTGCAGTGCATTCTGGGTGCCACCAATCAAAACTCATCCATGGCTCCCATCATGCATTGCGGTATGAATAAATTATGATCTGAATTTTCTTAGTAATTTCCTTTTCCTAATTAAATATTCTGTTTGTCACCATTGTTGAGACTCATACACTGAATATTGATGTCTGTGTGTGCCTAAAACAAAGATTTGCTTTTTATCAGTACAACTTTAAAGAAATCATTTAGATTATACAGAAAATTCTGGGGTTTTTTTTATTTAGAAACTCTGTGATTCCACAATGACCAACTTGCTTTTAAGCTATGAGAAGGCTCTAAATGAGTTCAATGACACTGATCAAATGATGATTATGTGTAAACATAACACCATCTGATCATCTTTTCTCTTTGTTCATCCGGCTGTTATAACTCAATTACAGCAATCAAACAAAAAGATTAAGTTAAATATTTAAAGGTCACCTACCCAACTAAAACAAACACTGATCACCCTAATGGTGACTAAAAATTTAGATTTGTTCCTTCAGTGATTCTGCTTGTTATCATCAGGTGTCTTCAATAATGCTCAATCATCACTCAATTAATCATTTAATTAGCTCATTAACTTTAACACACTTGATTGTTAATTTAACACTCATATTTTAACACTTTAACAATATTGAGTCTGGAGCCAAATAATCTCCCATGAGAGTTAATTTAACACAGGAGTTTTTGTTGTGTGAGTTCATGGGTGAAATAAAAATGTGGCAGGAATTTTACTTTCTGACCCTGGATTTGACACCTCTGGTTGAGTCACAGACATATATGTTGAGCGTGTGAACACAATGGCCAATCACAGACATATATGTTGAGCGTGTGAACACAATGGCCAATCACAGACATATATGTTGAGCGTGTGAACACAATGGCCAATCACAGACATATATGTTGAGCACGTGAACACAATGGCCAATCACAGACATATATGTTGAGCACGTGAACACAATGGCCAATCACAGACATATATGTTGATCACGTCAACACAATGGCCAATCACAGACATATATGTTGAGCACGTGAACACAATGGCCAATCACAGACATATATGTTGAGCGCGTGAACACAATGGCCAATCACAGACATATATGTTGAGCGTGTGAACACAATGGCCAATCACAGACAAATATGTTGATCACGTGAACACAATGGCCAATCACAGACATATATGTTGAGCACGTGAACACAATGGCCAATCACTGACATATATGTTAATCACGTGAACACAATGGCCAATCAGAGACATATATGTTGATCACGTGAACACAATGGCCAATCACAGACATATATGTTGAGCACGAGAACACAATGGCAAGCGCTCAAATGCTAGAGGGAAATGCAGGTATCGTCACATTTCTAAAATTTCAGTACCGACTTGGTACCGAAGTCTGCACTTTTGACAACTCTATGTATCATATAATGTGACTGCGTACAATATCTCATTCCTTCAGAAATTCTCCTTCCATCAGCTCAACTGCGAGCAGTGACTCAGAGAACACTAACGAGATTCAAGACGAGTCAGACAAGGATGGAGAGATGGAGGAGCCAATCAGCTGATACCTGCCCAGCCCAGCCCCGCCCTCTTCCCCCCACAAGCTCCAATCAGCTCTCGGGCCACCCAGCAATCGGCCAATGGCTTTTTACTGAGGGACAGAGCCCACTCCCACAAACCCAAAATCCTGGAGGTGCTTTACCGTCTCCGAGTCAGAGTGGGGCGGAGTTGATGAGGGTTGTTTTTGTGCTTGACATCAATATCGATGCGTCACACGGTGCAACAGCTCTGCTATGAATCGGATCAGTCCCAGCCAAAATACGTCACACAAAACACCTGATCTAACCCAAATCCATATCTTGATAAACTGGAAACGTTCAGTAACACATCAGACTGACAGCCAATCAGACCAAAACGGATTGAACCCCCTCTGATCAAACGCATCAGAATGATCTCCTTAACATTTGTGGCTTTTTATGTTTCTAAAAACTATTTCAGAAATCAACAGTTTACTGCAGAAACATTTCGGCCTTCTAAGCCCCGATCCGTCGCGAAAGTGGAACACAGAACAAGCTCACGTTCTATGCAATCGGCCTTATTTCGTGATCTGTGTTTATGATTTGCCTTTGTTTGCAGCGCAGGCGGTTTCCTCTGCTATGTTCAACGCTCATGTGTTTTAAAGTGTTGCCCAGGCCTCACAATGTTTACGCACAGAATCTGTGGAACAGCGTCGCATCATTTTGAGCTGCAACCAATGATGATTGAAGCTTTTTCAAGGGTTACAGCTATGTGCCTAAATACTGTATATATTGCAGGTTCATTTTGGATGGCCTTATTGCATTTCCACTACTTTTTAAAGTTGCACTCATTATTATCATGAGGGAAATAATCAAATATGTTTTGTTGATTGTATGGGGACTTTCTTGATGTCTAAGCTGATTTCTTTGCCAGGCTAAATAGTCAAGAATTTTGGTTTTGATTGTATATAGACCATGTCCCAGCCAACAGGGAACGTTCTGGCAATGTTCTCTCAAAATTATGAACAAACGTTCTTTTAGTGACGTTAATAGAACTTTTAAAAAAAAGTTATATGGTCTTTAATAATGTTCTCTAAATGTTAGCACAAAAACATAACTTTTTTAAATGTTACTACTTGTCTCAGAATGTTCAGAGAACATTCAAAAGTAACAATCCCAGAATGTTTGCAAAATGGAATGTTTCTTTAATATTTTTGAAACATTTTTTTTTTTACCTAGACTTTTTGAATGTTCAGAGAACATACTTTGTCAGCTGGGGTTGGGTTTATCTGAAATCATACCCATGTCTATAAATATATGTAAATTCAATAGTTACAAAAGCAGAGGATCATGGGACACGTTGCATTGAGGCCCTCATGATGGCCGCTGTTCCGTACAGATTCAGCATCTGTTTTCATGGATATGGCTTATAAAGTTTCTGTATCTATTGCCTTTGTTTGTCTTGCTTGGTGTCTTTTGGCTCTTTATATTTTGCATTTTAATCTTGTATGTTCCTGGGTTAAAAACTTGTTCATACGTATTATTTTAATTATATTAATCTAAAAATATGGGAAAATTTGATGGGTTTATCAACTGATAAGTGATTTAATTATAAGCTCAAAGATGTAATTATAAGCTCAAAATATAGTTGCAGAGGGTTTTTAAAAAATATATTTGTAGTAAATAAGTTGGTGGGCAATGTTTTTTTTTCATTCATTTTATTAGCTAAAGAGCTGATATCATATTTGATAAAATCATCTGTAAATTTTGCAATTTGTTTTTTGTATTTGATATCCAAATCTATCAAATATGAAATAAAGTCTGGCTTTTGAATTTTATAAATGTATAAAATTCACGTTTTTATATTGTTCAGGGGATCCAGGGCTAATTTGGATGCTTCTACCTAGAAAAAAATAAAACCTGCACTGAGTCCTCGCCTTTTTTAACCTGAAACACTGTTGATCTATTTTTTTTATTGTTTATGGTGAAAATTAAGCTATTTTTTGTCTTTTCTGAATCTGAATCCTTAATATGGGTCAGATGCCTCTTGTTAAAATCTATTTTATGATTTATAAACAAAGAATTGGGCAAAGGGCAGCATCGCAAGGTGAATTGGAAAAAGTGCATGTTGCGTGTTTTCTGATTTAATTCCATTGTTCAGTCTTTATAGAGAAAACATGAGAAGCATCTCTGCAAGTATCCAAAACAAAGGTATGATTTGGGAAATATTGAACTTGAATATTGTATCCAGAAGGAGCTTTCTAATTGAAACTATACACAAAATCGAGCTTGTGTAGCGCTTGTATTCACGTACTTGCATAGAATTGGTTTTGTCTGCACATCAATTATACTGTTTTTAAGGGTAAACGCATTAGCTTATCACATCATGCCTTGATCAATGAATGTACAGAATTTCAGATGAGCTCATAGAAAATGTTAGTTCATCAGACACAAGATAAAACACTGGATGTTATTGCTCTGTTGGGTCACGTTAGACTTATTTTACATCACATTACATAACTTTGACCGTATGAGGTCTTTTCTGAAGACGGGTTTTGTCGGCCAAGCTGCAGATACAGTGACGTTGCACAATTACTTTTGAATTTAATATGGAATTTCTAATAGAGCATAAAACACCAGTTCATTAGATCCCTATCAGCAAGTGACGCATCAGCGAGCTTCACAGAAAGCCTATACAACAGATTTAGTTTCTGTAAGTTAGTGGCTTTCGCAACATCTGTGGCCTGCATCCTTCTCATAGCACTGTTTCTTTTTATTATAATTACTGACATCTGAAATGATCAGCGCACGTACATTAGAACATTTCTCTGTCATTTGTTTATGCCGATGAGTTTTCCTGGTGTGTGAGCAACTGGTGTATGTTTCAAAATAATGAATGTAATTGGTGCTGGGTCAAAAAATAAACATAATTGATTCATTTGCTTTATTGAGGTCGTTTTGTTCATAAGGATTAAGTTTAACAATACTATTTGTTTAGAGTTAATGGCCATGAATGTAGACTGTGTTCATTTCGATGATACACTCACTAAGGAAGCAGAGAAAGTATTATTTTTTTAAGTTCAAATGTAAAAAATGTAAATTTTTTGACAAGGCAAGTTTATTTAATTGGTAATTCAAAGTGCTTTACATTTAAAAAGTAATTAAAAATAATCATAAAAATAATAACATGCATAAATCAAAAGTAAAAAAAAAAAAGATTGCCAATTTATATAAAGTGCATTTAAAAACAAATAATAGAAGAGAATGAGACGTAAATAAGATTATAAATATAATTTATTTATTATTCAGTGATTTGTCTGACTGAATTCACTGCACTATTTTTTTAGTGCCAAAGGTATTAAGCACATAATGCTTTTCCTGCACTATAAAACCATCCAATTTATTAAATGAAACACATTAATTTTTCATTTCATTTAGGATAGAATTATTGTTGAATAAATTGAAAAGTATTAATCAATTGAATTGTATATTAGGAAATATTTCATTTAAGTTCACTATAAGTATTGCCAATTATTAGCAATGGAAAGTAGCTAAAGCTTGAGGTAGCTCGTTGGTCTAGGGATTTGATTCTCTTGGGGTGCAAGAGGTCCCGGAGGAGCCCTGCCTGCAAGCGCTGAGATTTGAAGGGTTTTCTGGGGTGACCCACGTGCACCAAGGGCTGGCGGCACAAGAGGGCACTTGACCATCTCCAAAAGTCTAGCTTTGCTTCATGGATTTTCCTGGACGGTTCCATGGTGTAATGGTTAGCACTCTGGTCTCTGAATCCAGCAGTCATTTGACTGAAAAGCCTTCAGAAACTGGCCGTGCAAATAGAAGCTCTGCAGTTGTGATTCCCAGGAGGATCAACTACAAAACAACAGTGACTTAATATATGCTACCTGAGCACTGGACATTAGTTGAGCTCTAGTATTGTGCTACTATTTACCTTTTCACATAGAAGAGCATGTATCCGTTTTTCCCAACGCTGCGTGATGCCTTTGCCCAGCTAGTGCGAGTGATGCTGGCGTCACTGCACTCGAGCCAATCGGAGCTGCTGAAGTCCCTTACATGACTGATGTAGTGCCCTACACCACAGAGGAACTTTAGTATGAAGCTTAATGAGTGAATGAGATGTCTGGAAATTTAGAAGAAAGTCTTACCACAATATAAACTGCTGCCCAGATGGGATACGACTCCAGCTAGTCTGTAGTGTCCACCGCAATCTGATGCCTCCATCTGTTGAACACAAACTCGGATTATTAGATGGTGCTGCATTTCAAATGTTTATGAACATCCTCTATTTTCTTCATTCTATCTATCTAGCATCCATTTATCCATCTATCTATGAATTGCTGTCTCTATCTTTCCTGTGGTACTGCGGGCGCAACACTATTCATCTTCCTTCTCCTTTGCTGATGATTTGGCCTCGTTCTGTCTATCACTGTCATCTCCCTGCTCTCTGTTAAACATCATGCATCAAATAAGAAAACACTTCAGTACTTATTCAATGCTTAAACATCTTTTAAACGTTGTCTTTCATAGCAACTGTATTCCTAGCGCTGTCTTTTAGAGTAATTCGGGTGAGTGATCGATCCCGAAGTGTCCAGCAGAGGGTAGATGTTTGATGAACTGACACGCACCTGAACTAGAGGACAGTGAAAAACCTTCTGGAACGTCCAGTCGATCTTTCAGTTTGCTCATTGAGGATCTTACGTCGAAGCGCATGACCAGAAGAACCAGCAATCTGTAGAGACATTCAAATGATCAGAAGTTATAAACTAGCGCATTCTGAGTTATTCTGCAGGGAACCGACTAATAAACTAAGTTTCATACCGTGGAAAGGTGAGTAACTGCAGGGCTTCTGAGGCTGCAGTGCCGGCACACTCACTGCAGGAGCATTCAAATGAAGATGTCTGGAGAAAAGAAAAAAGACTGATATCAGCCAATCAGAAACTACATCCTCCTGCTGATATATAATCAGTGCTGTCACTCACTTTGAAGTACTGCTGCAGGCTGTCAATGAGGCTTCCTATAGGGCTGATGACCAGCGAGAGATAGTTGCAATCCTCACTGAAGCTCCTCTGGAAGCCACAGCTGAAACGACAGAACATTAGCGTCACATATATAAGTCTGAGAGTCTTAAACGAGTGCAGGTGTGGATGTGAGATGATACCTGTCACAGGTGCGCAGGCGGTTGAGTTTGAACTCCATGTTGGCAACGGGGCAGGTGTATTTAGGCCAAATGCTCTGCAGAAACTCGCCCTCCTCCTTCAAATGCGACAGATAGACCATTAAGAATTCATGGGCGTCCTGAGAGGAGAAAGAGTGAAGGACAATGAGGTTATTTTATGAACAATAATACATCTGAGCATATAGATCCGGTTCATCGTCTCGCTCACCTGCTGATGGTCTCCCCAGAAATCCGGATGGCGAGTTTCAATGCCTCTCTTGACTGCAGACAAGATCTTCATCTTTAGCGTCACATCATTGCCTGTTAGCCTGGTCAACTGCAGGTCAGTAAGCGCCCTGGAGAGAAGATCGTAAAGAACTGCTTTAGTATTGCAGCTTGGAAATTGTAATTTTTTCATTTAGATTGAAATATAATAATGTTGCACAAATTCAGTGTTGGGTTTATTATGATAAAAAATAAAACTATTAAAAAGAAATGTTATTTGAAATAAAATAAAGGTTAAAATAAAATCATGAATATATTTAAATTATTAAAGCAATAATTATTAATAATAAAATTAAATATTTAAATAATATTTAATTTGTACTATACTAACAAACAAAACCGAATTTAAAAATGGATCAAAACTAGCTATATAAACACTAATAAAAATGACAAAATAACACAAAAAATTACAAAAACTTTAAAATTGAAAATGAATAAAATAACTAATAATATCCCAATGATACAACAAAAAACCGCTGACCTGAGCATTGTACTCCCCTCATTCCACTGCTCCCGCTGGGAAAGGACGTCGTCCCGGAAGGGGGAAGCAGTGAGGAGGCACTGCAACACGGAGTTCATGTAGCAAGTATTCCCTAAATTAGGAAAACTGTGACAGGAGGCATTCAGTTAGTCTGTGAAAAGCACATCATATGGGAGTATGTGTGTTCAAGTTGTGCATATCCAACATTTACCCCAAGTGCTTGATTTTAGCTGGCGATGCTGTCAACACATCAGCCAGCTTAACATCCTCCTCCTCCGCGTCTCTCTGCTGCGGGACCTCGATCTGCTCAGGCTGGGGACCGCACTGGATGAGCTGCAGTATCTCAGTCTGAGACAGACCGTTAGACTCCGCCGTCACAGTGGCCAGCACATCGAGAACGCTGGGAAGACATCAGCAATGTGTTAATATTCCACTTGTCCATGTGGGGTTTGATTTTAACTATAGTCTGCATTAAATCAACAACTCAAGTCAGGCAATTTTACAAAAATTCATGCTATTAATGTTTATCGTAATATCTAAAAGCCTTATAGGTGCATTTAGCAGATTAGCGCTGGGCGATAATACAGTTTACATTTTGCAATGATACAAGAAATCAGGCAGTTGAGATTTAATTCTGGGTTATTAATTAATTATGTGCTGATATAGAGATCAACACAACATTTATTCACCCACCAGTCAAGATCCACATCCACATCAGAGGCGGGTTGATCTCCGGCTGCATCTGTGAAGAGATTAACAACGCAGTTTGAGTTATTATGCACCACATATTAGACTAATTAATCATAGAGCTGTAATAAACTTCTCTAACCTTCAGGAGCCACTGTTCCCTGAAGGTCCGCCAGCAGATCAATCCTCTCGCTCTCGTCGGAGGAATTCCCCGGAGCGCTGGAAGAGCCACAAGCTCTGCTGCTCTCCAGATCTGATGGTTTGCTTTCTGCAGATGAGGAAGAACCATCACTGTTGCTGGAGGAGGTGCTCGACTCTTTGGGTACGGCTGTGAACGAACCATAGTACTGTCTTTATGAGATATTTTAATGTACAGTTATATAAAAAAGCCCTAGTCCACATCACTTTTTAAGAAATAATTACACCAAAGTTAACCAACATCTGTGAGAAGGCAATAATTTAGTTTTTGTTGTGCACACTCAAGCTTTACTATACACTTGGACAGAGAGATGATGTAAAAACTTGAAAGCATTCCCTTACCTCTGATGGCTTCTTTCTCCTGGATGGCAGGCAGCAGATCAAGCTCTGGATCAGAGGATCCACTGACTGCAGGTGAGGAAGAAGCATCAGTGTGTGTGTCGATGCTGGATGTGTGAGTGTCCATGGACTCGTCCAGCTCAGAGGAGGACACACACGGCAGAATCAGCAATAGTATTCTGCGGAAAGCCCGGCGCAGAGATGGGAATTTGCGTTTCCGGGAGGAGGAAGATTTGGGAAGATCTGCAGGTGCAGCGGCTGAGACCACCACATCTGGAGAAGATGACATAAACACGCCACACTTCTTCTTCTTCTTCTGCTCCTTTTTGGTTTTTCGGTCCATTTTGTCACACAAAATGTCGCTAACCATTTTCTAAAGAGAAAATAAACATAATTCAGAATGAAAAACCACACTCACTGTAGTTAACAGTAGGGCTGGGTATTGAGATTCATTTCACCATTCGATTTCAATTCACAAGCTTGCTATTTGATTTGATATGGAGAACTATACAGGGAACACTCCAGGGTTAAAAATAAGAACTGAATTGTATACAAACATTTAAATTGCACTTAAGGCAGTTTTTATAATAATATAGTTATAACTGTTCCCTGTATGGTTTACAACATTAATTGAGAATTGTTTTTCCTTGAGAAAAGTTGACATGTAACTAAACTGATATATTTAGATTTTACATATATTCATTAGCAGATGCTGCTATCCAATGAACATCAAAATGAATCGATATCGATTATAGAACCAAATAGCAAGTTTGTGAATAGAAATTCAGAAAATCTAATCGATAAATGACAGATTAATTCAAACATACATTCAATATTGACGAACAGGTCAATAAAAATATAATAAATGTGAGGATTCACATTTGAAGTTATAATGTGAAGTTATAATATATAATAAATGAAGTTATACATTTAGAAAGTGTATTTAGAATACCGAAAGTTTAATTGAGAAACCTCTATAGAGTTTATTTTTCAAGCTGATAGTTTATTTCCACTGAATGACTTTTCTGAGGTAAAAGTGACATCGTTTACAAGCTGTTTTACTGATGTCTTTTCGCGGTTGAAACACTGATTGATCGATTATATGAGACATGATATTGATATTGATTTTGGTCTCTAATAAAGAGGAAGAGATGATCGGTTAATTTGCCGCTTGAACTGACTGAGCGATATCGGTCTTGCGCCACAGTAAGAGCGCCAAAAAGACTTTTAAACACACCTCATCAAATATTTACTTGAGAAAAGTGTGACACACTAGCCCAAGTTTTTTTTCCCAATAGGCACTAAGCCAGAAGTACTTCAATTGTGACTTACCTTACTCCTGCACGTCTACACCTGAGTGCATTTACACGAGCTCTTTATAGCCGTTGACGCTGTGACGCATTTCGCGTTGCTGTGTCTGTGACGTCATGACAAGGCTACCTTGCGGAATGTGTTTTCATTTGAATTGTTTTCATTTGAATCAGATGCTTCTCGGACAGCAGCACGAATAACGTTTTTTTTTTTTTTTTTTTTTTTACAAACAAAGTCTTTGATAATAATAAATATTAATACATTTGATTTATAATGCACTTTTCATTTGAGAACAAATCTCAAATACTACAGAGTACATATTTCAAGATGTGAAAAACAGATGGCACTTACCCTTCTCTATTATTTTGTTTTACATTATTATATTTTGTTGTATTATGCGTATATGTCAAGCATTCCACCAGTATTTTCTGAATGCCTGTGATTTTATTTCGTAATTGGGTAAATCTCTCTTAATTTTTCTTGCTTTGTGGTAAAAGTTTGACTTATTCCAACAATAAGTGAAACGTTGAATTTTCAATATAAAAGCCGATTTATTATATAAAAAATATACCGTGTATGCTAAGTTGACAATTATGTAGTACAAAAAAAAAAATTAATTACAGTGTGCAAATCATCCTTCCCTCGTTATTTTGACCTGGACATTTTTTTAATCATTTTTATTTTTTTAATTGAGTGTTTGTCGGAGGGGTCCAAGACCCCATAACTTTTGTCGCACTTGAACCATGAGAAAAATGCGAGGAATGCTTCAGTACACAGAGAAACCTAAAAATGCTCAAAATTCAAACTAAAAATGCTAAAACTTTACCAAAAAATGATTTAATAATGTCTACATGTGTATCTGAATGCATACTGAAGTGAAATCAGGACCCAGAGGAACAGATCATATGCTCCAAATAAGGCAAAGTCCTTTAAGGCAAAAATATAAATTGTATATAAATTGTCTCTGTATAAAGCCATCTAGTGGCAAGAGTCATGCAATATCATGTCATATTATTTTTTTTCCACTAGAGGTCGGCAAAGACACCCAATGTAAGATATTTTGAGCTGAATTAAAAGGTTTGGGTTTTAGGCATGAAATGAAATTGTGAGTTATTTTGAATTTAAGTTGAAAAAAATGTGAGGAATGTGCTTAAATTACTAAATTACTTTTTAATATTATTATTTAATTACTTTTTAGTAATTTAGAGGTAAATATTTTATTTTATTTTTTTTAAATCTCCAATTTTTTTTATTTAAAAATAGACAAATATGATCAAAACAAAATAAAATAAACTTTAAACAAGAAGCAGTTGTCTTTCAGCACTGGCATAAACATGAAAAGCCTAAAGTCAAATATCCATACATGTTTTTTTGCATATAAATAAAAATGTGCATTTATACACACAGCCTGCACACTTTCCACTAAGAGATACATAATTTCAGTGAGCCGTTAAAAAAATGATTTACTAATTTATTAGAAATTTTACAAACTAATGAAATGGCAACCTGTTACATTGTTATAAAAATACAGATTTTACCTTATTTTATTTTATTCTTTATTTGACAGGGACAATGGACAGTAAAAAAACTGCCCCAGAATTAGCTACAAAGGGCAGCCCCCCTGGGCAGGGGCATATAATATTCATTATATTAAAAACATGTCAAATAAAACAATTGTTCATGGTCATGTTATTTGTCAACTACTAACTATAGCCTAGGCACAAAATCTGCAGTGTTACTTCAATTGAACTACAACCCAGTGTTGTCTCAATCTCTATAGAGTTCAAAAATAGAAGTGCTCGGGGTTTTTTTTGTTTATTTGTTTGTTTTACCAGCTTTGAAGATTTCAAGAAAAGTTGGAAAAACACAATTATATTGCAGCTGCTGGACACTTCAGTGTTTGCCTGGTCGGAAGGGATAACGTGTTTGAGATACATGACTAAGAAGAACAAGGTTATATAGGCCTACATCTTTCCATATCATTAATACAACAACGAAACAGACAGAACCAGAAAGAGCTTGATTGGCAAGTAATCCTGTGTTTACACACACTAGAAATTTGTCTTGGTGACAGGAGCCTCCTGTGTACGAAAGAATAGACATAGTGCAGACATACACAAAGATGAAATCTAACACAATAATAATATTATAAGAAAACAAAATTTAAAATAATGCAATGTAGAACTAGTGCAATAATTGAAATAGGCCTATAGAAAGATTATAAATTGAGCTGGGCAACGATTAATCGTGATCCAAAATAAAAGTTTGTTTACATGTGTGTGTACCATGTATAATTATTTTGTATATATAAATACACACACATGCATGCATATATTTAAGAAAAATATGTTATTTATATACAGTATAAAATATTTATATATAATATAAATTATGTATAAATGTGCTATATATAGTTTTATGAATGTACAGATATAAGTGAAGCTGGTAATGCTGTTTGTGGAGTTGTTTAATCAGATCTTGAGAGAGTTAATGTATTTTATCCCGAGGTGGAAAGTCCAGGGGTCAGAAAGTAAAAGTCCTGCCATATTTTTATTCCACCCACAGCAAAAACTCCAGCGTTAAATGAACTTTACTGGGAGTTTATTTGGATCCAGACTCAAGAGTGTTGAAGTTAATGAGATAATTAAGTGAATTAATGAGTGATGATTGAGCATTATTGAAGACACCTGATGTTAACAAGCAGAATCACTGAAGGAGAAATTCATATTTTAGTCACCGATATGGTGGTCAGTGTTTGCTTTACTTGGGCAGTTGACCATTAAATGTTTAGTTAACAGTTGTTTGGCTGATGTAACTAAATTTTAACAGTTGGAAGAACAAATAGAAAAAGTGATCAAATGTGATTAGCTTTAATCATTATCATCATTTGACCTGAATCACTGAACTCATTTAAAGCCTAATATCTGACTTACAGATCATAATTTATTCATACCGCAATGCATAATGGAGGCCACGAATGAGTTTTGATTGGTGGCACCCAGAATGCACTGCATAATGCTAGAATTGTTATAATTGTTGAGACTCACAGGCTGATTTTTTATGTATATGTGTGCCCATATGCTACTTCTCCAAAGTCTTTTGATTAGAATTTTTTAAACAGTTTTTATAATATAAAACTTACTTTAAACATTATACTGTGTAATCAAAAGATTAAACGACACAAATTAGTTCTTTGATAAATAATTATTACGACAAAACACAATCAACACCACTTTATATGGCTGTTTTAACTCATGTACAGCAGACAAACAATATCTGAAGTTGATGATTTAAGGATCAAGAGTCCAACTAAAGCAGACACTGATCATCATAATGGTGACTTAAAAAATATGAATTTCTCCTTCAGTGATTCTGCTTGTTAACATCAGGTGTCTTCAATAATGCTCAATCATCACTCAATTAATCACTTAATTATCTCATTACCCTTAACACTCTTGAGTCTGGATCCAAATAAACTCCCAGTAAAGTTCATTTAACACTGGAGTTTTTGCTGTGGGTGGAATACAAATATGGCAGGACTTTTACTTTCTGACCCCTGGACTTTCCACCTCTGTTAACGAGCATACACATTATGCAATAAGCCTTACTGTCATACAGTGTGGAAAAAGAGTTTTAGTTTAACTAGAAACTAAATTTCCCCATTATCTTCTTACGTAAAAACATGCTTATTAGCAACGTTAATGCTCACATAAAGCAAGTAATGTAATAGGGCCTAACGTTTTTACAAAATAATCGCAATATGCTTATCTCATGTCAACACTCATGTCAAGCAACATTAAAACACATTTTATGTATTGTTTTCCATTAATGACTAATTAGTTACAATTTAAATGATCGGTTGTATCATTAAAGGTGCTCCAAGTAGGGCTGGGCGATATATCGCACGATATTGTTATGCGCATCTCATCAGTAAAGCCGGTTCCTTGATTAGTAGTAAATCACCTTCACCTGCTTTCAGATGGAGCGGCATTTACTACAAAGAGCCGTAGTTAACTGACAAGCTGAGCCATATCGCATTAATATCGAGGACGTATCGCCAGCGATATTTAATGCGATATGGCTCAGCTTGTCAGTTAACTACGGCTCTTTTTACACAGCAAAAACTCCAGTGTTAAATTAACACTCCTGGGATATGAGTCCACACTCAAGAGTGTTAAAGTTAATGAGATAATTAAGTGATTAATTTAAAACCGCATTTTTCCATCTTAAAAATATATCTAAATTACGCCATATGCTCTCATTGACAAATACGGAACAATTAGTTCATGTGTTCATGACCTCAAGGCTAGATTATTGTAATGCTCTACTGGGTGGTTGCCCTGCACGCTTAATAAATAAACTACAGCTGGTTCAAAACGCTGCAGCTCGAGTTCTTACTGGAACCAGGAAATATGACCATATTAGCCCAGTTCTGTCAACACTGCATTGGCTGCCTGTTAAACATCGTATACATTTTAAAATATTATTGATTACTTACAAAGCACTAAATTGTTTAGCTCCGCAGTACTTGAGCGAGCTCTTTACGCATTATAGTCCTTCACGTCTATTGCGATCTCAAAATTCCGGCCAGTTAATAATAATATAAATAATACCTAGAATATCAAAATCGACTGCTCGCGGTAGATCCTTTTCCTATTTAGCACCAAAACTTTGGAGCAGTCTTCCTACCATTGTCCGGGAAGCAGACACACTCTGTCAGTTCAAAGCTAGACTAAAAACACATCTCTTTGACCTAGCATTCACATAATATATTATAGACTTCTATAATTCAATGTTAGGCTGCATAGATTAGGTCAGCCGGAACTGGGAACACTTCCCTTAAATCCTGATGTACATGTTACATCATAAGAAGAATGGCATCTACGCTAATTTTAGGGTCTTTGTTTATCCCGAGGTGTTCCCGCAGCCTGCCGGATCCAGGCCGTATCCAGATCTGACTAGGACCTTCGCCTGGACCCGATGACAATGCAGTGCTGAAGTGCCAACTAGCCTCTCCCTATGGAGGATCCCTTTCCCACTCTACAGATAAAGCGTTGTGGGGAAATTTGGTTCGCGTACCCACCCCGAAGTTGTGTGTTCACATTTGGGGCAAGACTTGCAGTACATTTCAATATGCATCTTAGGCCAATAAAACCTCTTAGAAATTCGCATTAGGGTCTTCATGAACCAGACCTAAGTGACCAGACCAAGGAACGTCCAAGCTCAAGCACCTCCTTCCTGTAAGCTTTAGGTACAACATACTGAGTTCCTTCTTCCTTACTCTTTCTATAGAGTAGACCTGCCTTGAGAACATATGTTTCTCCAAAACCTTGCAAGAGTCAACCTTCCTCCTCAGCTTGAGCCAACACTCCACTAGAGAGGGGTCTCCCTTTTGTAGCTTAGCTAGATTGTTAGGTATGGTAACATCAGACTCTGTTAGTTCAGGATCCCCCACATCTAGCGTAACATGGTCAGTGTTGCCAACAAGTCCATTCACCTCCTCCCTATGTCGCTCTAACCTCTCTTCATCAGTGGGCTTAGCCCCTGCCTCTACGTCAGCAGTTGAAAAAGGCATCTCATTCAAAGCATTAGTCTCTGTCTCCAGCCTTCTACGCTGGGTTTGGGCTCTCGTTCTTTTCTCTCATTCTCCTCCAGATGAAGTAACTTTAGCAGTGGATGAACCTCCAGTTGCACCTTGTCTACGCTCTTGCTCAGTCCCCTCCTCAGACTGACCCTTCAGCTTTAGTGGCATCTTAATGAGCAAAAAAATTCCAACTTGTTTATTATGACCTGGGCTTTCCCACTTCTGACACCAACTGTAAGAGATGGCCCAGTGGTCAGAGGGAATCATTTTTAACAAGCTGGGCAGAGGTTCAGTGGATCCCAAAAAGGTGGTTTATTATGATGAAAAATGAAAAATATATATATATTTACAAACATGATCATATACTGAAATACAAACAAACTAAAAAAAAAAAGTGCTACAATATGCAAAGAAAGACTACACCAAATAACTTGGTCCAATTTGCAACAGGGTCTCACATTTGGCCTTAAACAAACCAAGACTGACCTTTAGCTCCCTATTTATGAGACTGGAAGGCTAACAGCCAAAACAAAAGGTTGGAGGGGAATTCTCACAATAAATAAAAGGTAATTCTGACTGAAATTAATCTGGGTTGAGAAGTTTAAAAATAAAAAGGAATAATTGAACAACATGGAGTAAACAGACAAAAAAATATATATCAGACTCACTTCAAATAGAGAAAACAATTACACAAAACCATTATGATTTAAAAGATGGTAAATGCCGGCATAATCAGGTAGTGATGTGTACATGTGTGTCAAGTCCATGTAGTTCCTTATTTGTTATCAAGCTTAGCTTGTGACAGGGTCATCTTATTGATGCCCAGGATTTAAACCCTCTAAAAGACAAGGTGCAAGCTTTGACGGAGGCTCCGTGTCCCACTAATAAGGAATTGAAAACCTGCTTAGGATTGCTGAACTACTACAACAAGTTTTTACCCAATTTGTCCAGTATCCTAGCTCCCCTCCACTGTCTGTTAAGAAAAGACACTAAATGGACCGGGGGTGAATCACAAACCAAAGCTTTCCAGAAATCAAAGGAACTGCTGCAATCCACAGATGTGTTGGTACACTATTCTTCAGAGAAAGACCTAATTCCCTCGTGTGATGCCTCTTTTTATGGCGTGGGAGCTGTGCTTTCACATCGAATGAAAGATAACACAGAGAAACCTCCAGGTTTCGCATTGCGTACCATGACACCAGCTGAGCGACGAAATTCCCAGTTGTATAAAGTAGCTTTAGCCATCAATTTTGGAGTTCAAAAGTTTCACAAGTGTTTATCGCAAATTTACTATTTGCACAGACCATAAACTCCTGATTTTCTCTTTGCAGAAAATAAACCCATTCCGCAGATGGGTTCCCCTCAAGTGCAAAGATGGGCTCTGCTGATGAGTGCCCTTGAAAATACAATGGTGTATACATATATATATATATATATGGCAGATGCCTTAAGCAGAATAGCCCTTTTGGGAGTGGAACAAAATCAAGGTAAGTCATGTCAAATTTTGATGTTGCTGGAGTACGAACCAATCCGTGCCTCCCAACTCAAAAGTTGGACAAATAAAGATGCACTACTGTCTCAAGGTCGCAAATATGTGCTGAGGGGATGGCCAACTCAAGTGGATCCACAATTCAACCCCACCACAAAAGGAAACTGGAATTAAGTGTGCGTGATGGATGTGTACTCTGGCGAGCCAGAGTAATTATGCCCCGTCTATCTAAGTGGATAGAACCCATGAATTCATCAGCATTGCAAGCTACCAATTTCGCTAAAAGTTTCAGTGTTTTCGAATTACCTAAGATCTGAATTTCTGACAATGGCTCCGATTTCACAAGCACAGAATTTGAAAAAATCATGAAAAACAGTGGGATTCGTCACTTGAGATCTGCACCCTTCCACTCTTCTTCTAATGGATTAGCAGAGCAAGCTGTCCAAATGTTCAAAGAAGGGATGAAGAAAGTGATGGGGGACACCTTGGAAACTAGACTGTCACGATTCTTGCTTAACTATCGTATCAACCCACATACAACAGGTGTGTCGCCAGCCTAGATGTTTATGGCAAGGAAACGGATATCTACTTTTGACCTTCTCTTGCCAGACATTAAAGCCAAAGTGCAGCAAAAACAACGAGAGAGTCATGACAAAAATGCAAATTTGAGAGTTTTCACAACTGGAACTGCATAATTACAGTTACGGCCCCGAGTGGATCCCTGCTGTCATTGTGAATTCCTCGGGTCCATTTTTCTATACAGTAGCTGTTGGAAGAGGACAAATCCTAAACCGGCATGTTGATCAAATCCGAATTCGACATACTGGCCTGTTTCAGGACTCCACCCAGTTTACAGTACCCTCTGACAAAGGGTCCCAGCTGCCTGAGATTCCCTGTTTTACTGAAACAGAGACAGTACCTGAAGTAGTAATTTCAAGCCAGAACACAACAGAGCCATTTGCTGAGGATGAGCTTTAATCGCCTGACAAGTTAGACACACCAGCTGTACAGTTACGTCGTTCTACAAGGGAAAGACACACACCTATTCATCTCCAGGACTATGTTAAATAGCTGAAAACATAGCTGTAACAAGTTATCAGAATATTTCTGAGAAGCTATTGCTTTCGTATGTCTTAAAAAAACTCTTCTGTTCTGAGGAAAATAATTTCCTCCTATTTCTCAAATAGTAAAGTTACTTCTGGTGGGTAATTTAGTATATTTAGCAATATCCTACCATAAAAGTGGGGGAGGGGGGAGTAAGTGTGATATCCTTACTGCAATAATTTGGAGTGCAGTTCACATAATGGCTACAAGAGGGGACTATTTTATTTTAAATGGGTTGTTTTCTTTAGTTAGCTTACTCTTCCGAGTGAGTGCTAAACTGTAATCTTCTGTATTCACTTTTTGTGATTAAAAGTTCAGTTTTTGTGGATATATGTCTTTAGTGATCAATCAGCACGACACCACAAGAATCACAAATGCTGCCTCAAGTATCTTTTCACTTTTACTTTGTTGAGTTTGTTCTGGACTTGAGGATATGAAGAAAGAAGAAACATTATTCTTTGAAAAACATGTCATGAAAACCTGCCCAGCCATGCATGATTTCCAGTGTGTAACAGCACAGATCTTCTCCAGACTCACTGTTTTGGACGATGTCCTGCATCTTTTTCCAGACTCTGAACGGCAGGTTGCCCAAGTATCGTGACACATGAATCAAAGCTCCAGAAGCCATCTGTGGATCCGGCTGTGAGATCAGGACTCTGGAGGAACATTCAGGAGTCAGAACTGCAGTGGATCAGAACCAGAGAGACCAGAGACACCAGCAGATCACTCACCTTTCCATTGAGACTGGAAACTTCTGCAGAACAAACACACCATTTATCATCAAGATCTCAATCAATCATCAATCAATCAATCAATGATGTGAAATCAGACCTTCAGAAAGCAGACGTCATTGGCTTTCATCATCTCCTCCATGTCTTTGATTGTGTGTGAAAGAGCTGAGATGTGTGTGTTCATCTCCTTCAGGTTCTCCTTCATCATCTGCTTCTTCTGCTCCTCTTCCTCCCTCAGTGCAGTGATTGTAGCTTCTTCTTCATCTCTGAGAAACTGATGAAGCTTCTCAAACTGCTGTTTAATCTGACGCTCTGTGTGCTCAGCTTGAGACTGAAATCAAAATCACATTCACTTCAATCATCTCAAAGACGCAGCTGATCCTGGAGCGGCATTAAGAGTGAGTGGGGCAATGTGGGTTAGTTAAATACAACTTTAACTTTCTGAAGTACTAGCACTGTAGTAGTAGATGTTCTGTGTCTGTAGTGTGAAAATACACATTATCAATCAAAGTGTTACCTTATATGATGAAACCACTTCACCGATGGGTCTGAACGTTTGATTGACATGTTTCTGTGAATCTCTGCACACTAAACACACCGGCTGTTTGTCCTCCAGACAGAAGAGTTCGAGTTTCTCACTGTGTAAACTGCAGAGCTTCACAGGCTCTGATGAACGCCTCTTAGTAGTTATTACCGGACACCATGTGTCAAAATGATTGATGACTTCCGGTTGACCTTTGACCTTTTCCGGCCCCGCCTTTTCCTGGTGTGCATCCGTTATCTATAGATAAGGATTGACCTATTGACCTCACCCATCCAATCGATATGTTTTGAGAGATTGTGCATCCGGCGTCTATTGTTAAGGGTCAAGCAGTTGACCACGCCTATCCGATCAATGAAATGTTTTGACCATCTGGCGTCTATTGATAAGGGTTGTGGTGTTGAGCTATCTGATCAATCAACTGTTTTGGCATTCCAGAGGCCATAGTGGTTTCAATGTGATGTGGGTAATGTGAGAGGAAAAAAGTCAGTGTCACCGGGGGTCCCTCTGTATGTGTGTCACAGACGCTCCCCCTACCTCTGCTCTGGCCTCTATTGATAAGGGTTGTGGTGTTGAGCTATCTGATCAATCAACTGTTTTGGCATAAGCATTGTGCGTTTTTTTTTTATGGTAGAAAGTTTGAGGCGGTTGTTATAGAACATGTACCACCGGCATTCCATAGGGCAGCTCTATATATAAATGGGGTCAGTGTGTTCTACAACCAACAGAACCATGAGCTACATGAGCATGGACGGTTTAGCCTCCCCACAACCCCCCGAGACGGGGCTGACCAGCAGGATGATGGAAAGTTTGACTATGGCTCAGAGAAAACCTTATGGTCATGTTCGTTTGACAAATTTTCTCCATGAAGTTTCGGAATGGACTGAAGCCGAATTTATGATGTGTAGTAATCGTGTATTCGGGTATAAATTTCACAAACCAACATGCGTGGTTATGCTCTACACCACTGACGGCGTCGGCGAGTTTCAGGCTGGGGAAGATCCATGTGTGACATTTCCTGAAAAAGACTGGGGTCTATTTTACAAATTTGTCTGGAAGGATCTGAATGACGCTGGGGAAGAGCCTTTGTATGTGGCGGAGTGGGTCGGGGAGACCCCGAATGTCCAATACCGTGTGGTAGGCGACCATACTAACAAGCTGCCGAATGATTCTGTATACATATTCAGCTGTAAAGACAAGACTAAGCTCACCAACACCCGATCAGGAAGTGTCCTGCCCAAGGATCATCATGACCTGTATGAAATGCAATTTTTGTTCAAGTGGTGTGATCTGAATCTGCTGAATGGTGTTTTTTCAATCATCAACAAAATGTTCAAATGGTGCGACATGCATGACGGATACAACAAGATTAAAGTACAGTTGTTCCACCCTGAGAGATGCGTGCGCAGCGGTATAGACTGTCTACCGTCCTCCACCATTCGCTACAGCCATCATAAACCTCGACGGGGAGACCCTCCCAAGCGTCGTTTATAAATCGGCGTCTCCACCCCTTTACTACAACGACCATAAATTCAGGGACCCAAACCCTCTATGCATCATTTATAAACCATGGCTGAAGATAGGGGTTCAGAAGCCGACCATGTATGCAGCTGCGGAATTTCTTTCGGCAGCATTCTTGACCCTCCCAACGACAACGCCTGTGACCCGCCGGACCACCACAAAGACTGGGGTTCGACTAAAACTATCAAACCTCGCATAGGCTTTGAAACATGCATTGAAAACGATTGGGGTCCGGCTAACATTATCAACCCTGAACCATTGAACACGCAAAACGACATCGGTCCGGGTAACTGTATCGAGCGCGACAAAGACCAGGATTTGGAGACATTCAAAATTTTCAAGCTCCATAACGATCAGCAATCGTACGACAGATCTAAAATCGACCGGCCCCTGCCACGTGCTAATCAAACCTTCGACGTCACAGACGGATATTTCAATGTGTTGGGGTTCAAACTCATAAAAGCCGCGACAGTGGTTTTGCTCCAACATCTCATCGGAACGAAGCTGAAGAACGAGTGCGAGGGGTGTGAGATTGATCACCCCAGCCAGCTGCAGCATTCCTGTCTGTTTGACCCTCCTAACTACTACTTGGACACGCATTTTGATGAACTTTCAACCAAACTGTTTAGACCCTATTTTCATGTCATCATCGCTATCCTGCTAAAACGCTGTGGGTTAAAATCTGACCCTCAACGGATTCAAGGAACAGTCGGGACTATTCTGCACGAATTAAAAGACGAGCCATTCATTGGTGTTTAGCTTGAAGAAATCAGAGTTGGACTTCTGGAGAAACCCTGCGACGAAGTAGTTCACGACGTCGTCGATCTCTGGGAAGGTCTCGCGATCGTGAATGGAGACTGATCAAGACGCCACCGGTATGGGAGCTGCCTGTACCGTAAAGAACACTATGGAATTCATGTTTAAAAGACATTACAACCGACAGATGACCAAACTGGTGAATAAGATTATTACAGATGCATCGCGCGATGGTCATCCATTTATGGAGGACACTACACGTGAAGCGAATTTCAAGAAACAAATGGTGTATATAAGAGGACTGGCTAATTCCTGGGATGATTTGGTGGGCAAATGCATTCATGGTATCGAAAAACCCGACGTGATGGTAAAACAGATTTTGGATATGATGTGTGAATCACAATCCCAGCTCTCGGTCATCGACATGCTCTGTACTTGTACGTATGTGGCAGATGTCTGTACCATGCTAACCTTGAGGTCAGAACAATACGACCCGGATGATGACGATGATGGTATTAAAATTGACGAAATCAGTACCACCATCGACAAAATTGTTGTAATGTATATCGACTACATCCTAGACAAACACATGTTGGCCTGTCGCGATTTTCTTTTCTGGCTCGACTATCAGTGACGTCATTATGACTATCCTGCTTTTACCACCCTCCATTATACTTAGACTATGCATGTAACGTCGTTATATCCAATTATTATATATTTTATTATATGCATTTTGTACCAACCTCGTTATATTCAATTTTACTTAGATTTTGTAGTACTAATATTGTTCTATTTACTTTCTATTTGATTTTTATTATTATTATTATTATTATAATAGCCATGTCTAGTATCATGTTGTAGCAATGTTCAGGGAAGAAGGAGGCGGGAACCGGCGAACAATCAAAATATAATTTATTTAAAATAAAACAAACAAACGAAAATACCGCCAGCAGCCCCTCGCGGACGACTGCTGGCTACCGAAAATAAATATAACTAAAATAAAATACAAAAACAAAACACAACTAAAATACAGGCCTGTTCCTCTCTCGATCATCAACGTCGTCGCTCCTCCTTTATGCTTCCGCTCCTCCGTGAGAGATGCGAGACCGGTGTGCCTCACATGTGTTGCTCATTAGCAATCGCACCACCGGCCTCGCGCCGTTCTCTCACGTCCCTCGGCCGTCCTGTTCGCCACATACCCCCATCGCCCCTCACAGGCCGGGGGGTACTCACGAGCCTGTGCCTACTCCCCCCCCGGCGGCGGCGATCCCTGGGGAGTATGGACAGACAAACCCAGGGAAACGGAGACGGAAGCATGAGGAGCGACAGATCGAGAGAGGGGAGAGAGGAAAAAAAAATTGGTCCGGTTCCCACAACGCGCTGCCATCTGGTCCCCCACCAGCTAGGCGATCTCCTCCGCGGTGCCTGGCGGCGACGCTGGGTAGCCCTCGGTGGACGGCTCGACGCTCCTCCGCCGCCCGGTGGACGGCGACGGCTCCTCGGGTGCCTTGGGCAGACGGTAGGAGTCCCCCGCTCCCTGCTCCTCCCCTTCACTGGTGGACGGCAGCAGGCTCCGGCCCACGGCGAGCGGCGGCGACTCCTCCTCTCCCTCCCGGATGGCAGCCGCCCCTCCAATACCCAGGCGGCCGGCAGCGAGCTCGACCGTCCCACCGGCAACTCACTCCAGCGCACCGCCTCGAGCGTCCTTGGCCGCGAGTCCCCCCGCTCCCTGCTCCTCCCCTCGCTCGGCGGATGGCAGCAGGCTCCGGCCCACGGCGAGCGGCGGCGACTCGCGCACCATGCTCGATGGCACCGCGGATTCCCCACACCGGCGAGGACTCTCTGACAGCGCGTTCCTCCCTCTTCCCGGGTTTCGGCACCAGTGTAGCAATGTTCAGGGAAGAAGGAGGCGGGAACCGGCGAACAATCAAAATATAATTTATTTAAAATAAAACAAACAAAGGAAAATACCGCCAGCAGCCCCTCGCGGACGACTGCTGGCTACCGAAAATAAATATAACTAAAATAAAATACAAAAACAAAACACAACTAAAATACAGGCCTGTTCCTCTCTCGATCATCAACGTCGTCGCTCCTCCTTTATGCTTCCGCTCCTCCGTGAGAGATGCGAGACCGGTGTGCCTCACATGTGTTGCTCATTAGCAATCGCACCACCGGCCTCGCGCCGTTCTCTCACGTCCCTCGGCCGTCCTGTTCGCCACACATGTATTATATTATTGCCATTTACTTAAATTGTGTATCCTGTAACTTTTTTTTTTAATAAAAGATTGATTCAAACTGCATGTACGAGTTATTCTTTTACAGCGATCGAAACGACAGCATGACGGAGCTCATGAAAAAGGCTTGTTATACACCCTCCAACCCCGGTTCTTTAGGGGGTAAAAAACGATTAAAAGAAGCCATCTTAAGAGATAGCGGGGTCCATCTAAGCGATAAAAAGGTTTCAGAATGGCTGTCTGGTGAGGATGCTTACACTTTACACAAAACAGCCCCTATAAAATACAAACGAAATAGAGTAGTTGTGTACGGGATCGATACGCAGTTTCAGGCCGATCTAGTCGACATGATCCCGTATGCCAAGGACAATGACGATAATAAATATCTGCTGACCTGTATAGATGTGTTTAGTAAATATTCGTGGGTTCGCGTGTTGAAGAATAAGAGTGGCGTAGAGGTTACTAGAGCGTTCGAGTCTATACTCGAAGAGGGACGTGTGCCGCAGAAATTGCAGACGGATCAGGGAAAGGAATTTTTTAACAAACAATTTCAAGATGTAATGAAAAAGCACGATATTAATCATTTCGCTACCGCTAGCGGTTTGAAAGCCAGCGTCGTGGAACGATTTAATAGAACGTTAAAAAGTCGAATGTGGAGATTTTTAACGGCTACAAATTCACGACGATACATAGATGTTTTACAAGACATTATGCAGGGGTACAACGTCAGTTATCACCGAAGTATTAAAATGAGACCCGTGGACGTCAACAAACTAAATGAGGGTCAAGTGTTTCAAAACTTGTACGGGGGTATAAAGAAGACCGAGAGACCCACATTTAATTTCAAAGTCGGCGACATTGTCAGGATTTCTAAAGTGAGAGGCCCATTCGCCAAAGGTTATGAGCAGAACTACACGGAAGAATTTTTCACCGTATCCGATCGCATTCCGCGCAAACCACCTGTCTACAGACTCACAGATTACGACGGCGATGTCATCGAGGGAGTTTTTTATGAAAAAGAGATGCAAAAAATAATTGTGAGTAAAAACAAATCTTTTAAGGTGGAAAAGATTTTAGGTCCGAAAAAACAGGGAAAATCTACGCTTGTTTTAGTGAAATGGGTAGGCTGGCCTTCAAAATTCAATAGTTATATAGATAAAAAAACTCTGGTGGACTTACAATCTCCTTAAAACAAGCCTGCGTTTAACGGATGAGATCATACGAGTGAAGGATTACCATGGACGATCAAGGTTTCTATGTCACGCTACCGTGCAATGCATCTATGACAGTTTACCCCGGAAATCGTATATCCGCCTACACAACCAGGATAGCAAAAGCTATAGAATTGAAAGGACAATGGGAGGTGGGACTAGCCGAAATCGAATATCCTAGAAGCTGGTATAACTTTAATGATGAAGACGGTTATTTCGTCCTACACAGCCCCAGGACCTACGAATAACGCCTCCCCTACAGACAGCGGGCCTTTTAAAAAAGACTTATCAGGGTTTTTTGTATCGAGGAAATTACAAATAAGCGGGGGGTACTACGCAAACATTCGTGCAATCATCCGTTTGATAAATCAAGTTCTCGCACCCTTGGCAGTGTTGGATCACGATGAATTAAAAAACAAAGTGTTTCTGGTCGCGAGACCCAACATTTCAGTCAGTTTCCAAGGTAAACTCGCTACTATTTTAGGAATGATACCGGACGATAATCTTGGACGTTCAAACTACCATGAAGCAGCCGATTTTACTAGGAGCGTCACTACGTATGCTCCTCATCAATCCGATATCAACGGTGGGTTCTACACATTGTACGTTTACACCGACATCATCCAATATCAATCGGTCGGCGATTCTTACGTTCCCCTTTTGAGATGCGTACATATATCCGGTAAAAGCAATGACACAGTCATTGCTAGATACGACTCCCCCCATTACGTATCGATAAACAAGGATCACATCACCAGCATTACCATAGAGTTGAAGGACGACCAAAACCGCGAGACACCATTTTCTTACGGGAAAGTCATCGTAAAACTACACTTTAAACCAGCGAATCATTCTATTCTTTAAAAATGAGTTATTACTATAACCCTAGAGAGCCCCATACAGCCGACTATGTGGACTATTACCGAAATCAGGCCGGAGGGGGTTTGCCAGGCTATTCCGGCGGGTCGGTTATGTACGGAGCTAGACTGGGAGGACTTTTCAGAGGTCTGTTCAGGATGGCCATACCTCTGTTAAAAAGAGGATTTAGCATCGCGAAACCCCATCTAAAAATCCGCTGCTAAAAATATAGTATCCGACGTCGTCTCAAACGTATTGACGCGTGCCCATAGCAATAATGCTAATGGTCAAGACGGATCAGGGCTGATGGTCATGGCCCGTAAGAGGATGTCTAAACCACCCGGTGTGAGGAGGCGTGGTCAATGCGGTAAGAAGAAGAAGAAAACAACAAGTGGACCCAAGAAGCGACCAGTCATACGCAGAAAGCGTAAGAAGTCTGTTAGTCGAAAATCATCCGTCAAGAGATTCGTAAAAACCATATTCTAGCATGGCGCTACTGCATCGTATGTCGGGAGAATGCATCAAGTCCGAGTTGGACTTATTTACAGTCCCGCTGACACAGACGGTTATTGAGAAAAACAGTTATTTAGAAGTAGCCCCTTTATCCGCCAAATCGGACACCGCCCCATTAGAGTTTTTTATCGCGGGCAACGGCGATGATTATGTAGATCTAAATAACACGATGCTCTACCTACGTCTGAAAATCACAAGACCTAATGGAACCGACATCGTACATCCAGCAAGAGTTGCGTTAATAAATTATCCTGGCGCCACAATATTTTCACAAGTCGACGTGACCCTAGGCGATCGTCTGATATCGCAGAGTTCGAACACCTATCCTTATCGATGCATCATAGAGAGTCTGATCAACTATAGTAAAGATTCGTTGGAATCTCTTTTCTCCGCCGGACTGTTTTACAAAGACACTTCTGGTCATATGGATTCTAACGACCCAGTTGGGCGTAACGCAGGGCTGACGAAGAGATCGATGTACACTAGCGAGAGCAAGGTGGTGGAACTGATGGCCCCTATACATAGCGATATATTCTTTCAAGAAAAACTTTTGTTAAACGGTGTAGACATCAAAATACGCCTAATTAGAGCAAAAGATGAATTCTGTCTGATGAGGTGCGATGATGTGGCTTACAAAATAAAAATAGAGTCAGCATCCCTATTTGTCAAGAAAGTCACTGTAGCACCGCCGGTGAGACTGGGACATGCCCAGGCGTTACTCTCGACAACAGCCAAGTATCCCATAGATAGGGTGGTTCTAAAAAATTTCTCCATACCTGAGGGGACGCGTGTGTCAAATCAAGAAAATATGTTTTTAGGAACCCTACCAAAATCTATCGTCATAGCTATGGTCGACAATGACGCATTCACGGGTTCCTACGAAAAAAATCCATTTGCATTCAAACATTACGATCTGAAGTTCCTAGCCGTCTACGTCGACGGACAACAATTCCCCGCAAAGCCTCTACAACCTAATTTCGAAGCCGGTACGGCTGTACGCGAATTTTGTCAGTTGGCGATGACGACGGGGAGACATCTTAAAAACCAAGCACTCTCCATAGACAGGGGTGATTTCCTGAACGGATACACACTTTACGCATTTAACCTGACGCCTGATGAAGACTGCGGTCAGCACATATCACTCATCAAGTCCGGGAATATCAGACTCGAAGCACGATTCAGACACCCATTGCCGAATACCGTTAATTTATTAATTTACTCAGTATTTGACTCGATTATAGAACTGTCTAATCGCAGACAGGTACTAGTCGATTACTACTGAGATGAATACGCTACAGCTCACCGCTGTCATGGATAAAATCACGTGCAGGATTCATTTTCTCGGGGTGCTACCATGCGATCAACTTCCCAAAAAAACGCTGAGGATCTTACCGTCGATGGCCATCATAAACACTCACCCTGCACAGCTGCCGGGAGAGCATTGGGTCGCCGTTTATTTAACCCAGGATGGACCGTCTTGTTTTTTCGACAGCTTCGGTAATCCACCCGACAGCCCCCGCTTTCCAATCAGCATCAATAACTTTCTAACAACCAACGATGTTGATGTGTTACATTCCGGCAGACGTGTCCAGGATTTTTCATCGGATACCTGCGGACAGCACTGCGTGTTTTTTCTGTATCATTTAGCTAGAGGCTACGACTATAACCATGTGATGAAATTATACACTGATGATTCTATTAAAAATGATAAAATGGTGTCCCTATTTGTGAAGAGATTAAGACCGCATGCTTGTAATGATAAAATGTTATCATGCATTCACTGTGTGCAGACGTGTTTGACGTATAAATAAAAAGCTTTAAATCATTATATATTTGTTTATCGTCTTTTATTTAATGTATACATTGAATAGAAATGTTCATTAAAATTCCAACCATCGCTTTCGTTTGAGAGTCGGCGATTTAAACACAGTGTCTTTGGACTCTGGAACCGCGTAAGGCGTATATCTTTGTGTTTTTTTATAAGGTCTAACACGGCGAGGGCTTGGGGTGCCGGGTTTACGCTTTAGAGAGTTCATTTTGTGTCTGACCTGCTGATTCGGCACTGTAGAAAATGGGATGTTTAATTCAGCAAACGCCCGTAGAAACTCTGTCCATCCTATAGGTCTCCGATCATCCCTAACCTTTTGAGGGGCCGTAACATTTTTTAACAAATCGACCATGTGTGACCCTCGTACGGTGTTGCCCCTGAACACAAACTCGCCCGATTCGTTCCATGCGCTTAGACCTTTAGCTTTAGACATCTTGTCTAATATGTATCTGCTGTTTTTCATGCTTCTCGAAGGGATATTCTTCAGAACTTCATCGACAATATCCTCCCCCACAGCTCTGCCGTCTTCAACGATAGCACCAGCAGCACCCCCCTGGGTTTCATCTTTATGACCGGAATCAGTAATAGGTAACGAAAGCGTTAAAACGCTACTCTCACGATCGCCTTGTTTAACGATGTTCAAAAACCTGGTAAGGGTATTGGTGTAAAGTTTGGCTTTTTCGTACGGATTCAGGTTTCACTCTTCATCTTATCCAGTTGATGGTGCGGAACTAAATACATCTTCTCTGCATACTCCATCCTATCGATTCGCTATTAAACTTGTAATAAAGGGCACTGCGACGCTTAGGAGTGGCAACAGGAATCCGCCCTTCTGGTTAAAGACTCGTTTCTTAGCAGTTATGCCAATTTTTTTATCGACTACAAATTTGATTTCGGCTTTTCTCTTTTTCAACTTTCGATACTGTTGCTTATTGACCGGGATGGTACCGTAGAGGATGTTAAGAGCCACTTCGCACAGCGCTAAAATGAATTCGTCGGACGCCGATTGTAAAATAAGTAGGGCTGTCAAAAATAGCGCGTTAACGACGTTAATTCGTTGTTTGTCGTTAATTGCGTCAATTTTTTTAACGCATTTCGCGCATGCGCTGTGTGACAAATTATTCAGGTCAGGAAAGTGGTTGGGACGGGAGCTAGAGGCGAGATGGAGCAAGGTGAGCAAAGTGGGCCTATTGACGGATTCAAATATAAAAAGAATGATGATGGTACAGTTAACAAGTACAAGGTTATTTGCAAGATTTGTAACAAGGAGTTTCAATTTCACCGGAGCTGTTCAAGCTTGAGGTACCATGTCAACGCCAAACATGCGTTTGCTGGGTCGTCAGGTTCAGCAAGTGGTTCGCGCCAGACCACGCTGAATTTTCGCGGGCCATTAACAAAATCAACCTCAGATAATTTGACCAACAAAATAGCAAAATGGATTGCAAAGGATTGTAGACCCGTTAGCATTGTAGAAGACTCAGGTTTCATTGATGTTTTGCAAGTGGCGTCTCAAGACTCATCCTATAGGCCACCGTCAAGAGCCACAGTTATGACGAAAATCCACGAGCTCTATGAAAACGAAAAAGAAAAAAGGAAAGAGGTCTTGGCTCAAGTAAATCATATCGCCCTGACAGGAGACCATTGGACATCAGTGAATAACAACAATTACCTCGGAGTAACTGCACATTTCATCAGTGACACATGGGAACTGAAGTCTTTTGCGCTGACTATATTAAAAACTGAGGAGCGTCATTTTGCGGAGGCTTGTAAAGAACAGTTCCTATCTGTTGCACGTAAGTGGGACATCGAGGGCAAGACGACAACAATTGGGACTGACAGTGCACGCAACATGGTTGCCGCAATTCGACTTACACGCTATGAACACATGAACTGTGTCGCTCACATGGTGCAGAGAAGTGTCACAGTGAGTCTTGCTGACAGCGGCTTTATAAATGCTTTGGCCAAGGCTCGCAAAGTTGTCGGTCATTTTAAGCACAGCCCAGCAAATGCTGCGGAGCTTCAAGCACAACAAGTCAGCCTGGGAAAGAAGCAAGAGCCATTGATCCAGGATGTTCCAACACGTTGGAATTCGACGCTGGAAATGGTAAAGCGCGTGAGCAGAAATAAAGAGGCTGTCATCGCAGCCCTGGACAATCAGGATCACAAACTCGTTTTGCCGACCTCAGCAGAGTGGGATAAACTGCAGAGGCTGGAGACACTTCTAGAGCCATGCAGGTAAATCAGTCTGTAACTTATCAAATAACATTGCTTTGATTTTTTTCTGGAATGAATTAAACCAAGTCAAATATCAATAACATGTATGTAAATAATAATAATAATAATGATAATGATGATAATAATAATAATAATAATAATTATTGTAATAATAATAATAATATGTTGATAACCACTGTTCTAATAATAGACTGTCTCTGTGTGCATGTGTGTGTTTGTGTGCGTAGGTATGTAACTGAGCTCCTGGGTGGAGAGGCCTATGTCTCCTGTTCTGTGGTACTACCTTCTCTCTGCCACTTGCGTCTCAAGATGGAAGCCTGTGATGAGGACCCTGCATATGTGGTGAGATTCAAGACCAAGTTCAAGGAGGACCTAGCATCCCGTCAAGAACAGCTCAACAATGCATGGCTCCAGATTGCTACAGTTTTGGATCCTCGTTTCAAAGACTTGAAATGCCTCCCCAAGACAGACAGGGAAGCGGTGTGGACCACACTTGAACGGATGCTGCAACAAGAATCACCCAGAAAGTCTTCACAGACACATGATGATGGGCCACCCAGGAAGAAAATCAGCCTTCTGCAAATGGGCTCAGATTCAGAATCAGAAGATGAAGAGGTCCAACCTGCCATACAGAGGTACAGAGCAGAGCCCACCATTAAATTGGAGGACTGCCCCTTGAGGTGGTGGGCATCTCATTCAGGAGCCCATGAGAAGCTGGCCTCACTAGCTCACAAATATCTAGCCACTCCTGCAACCACTGTTCCCTGTGAACGACTTTTCTCAGTTGCAGGTCACATTGTGAACAAGAAAAGATCAGCTTTACTCTCAGAAAATGTGAACAAGTTAGTTTGCCTCAGCAACTGGCTGAAAGATGATGAAGCTCAGTAGATTTGAAAGGTGATGTTCAAACAAAAAGACCAGTTTCAGTGCAACATGTTATAGTAGATAGGAACTGGATTTTTGAACAACTGGATTAAAGAATGGAGGAAAAGGTAAAATATTGTTCTTTGGTTTGATTTAAAAGTTTTATTGAAAATGTTTTTTTCCACATAAAAACGCAACAGATGACTCAAATTGTGCAAAAATATGGTAGGTCACTGTTATGATTTGACTACATTTATTGCTTTCTGTTCAATTGAATGCTGTAAATTGTACATCCTGGTTAAGAGGAATGCCAAAGAAGAAACGATGGGACATTACAAAGACAAATATTATGGTGTGTACGTATGTTTCAGCTTGATTTAAACCACCATTATTTGGCTGTGTTAATAAACAGACATAATATAAAAATTATGTATCTGTGTCTTTTTATTTATCTTTTGGTATGCATTTCAGAAAAAAATGGTTAGGATTCAGGTGTAATTGCAAATAGTGATTAATCCTGATTAATCCACTGAAAATTCTGATTAATTTGATTAAAAATTTTAATCATTTGACAGCCCTAAAAATAAGACGTCTCTGTTTAGGACTGGCTTTATGTAACAGTTTTAACATAGGCAAATGTTTACAAAGTCTGGCAGACATGCTGATTTATAGCGTTCTTCTTCTTTTTTTCGGAATATAAACCACTTGACGGTCGGAAAGTAATCCTGTTCTGAGACGGTACTGCTCCGGAGTTTTCGCTTTATAGTCTATCATTAGGTAGCCGAAAGCCCGATCGACAGCATCGTGATAACACTCCATAAAGTATTTTGTGTTTCCCGGGTACATTTGACGTCCTAGCATCGCCACTTGATTGACGTCTCGTGGATTTTTAAACAGAATCATATAATTGGCGTTTAAGCTTATGGTTCGGCTGGACTTACCCTGGGCAAATAAATTTTGCACTATATAGATAGAGCTGAGATTGCGGTGGTGACAGTATTGGGTGAAAACACGTTGAAGTTCCACGTTACCGCTAGCTTGCTCCATTAAATCATCCACCACGAGCAAGTTTGTTTTGGTGACAGGCAGTAAATCATCATCATTCAGAGTCTGGGGTATTCCTTGCACAAATTTAATGTCGTACAATTGAAGTAAATCATCATACAAAGTCTGCCAGCAATCATACAACCAAACAATGTTCATGGAAATGATATTCAAACCTTTTTCCAACAAAAGTTTTACAAAATATGACTTTCCAGAGTTGGAAGGCCCACTCACGACACAACTGAAAGGGTGTTGAAGTCTGAAATCGAAATCGGAAACATCCTGACCCCCTCTATGCATCATCTGATCAGTAGCCATAAGGAAGTGTGGTGAAATCAGACAGAAGCCTACGTTTATTATAGACCACCTTAAACCTTTTAACGACTGATTTGTTGTGCAGTGTGAGAGACTTTTTATTCCTCACAATGTCTTCCGTCTGAGCCAGGATGTATTTGGATCTATCATGCAACGTCGCATAGCTGTCAACCAGACCAATCAGGGATTCGAGACAGATAGCTTGGGAATTTTTAGCATTCAGGGTTATCCCCTTAGCCTTCATGCACGATTTACCTTTGACAGTTTCAAAACCATACGATTTGGGCCCGCTCGAGCAAAAGACCGTTATATGGTCATCATCGTCTAATTCGCTAGTAAGATCCCCTAAATAATCCCCCAACGGAGGCTCCCAGTCCCCTTCCCTAGACACAAATACGACACTGTCTGTGTCAGAGTATAACAGTCGGTCGCCGAGTCTATCCATCAATTCGTACAATTCCAGTCGGGCGTGTGCGGTAGTAAAGGCCCCTACAAAAACATTCACATCGCGTGCCTTGCAAACGTCCTCTTTAGACGGTCTATGCTGGACGAGAGCCACGTCTTCTGCGATGAATGAGACATACGTCAATGTGTCGGTATTGCCAAAAACGATTCTGGTGAAATCTTCAGGGTCGCTCACCAGAGTCGTTTGAGGCAAGTTCTGTCTTAAAGAGAAGCGCCCCCACAAACTATTCAGAATTAATTTTGTGATTGCCCTCTGGGCGGCGTTGTACTTGATCTTTTCAGGGTCGAGTTGAATCCCCTCTTTTTCAAAATAGTCACGAATGTAAGTCTCTTTCTCAGCATCCGTGACAACATTCGAAGGGTAGCCCGACGCTTGCTGTTTCAAACACAAGAACGTTTTTACATATTCAGCGAACAACGTGTCAGACTGTTGTGGAAAATGCCAAACCTCGTCTATCCTGGCTACCACATAACCCTTCTCGATGGCTTTTAAAAGCTCGATAGTGACCCAACAACCGGAGAGCGCTCTTTCCTTGTCCGTATGGGTGCAGCTCGTGGTCTGGTTTTGGTCGTGAGCACACGCGGCACAAAGGGGCAACATGAGTTTTCCTTGGCATCTGTAGGGGAGAACCGGGTGCAGTAATTTGCGGGGAGGGTACACGGTCGCTTTGACAAGGCCGTAATAATTTTCAATCGGTTCAAAATCTTTGAAAATGATTTGGGGGTGTTCAATCGGGTAGCTTTTCCTTGCCTGACAATACGGGTACAGACTGGTGAAGTCCAGATACTTTATTTTCTCATCACCGGTCACTTTGTGATAGAGTTTATAGGCGTTCGTTCTCCCGCCGTACAGAGCGTCTCGGGGGTTCAATCTCTCTGGCGCGGAATAATCAGTCATAAATTCGATCACGGACGGGGCGGTTTTTTTCATATCGGTCCATTGGCATTCCCAAAGAACTTCGATTTGCAAACCGTACGCGTTCCGCAGAATTTCGATCTTATCGTCAAACTGGTTCCTGAGAACCCCGTAGGGTACTCCGGACAAGGGATGCGTCTGATGAGGTGTAAAGCGACAGCAATGACCATGGAAAATACAACCCGCGTACTCTAGACCGTGTCGAATACCATCGTGTTCATAGAATCCGTCTAAAAAGTACTTACCGATCGATACTTCGCCGTGGTTTAAGGCGTGGTGTACGTCTACGTTTCGAGTCTTTTTTATGAACTCGATCCATTCTATCGCACTGCTTGAGTAAGTCTTATTCTGATGGATGTACGCTTTGTTATGAGTGAGGGCGAGCGTGTTTCTGGTGAGATAATGTGTTTTGAAGATCCCCATCGAACAGCCGGCGATCGTCGTGAACGAAAAAGGGTTGAGTTGGGTGCAATGTATGAAAGACTCCCTGTATTTCATACATCCTTCACGTAATAAGACGACGTCGTTAACACCGTACTCATGTAGTTCTTTCTTGAAGTCAAAGAACTTACCCTCAACCGTCTGGTACCACTCGCAAAACTTTTGTCTTTCTTTGACCGACATGTTATCGTAATTGTAGAGCTTTTTGTCAGGGTATGGCCCGAAATAGTTCTCATTTTCCACCTTGTTGAAAAGGTGGGGGAAGTAACCTTTTTCAGTCGTCGTTAAGTCTAACGCCGCGGGCATTTTGGCAAGAGCCATTGGGAAAAATGAGTAGCTATCGATGAAACGCAATCCCGGCTTTGCAGAAAAACTCAAGAATTAAAAAGGAGTCAAATCGGGATGAATAATGCGCTATGAAGTAGTAACCATTATATCGCGGTTGTCGGAAGCGATTGATTAGCTTAGCGATACAGTCGGTACCGTGAGCGGTAAATTTCTCCCCTTTGAATGTGATGGCGCAAACAAAATTGGCCTCGTGTCTACCGTTTTCGTAACGCGTTTCAAAATCGTAGAATATGTATTTCTCACACAGTTCCTTAGGCGGTAGGGGCTGTATGAAGCATTGATGCTCACCATCCCCCGTCAGACGCTCCCGACAATGCACACATCTGTCCGAGGCGCATGTGTGTTTGGTTTTCTTGTCGCCCGGTTTAACGTCATAACGCCTGTTACATAGTTTGCAAAATTTTATAATATCGCAGGCGGGGTGTTCCTTACCGGGAGGTGAGTTTTTTTTATACATTTCGAAGCAATAGGCAGATTTACAGTAACGCAGACAATCGGGGCAGTGTATGATTCTTACAGGGAACGTGTAACAATCGGCGTCGAAACAGATGTTGCAGACATGCTTACATCGATGGTCTCTGCGACAGCAATAACTTTTATAGCAGTATGAGCACACGTATCTAGAACCCATGAATCCCTCCAAATTCAGTATCATGTAATAATGATCTTTGTGGATGTATAAGAAAACTGTTTTTGGGTGGGGTTCGTCAGAATTTTTAAACGTTTCTACGATCATAGCATTAGATCTGTAAAATACGACAATTTTAATGTCTAGCGCTCGTTCAAACGATGCTATGTCGTCAAGACCGATTCGATCTTGGATTGAGAAGCCGGCGTTGTTTTGGATAGTGGTAGCCAGTTTTTCTAACTCATTCTCGGGTAATTGGGGGTTAAGAAAACGGGCGAGACAGATGGAGAAACACAAATTATTCGAAATGTTTGTGGGGCAGAATAAGTTCGTCTTTTTTCTTTTAATCACCTCATCAACAGCCAGATCTGTTAGTTTACGTCGACCCCCACCTTGTCGGTTAAAGACTACAGACGCGTCGATTTCAACGGACTGGTCAGATAGTAACCGATTGTTGCTCTGTAAAACTTTTTCAATTTGATCAAAAACCGGATCTATGTCATAATTATTACCGCAAGTTAAAATCCCGCTGACGGGTTCTTGGAGACTGGGAGCTGACAATGTAATATTGATTACGGGGTCACTCTGGTCGAATTCTCTAGCAAAATTAACAATCCCTGCTAACATGTCGTGTAAGTAAGTATGATAAGAGGCTAAATCTGTAGAGTTAATCTCTCTCAGATTCATAGTCCTTCTCAGAGTTACGCCATTGAAACGAGGTTGTGGTAAAACATGATATCCTTTTAGATTTCAGACCAAAACATGAAATATAAAAAGCATATACGAAATAGTACAAAATCAGAGTATATGTAAAAAGTATAAAAAAGCATACATGAAATAGAAATAAATGAAATGCGTGATTTGATAACACAGCTCTATCTTACTCATCCGACTGTTCAAGGAGAATGAGAAGAAGATGATGAATCAATAGTATCAGTTCGCGATGGAATTCGGTGAACATCTGCTCGTTTCTATTGACACGACGAAATATTTCGTCACCCAAATTTCGAATAAATCGATCTTGCGTATCGATTCTGTCATGTATCTCCTGGTGAGAATTGCGAAGATCTCTGCTAAATGAGGATAATCTACTATGTGTTTCGATCTGAGCATCACAAACCTGAACTTGCAGTGTTTCTATTCTACCAAGTGTATCAATATGTGCGTTGCGAAGCTCAGCATGGATTGTCTCTAAGCGGTTTTGTGTATCGGTGTGTGCATCACGAAACTGCTGTCTCAATGATTCTACTGAATCAATAAGCGCATGCATCAGAGGGGTAGGATGCTCATCATCAGCCGGCCGAGTCGCTGGTACTACTTCAGCAGCGATATGCCCTTGATCTTCTTCCGATGATTGGTGATAGCAGTTGTTTTCATCTATAGTCTGATTAGTTTCTATGACCGATACCTCGTCGTCGAGCCCGCTCGCCCAAGAACCACAGGACCATGCTTCCAGTTGATCGCTATTCCAATCCGTCATATCATTATGCTTTCCGCTCGAACCTATTGTGTAGAAAAATAACAAAATCATAATCGTCTTGTTCAATTTAGATTTTTAAACTTGCGATAATGTAGTAAGTCTTACCGTAAAACACTGTCGTATTAGGACTGAGATGAAAGTTGCATGTCCGACTGGTAGATGGACCAGCAGACTGGTTGATAGCCAAGCTACCAGGGGTAATGGCAGGCGGAGTAGCCGGTGGGGTGTTAGGTAGAATGGCCTGAGGGACGGGAGGAGAACCGGCATGCGTGGTGATACGGCTGGGGGGTGGTACGGCAAGCGGTGTGGTATCGGACGTGCTGGAACCGTCGGTCTTTCTGACTTTTCTCAAAATTCATCACACGGTCCTGCACTCTCACCGTCATTATCAACATGTGTAAGATCCACGACATCTAATACTACGAATTAAAAATTATGTTAAAATAAAATAATTCATTTTAATTTGTAATACAATATAAAAGTTCTCACATGCGTCATTAATGGCTTGGAAGACACCCAATTCGATGTTCGGGGTATTTGTGCCTGGAAAATATAAAACCTGTTTATGCATGAAAGACAAATTGGTGAGATGATTTTATACACATCAACTCTGAATAATAAAACACATACGCATGTAATGTAATCCGCGTATACAACCTTCAGCCTCGAGAGGGTAACTGACGCTAGAATCTAAATGGCTGTTCTTTTAACAAATTAGACCAACACGCACACACACACACACACGCACACACACACACACACAAAAATAACAAATAAAAAATATATAATAATAATAAATAAATAAAAAATAAATAAATGAGAAGAATTAAAATAATTATGTTAAAAAATATATAATAATAATAAATAAATAAAAAATAAATAAATGAGAAGAATTAAAATAATTATGTTAAAAAATATATAATAATAATAAATAAATAAAAAATAAATAAATGAGAAGAATTAAAATAATTATGTTAAAAAAGATTATCGATCCTAAAATCAAATCAGCATATCATACCAGTTACAACCACTAGATGGACCTATTTCACAAATCAACGTGTCATACCAGTTACAACCACAAGATGGACCTATTTCACAAATCAACGTGTCATACCAGTTACAACCACAAGATGGACCTATTTCACAAATCAACATGTCATACCAGTTACAACCACAAGATGGACCTATTTCACAAATCAACATGTCATACCAGTTACAACCACAAGATGGACCTATTTCACAAATCAACATGTCATACCAGTTACAACCACAAGATGCACCTATTTCGCAAATCAGGATGAAGTACACACATGCCCGTGGCTAAGGGATGCTATGTGGCGCCAGTTTTAAAACACTAACAACAACAACATTAACTTTCAGACAGTGTTAAAACATGCTTTTAGGTTTTAAAACATCGCGAAAACAAACCAATCTAACTTCAGAACTATGTAGACTGCAGAAATGAGATCTGTCTACAGTCGCGTTAGTATATGGGATACGATTAAGGTAAGAAAAAAATATTTGTCTCTGTTTATTGTCGAACATAGAAAAACATTGTAGCATGCTAACTATACACTCAACCTACATTAAGGCAGGCCTAGTCTTTTCATAATAAAAGCCATGGGTATGTATAAAATTAATATCGTAACAATGATAGAGATTTTAACCAATGCATCCAGCATCATCAACCGCCGGATAAAAATAGCAGATAGCAGATAATGGGTGCAATGGCAGATAAAGCAGTTAAAAACATCAGACAGCGGATAAAAATAACAGATAGCCGATACAAATAACTGGTAAAAGCTAACAATAGCATAGAGTTAAAAATATCAGATAAAAATAATATAGTTGAAACAATCTTTTTAGATAAAACAATTCTATAACTCCATCAACTACTCGACCAGTGATTAAACCAGTAATAAATTATTCCTAATGTATAAAAACAGTATATTAATATAACATATAAACACTTACTTTTTTGCATCTTGGCGAAGGTGTTCGTTGATGGTCGGCAGACTAGCGTGGTTGACAAATGTTTTTAGCGTTTGGCTGGAATCCAAGCTTTATTTATACACCTGTAGCACGTGGTGAAAAACAGTACTCTTTCGCCACTAGATGGAGGTATTGCATAAGGAATAACTTCGCATCCAGGATGTCGCTATCGCTATCGTTACGAACCAGATAGCAAACCGTAGTCTCGTAATATAATCAAGCTGTCAAACGGACTGGTAAATGTCCGCATTTGTGTTTTTAAACAAATACCTATTCATCCGTGTGTATCAGAGATAGGTTGTTTACTGCTTTGACACCGTGACACACACACACACACACACACACACACACACACACACACACACACACACACACACACACACACACACACACACACACTGATAAGCATACATAGAGACACGGTGCTTTTACTTTTATAGACACTGTAGTCACGACTGTTTAGTATTATAGACATTGTAAACTCATTCGTGAGAAACACTGTTTTTTTTTTGTTTTACAACTTTTAACTGCATGTTTCAACCATACAGTTAAATTATTTTATAACCATTTCATTTATACTCTTTTAACTGTATGTTTTCAACTTTAGTTAGATTATTTTATAACCATTTCATTTATGTATTTTTAACACTACGTTTTCAACTTAAATTGTTTTATAATCATTTCCTTTATAAATTTATAAAGATCAGTATGTTTTTCAACTCTAGTTTCATTTGAATAATATTTTAAACGATCAACCTTAGTTAAATTATTTTATAACCATTTCATTTACACCATTTTAACTATATGTTTTCAACTTTAGTTAAATTATTTATAACCATTTCATTTATACATTTATAAAGAATAGTATGTTTCAACTTTAGTTAAATTATTTATAACCATTTCATTTATACATTTATAAAGAATAGTATGTTTTCAACTTTAGTTAAATTATTTATAACCATTTCATTTATACATTTATAAAGAATAGTATGTTTCAACTTTAGTTAAATTATTTATAACCATTTCATTTATACATTTATAAAGAATAGTATGTTTTCAACTTTAGTTAAATTATTTATAACCATTTCATTTATACATTTATAAAGAATAGTATGTTTCAACCTTAGTTAAATTATTTTATAACCATTTCATTTATACATTTATAAAGAATAGTATGTTTCAACTTTAGTTAAATTATTTTATAACCATTTCATTTATACATTTATAAAGAATAGTATGTTTCAACCTTAGTTAAATTATTTTATAACCATTTCATTTATACTCTTTTAACTGTATGTTTTCAACTGTAGTTAGATTATTTTATAACCATTTCATTTATACAATTTTAACACTACGTTTTCAACTGTAGTAAAATTATTTTATAAACATTTATAAAGACCAGTATGTTTTTCAACTCTGCTTTCATTTGGATAATATTTTAAACGATAGACCCTGTTTATGTAACATTGTTTCAGATATCAGAGCAGACATGGAGGGGTAGGCAAGAACCCCCGTGACACACTTGCAGAGGTAGGGGGAGCGTCTGTGACACACATGCAGAGGTAGGGGGAGCGTCTGTGACACACTTGCAGAGGTAGGGGGAGCGTCTGTGACACACATGCAGAGGTAGGGGGAGCGTCTGTGACACACTTGCAGAGGTAGGGGGAGCGTCTGTGACACACATGCAGAGGTAGGGGGAGCGTCTGTGACACACTTGCAGAGGGAGGGGGAGCGTCTGTGACACACATGCAGAGGTAGGGGGAGCGTCTGTGACACACTTGCAGAGGTAGGGGGAGCGTCTGTGACACACATGCAGAGGTAGGGGGAGCGTCTGTGACACACTTGCAGAGGGAGGGGGAGCGTCTGTGACACACATGCAGAGGTAGGGGGAGCGTCTGTGACACACTTGCAGAGGTAGGGGGAGCGTCTGTGACACACATGCAGAGGTAGGGGGAGCGTCTGTGACACACATGCAGAGGTAGGGGGAGCGTCTGTGACACACATGCAGAGGTAGGGGGAGCGTCTGTGACACACATGCAGAGGTAGGGGGAGCGTCTGTGACACACATGCAGAGGTAGGGGGAGCGTCTGTGACACACTTGCAGAGGTAGGGGGAGCGTCTGTGACACACATGCAGAGGTAGAGGGAGCGTCTGTGACACACATGCAGAGGTAGGGGGAGCGTCTGTGACACACATGCAGAGGTAGGGGGAGCGTCTGTGACACACATGCAGAGGTAGGGGGAGCGTCTGTGACACACATGCAGAGGTAGGGGGAGCGTCTGTGACACACATGCAGAGGTAGGGGGAGCGTCTGTGACACACATGCAGAGGTAGGGGGAGCGTCTGTGACACACTTGCAGAGGTAGGGGGAGCGTCTGTGACACACATGCAGAGGTAGAGGGAGCGTCTGTGACACACATGCAGAGGTAGGGGGAGCGTCTGTGACACACATGCAGAGGTAGGGGGAGCGTCTGTGACACACATGCAGAGGTAGGGAGAGCGTCTGTGACACACATGCAGAGGTAGGGGGAGCGTCTGTGACACACATGCAGAGGTAGGGGGAGCGTCTGTGACACACATGCAGAGGTAGGGGGAGCGTCTGTGACACACATGCAGAGGTAGGGGGAGCGTCTGTGACACACATGCAGAGGTAGGGGGAGCGTCTGTGACACACATACAGAGGTAGGGGGAGCGTCTGTGACACACATGCAGAGGGAGGGGGAGCGTCTGTGACACACTTGCAGAGGTAGGGGGAGCGTCTGTGACACACATGCAGAGGTAGGGGGAGCGTCTGTGACACACTTGCAGAGGTAGGGGGAGCGTCTGTGACACACATGCAGAGGGAGGGGGAGCGTCTGTGACACACATGCAGAGGTAGGGGGAGCGTCTGTGACACACATACAGAGGTAGGGGGAGCGTCTGTGACACACTTGCAGAGGGAGGGGGAGCGTCTGTGACACACTTGCAGAGGTAGGGGGAGCGTCAGTGACACACTTGCAGAGGTAGGGGGAGCGTCTGTGACACACATACAGAGGTAGGGGGAGCGTCTGTGACGCACTTGCAGAGGTAGGGGGAGCGTCTGTGACACACATGCAGAGGTAGGGGGAGCGTCTGTGACACACTTGCAGAGGTAGGGGGAGCGTCTGTGACACACTTGCAGAGGTAGGGGGACCGTCTGTGACACACTTGCAGAGGTAGGGGGAGCGTCTGTGACACACATGCAGAGGGAGGGGGAGCGTCTGTGACACACATACAGAGGGACACCCGGTGACACTGACTTTTTTCCTCTCACATTACACAGGAAACCACAATGGCCTCTGGAATGCCACACTTGCAGAGGTAGGGGGAGCGTCTGTGACACACATAGAGAGGGACAGCCTGTGACACTGACTTTTTTCCTCTCACATTACACAGCAAAACACAATGGCCTCTGGAATGCCAAAACAGTTGATTGATCAGATAGCTCAACACCACAACCCTTATCAATAGAGGCCAGAGCAGAGGTAGGGGGAGCGTCTGTGACACACATACAGAGGGACCCCCGGTGACACTGACTTTTTTCCTCTCACATTACCCACATCACATTGAAACCACTATGGCCTCTGGAATGCCAAAACAGTTGATTGATCAGATAGCTCAACACCACAACCCTTATCAATAGAGGCCAGATGGTCAAAACATTTCATTGATCGGATAGGCGGGGTCAACTGCTTGACCCTTAACAATAGACGCCGGATGCACAATCTCTCAAAACATATCGATTGGATGGGTGGGGTCAATAGGTCAATCCTTATCTATAGATAACGGATGCACACCAGGAAAAGGCGGGGCCGGAAAAGGTCAAAGGTCAACCGGAAGTCATCAATCATTTTGACACATGGTGTCCGGTAATAACTACTCCTCTTATTTCTCTCCTTCAGGAACGACTCACACAAGTTCTTTAATGCAAGATTACATGGAGGATGAATATTTGAGGATTTTCTCCTGCAGACAGGACACTCCTGAGTTTCCTTAGTTCTCCAGAACTGTTGAATACACTCTTTACAGAAACTGTGACTACATGATAAAAGAACAGGAGCCTTGAAGATTTCATTACACAAGTGACAAGAAAACTCATCTTCAGATAGTGAAGCCATTTTCACTGTTTGAGCTCCAGCAAAATAAACTTTACTTTTTGAATCAAGGTCTCAAAAAGGAATAACCAAGAGAATCACAAAAATCTGTCTGTTCAGAAGCAATGTCTCAAATCTTGAAAGTCTTTCCTCTTTGTTCTTCATTGATCGCAGATTCTATATTTCTTTTGCCGAGACAAAGTTAGTAAGACAGAAAGAAGAAATAAGAAGTCAGTCTCTTCCTGGTAAATGTTATAAGAGCCTGGAGTTTCTCATCATGTGAGTTTGTTTCCTCAATCTTTCCCCTCAAACCAACTATTTCCTTTTGTCCTTAAAGTCCACCAAAACCATCCCTGTTCACAGAAAGCCACAGTCTCTTGTCTTAATGAATGCAGACCAGCGGCTCTCATTAAGTGTTTTATTAAGAAACACCTCCTGAGCACCAAACCAGAATCATTTGACCCACTGCAGGTTGGGTCACCACAGTCATTTTTTTAAATCTTTTAGACGCCAACAATGATTATTCTCCTGCGACAGACCCCCATCCTAAAATTTAAAAGACATTTAGTTTTGTGTATAAAGACCCAATTTATACTGTGAAAAATTCATATTATTAACATGTCTGAATATTGTTTGGTAAATATATTCATCATTACATACTGTTATAGTACTGTACTTATTTAGTAAGTTGTACTTTTTTTAATACATTTTTTTTTTTTTTTACATAGTGTTTATGTATTTAGCAATGTGTAAATCATTTATAATCATCTTGGTTTTTGTTATATATTTTTCATACTTTTTCTCTAAACTTCACTAAAAAATGCTGGGTAAAAAAAACAAACATTTCTGGGTCATTTATAAACAACCAGCACCTGGGTAAAAATATTAAAACTAACCCAATTGTCACACTGTGTCTGTAATAATTGCACAAAGCAGGATAATCTAAACAAACACATCTTTATTATTCCACAAAATAACATAAAGAAGATCGCAGGAGCAAACTAACACAACCACATAAGACGATACTAGACAATGAAACAAAGGAAACTGAAAACTCAAATACACCGGGAAGGTACTCAGCTCAACGTAAACAGGTTGAGCTATATATTTTTTAAATTCAACAGAAGAAAGGAAGTCATACGGGATTGGATCAACATGAGAGTAAATGATGAAAGAATTTTAATTTTTGAAGAGCAATCCCTTTAAGAGCATTTATGAGAAGATATACACATACAAATATTGGAAACATGATGAGTGTAAAAGATGAAAAAAACTCGATCCAGACTTACAGCTGTAACTTTTACTGACTTTTGACCGGTAAAATCCTTAGAGAGGAAGAACAACAGAAGAATGGAAAGAGTGTGTCAGTGAAGGTGGTTGTGAATGTGTGTAGATGTGTGTTAGTTACAGGATCAGAGAATGACACTGTTCCTCTGTCATAATCCAGATCAACTCTCACACGCTCAAGATCCTGTTCAACACGAAAACCAGACCCAGTCAATCCGTACTGCCCACACCAGACATCAGAGTTAAAGAAAACACGTCTCTTCCTCTGGTTTGATGCTGTAGTTACTCCAAGACACCAGTATGAACTCTCTTTAACCTCCACATCCCAGCTGTGTGTTCCTGAGTTAAAACCCTCTGAACCCAGAACACAGTGATACCAGTCAAATCTCTCTGGATTATCAGGAAGAGGTTGTTTGTTCTCGCTCCATCTCACACTGGTCAGATCATCAGACAGGGCGAGAAATGGATTTGCAGTTTTTGGATCCAGAATCACAGGAGCTGATGAGACACAATCAACAGATGCTTTTATTCTGATCTTCATATAATGATCAAGAGTGAACCAAACACAGATTATTATGAATTATGACACTCGTCCTATTGATCAAACACATCAGACATTTTCCTCTGATCACTGTCAGTGTTTTTAGTTACTCATTTTTATTATCAGTGTTTAATGGCATCAGCGACAAACATTAAATGTGTGATTCAAACATTTGTCTCTCATCAAGAGAAACTGATAAACTGGAAAAGTTAAAATCGCAATCAAACAATCAGAGCTGTTGAGATGAAAAACTGTAAAGAGATGTAAAAATTCTGTTCAGCATCATCTTATGTTCATTAAACTAGGTCTTAATGTGTGTGTATTTGTTTTAAATACTTTTAAATCAGAGTGAATGAACAGTGCTTTCTTCCACTCTCACTTGAGCAAGGCGCTTCAACCTCCAATCGCTCCCCGGGCGCCGCACCAAAAATGGCTGCCACTACTCCAAGTGTGTGTTCATGGTCTGTTTGTTCACAGTGTGTGTTTCAAGTCAAGTCACCTTCATTTTAGGCTTTTAACAATATAGATTGTTTTTAAAGCAGCTTTACAATGATAATAGGAAATGACAGTAACAGATTGTTTTGGCTTTACAGCAGCTCTAGAATAAAGTTATTGTCCAGCTAAGGTTAGTTTTGATTTATTGATTCACTTCATTCCGTTGCAAAGTATAGTTATTCACTTAGGGGCAGCTTACAAGACACCGTTCTAACAGAAAACCCTCAACGCGCTCCAGCCCGCTTATCCACACAAAACAGTGCCAGGTGGCTCGAGAATGCAATAGGTTCCAAGGTTAATCCTCCTCTGCTGAGATCTTCAGAGATTAAGGGGGCTTTTACACTGGGCTCGTTTGATGCGGTCCGAGCGCGATTGTTCCCGGCGCCCCCCGCAGCGTTGGTCTGGTTTCACACTCAACTTGATTCTATCGAACCCTGTTGCGTTTGCGTGCATATTTCGTCATCGCAAAGTGCACGGCGCATGATAGAAAACAGAAGGCGGGTCAATATATTGTGTTTTTTATTAATTCGCTGCTATTATGCGCAGCTGAGTGAACAATACAGGTTTACTGTGCATGTGTCACATAAGGTGGGCTTCTGCTGCTTGCAAACAGACTATTTTGAGGAGACAGTGGATTTTCAAATGTAATGGCCTGATGCACGACAAATGCACAAATACACTGCCGGCTCAATCACTCACTGCCGGTAATTCATCAACACTATCATCCCTTACAAGTGTTTTATTTAACTGAATACATCACAATATGCTAAAACGCATGCACAGGTTACTTTACTTCCTGAACAAGTGCGCACCCGAGTCCGTGTTGCTTTCACATTCACGTGAACCGTGGCACGGTTCAGGAACAACCGAACTCAGATCACCTCCTCCAGGTAGTCTCGGGTTCGATACCCAAGTGCGCACCCGGGTCCCATGACAGTGTTCACATTAGCGATTTTTCATGCGAACCGTGCCCCGTTCCGAAATAAACTGCCAGTGTGAAAGCCCCCTTAATCTCTTATTTTCTCTTCAGTTGATTTCATTTAAGGCTGTGGCTGAAGTCAGTTGTAGTTCTTGTGTTTCTCTGTCCTTCAGTGATTCTGCTTGTTAACAGCAGGTGTTCATCACTAATGCTCAATCATCTCTTAATTAATCACTTAATTATCTCATTAACTTTAACACTTTTAACACTCTTTAGATTGGGACAATACGTACTTGAGCAGTGTTGATTTAACTCTGGGGATTTTGTTGTGTACCTGTAACGTTGTAGTAATCATGAGGACCTTGATTAGCTTGTTCAGATGTGTTTGATTAGGGTTGAAGCCAAATTCTGCATGTGTTAAAGTTTATGATATAATTAAGTGATTGATTGAGTGATGACTGAGTATTATTGAAGACACCTGATGATAACAAGCAGAATCACTGAAGGACAAAGGCACATTTTTTAAGTCTCCATTATGGTGGTCAGTGTTTACTTTAGTTGATCACTTGACCCTTAAACTGTTATTGTTAGTTTTTTTTTTACTGTTGTAACTGAGTTATAACTGTTAGATGAACATGTATACTGATGATAACATGTATACTGATGACACCTGATGATAACAAGCAGAATCACTGAAGGACAAAGGCACATTTTTTAAGTCTCCATTATGGTGGTCAGTGTTTACTTTAGTTGATCACTTGACCCTTAAACTGTTATTGTTAGTTTTTTTTGACTGTTGTAACTGAGTTATAACTGTTAGATGAACAACAAGAAAAGCTGATGATAACAAGCAGAATCACTGAAGGACAAAGGCATATTTTTTAAGTCTCCATTATGGTGGTCAGTGTTTACTTTAGTTGATCACTTGACCCTTAAACTGTTATTGTTAGTTTTTTTTTACTGTTGTAACTGAGTTAAAGCTGTTAGATGAACAACAAGAAAAGCTGGTCAGGTGGTGTTGGTTATGTTTAGATGTTGACATTGACATTGACCTGAATCACTGAACTCATTAAGAAAATTTACCTTATTGATAACAAGAGAATATGATTATACAGTATACAATTTTCTGCTTTTTCAATATAACCCAAAATATATCTTAAAAGTTGTTCTGATGCAAAGAATTTTGTTTGGACTTTGGACACACAGACATCAAAAATCAGCCTGTGATTCTCACCAATGATGACAATAATAAAGCATGTTGCAGTGCATTCTGGGTGCCACCAATCAAAACTCATCCATGGCTCCCATCATGCATTGCGGTATGAATAAATTATGGTCTGAATTTCTTAGTAATTTCCTTTTCCTAATTGAATATTCTGTTTGTCACCATTGTTGAGACTCGTACACTGAATATTGATGTCTGTGTGTAACGAAGGTTCCTTTAATAATGTTTTCAAAACATCAGATGGAATGTTTTGTTTGATATGTTTCAGTTTAACTTTTTTTTTTTACATTTCCATTATATTTGCAAAATGATCAAATGGAATGTTCCCTTGAAATTTGCATAAACAATATATTTTTTAAAAATATAATTTAAAACAACGTTGTAACTTTCATAGAGCATTTAGTGGAGGAAAAAATAACGTTTTTTTTTTTTACACCGTAATGGGAATGATAGCAAAGTGTTCTTGGAACATTTTTTGGATTATTTTAAGTTCATAAAGTTCAGTTAATTATTTAGTTTTATCACATCATCAGATCCCTGTTTGCAGTCCAAATAAAACGTAATATTTCATGTGGATGTTGTTTTCACTACATTTGATAAGAATCTCAATCAGGTCTTTATTAGTTTAATTCCAAAGTTAACCCAGTGACTGGAAGTTTTCCATGAATTCTGATCCCGACAGCAGAGAAACACGCTCGGCTTTATCTGGCTCTTTCCCCTGCGGCAGACGATACACACATGCCCACATTGTCATTGTTTCAGTATCAAACACACACACACCTTCAGTTTATGCCAGCTGATCTGGATGGTGAGGAATGAATAAACCGTTTATCCTGGATTTACGGGTTAACGTTAAACCTCGCTCTCGGATCGCCTCTTCTGTCAGCTAGTCATTCACACGAGTGTCACCGTGTGCCGGTAAATATTAGAAATGGATTTGGGGCAATATAAACTGAACTAAATTCTGTATTAATTATAAAGGCTGCCGGGCGATGCCGCTGGACCTGGACCTGGAAGTAAGAGAGAATGCAAGACATGATCTGTGTTTAATAAAGGAAAACAATTGCTTTGATTCATTTCATTTGCATCCGTTTCTTGCACTCTGTGGGTTGTGTTTTTAATGATCAAACCACACACACACAGGACGGATGTCTACATAGCATTAGTTCACCATCTGTGGTTTGGTGCTCTGCCTTTTCCTCTTCTCCATACACAATAAATGAGTCAGAGCAATTGTTTCCCATGAGGCCTTTAGGTGAAATGAACTGCTCAAGTTTGTTGCGTGCCTGTGGATTCCCCACAAGACTAACTTGTTGGTCTTAGCATCTGTGTGCAATGACATTGATTTATGACTGATGTAATTGACATTCAGCATGAGATTACAGTGATCTGAAGTGATCCTGTGGCATAGTGTGTTTTTAAGAGAATGAGTTTCTTGGTTTGAATCAGCATATTGACCTGTATAAATACTGCAGCTAAATATGATTATCAATGAATAATCATCCTTTGGCACTCAGTTCAGTTATTTATATGCGACAACTGCATTTTCCAACCCAATTCACTCCCGAAAAAATAGTTTTCATGTGTGCAGTGTGTAGTAAAGAACCAAACTGAACAATCAGTTCTTAATGCAATATGTATTTTGTTAATGTGTAATTTATTTAAAAAAAAAATGATTTGAATAAATATTGAAATAGATATGTTTAGTGTTTATTTTTTTAAAAACTAATATTTATTCATTTTTTTGTAAATGTTATAAAATATTTTTTATTTTAAACATTTATTTTTTAAATACATATTTTTCTTTCACAAATAAAAAAAAATTAACAGTTATTTTCAAAATAAATAAGTATAGGCCTAAATTATAAAACATAAACTAATTTGCTCATCGATTGGACCATCTTTAATAATTAAATGATGTCATTTATGGTTAACTCAGAAAAGTGGATTTATTTTACTTTACTTTAGTTCACCCATCACTTACTCACCCTCATGTTTTTCCAAACCGGTATGAGTTTCTTTCTTCTGTTGAACAAAAAAGAAGATATTTTAAAGATATTTTATTTGTTGGTAATCAGACGGTTGACGGTACCCATCGGTATTTTGACGGTATATTGACGGTACTTTTTTTTTCTTACTATGGAAGTCAATGGCAACAATCAACTGTCTGATTACCAACATTCTTTAAAATATCAACTTTTGTGTTCTGTTTGAGGGTAAGTAATGAAAATATTTTCATTTTTGGATGAACTTGGATTTACTTGTTCAAACAGGCAGTGTGTGGTTCACTATGTGGACAATGGAGTGTCACACCTGATAATAAATGCGGCTGTCAAATCAAATACTGACTGTTTTTAGCCCATGTCAACATGGCAAAACTTTGCAGTGTGCACGAGCCCTGTGTAAATATAGAGGCATGGGACTGAGAATCATTTTTTTAAAAGCTACAGACATTTATAGGCCAGGTTTGGAGACAAATTGTGACTAAGCACAAATCTAATGACATTGCAAATGTCATTCTTGTTTCTCCAGCATCATAATTGTTTGTACACCAATAGTTTTCTTCTCATTTTCTAACACTGCTTGAATCTTTGTTTAGCAAATGTCCGACCTCGATTCCAAGATTCAGGCTCTTTTTCCATGCATTAACAGTAAACATTAACAGTGAACAGTGAATGAGGTTTTCAACTTTTGACCATGTAAAGCTCGCATCTCTGTGTTTCTTTGTTTGAGCATCTGATTCTTTCTCCTGTTCATTTTCATTTCATTTTATTTGCGTTTGGTCATTTACAGATCATTCAATCAAATCATTCGAAACAATAAACACTATAGATGACCAGGTGCAGGCAGAAGCTAAAGCTTACTGTGATGCAACTCATTAATGACAACATTTGTTCATAAAAGTAACATGAACACAATAGTGGATCATCCTGTTAAGAGCTTCATCTAATTTTGCAGCAATTTTCTACAGCATTTATTCATTTTAATGGCTGAATTAGATGTATGCCCCAGACAAAAGCCTGTCTGAGTTTACTGACTCAAATTAATGATTCATTTAATTACGAATGACTAAAGAAATCTAATCAGGTGGAGTGTCTCTTTAAATTGACCTGTTCACACTAAAGTCACACTGCAAAACAACAGACCCGGCGAACAATATGTTCTCTGAATGTTCAAAACGTCTAGTTTTTTCCTGGTTATGTTTGTAAAACATTCCAAGAACGAAGTGTAAAACCTTTTGAGAACATTTGTAAAGACCAGTGGCCTCTTGCATGAAAAAGTGTTTTTTCAACACTTTTTAAAGTCAGTTACATAAAAAGGTAGATAAGTCTTTTTTTAATTGGATAAGTAAGACTGATGACCTCTTATCTAACTGCTAGTTAGTCAAACTGGTTCTTATAATAATAATAATTTGTTACATTTATATACGTATATAGTGCTTTTTTGGGTACTCAAAGCGCTTCACATATGGAAGGGGGAATCTCCTCAACATAGTCTTAACATAGAGGCTACGTTTAAGCAACTGGTCCCAGATAACTTTGAACGAACATTGTTTTAACGTTACTGGAAGAATATTTGATGGAAAACTCTGAATGTAGTCTCCACATGTATGTGTGTGTATGTATTCGTCCTGTTTTGTGCTTCACTCTTGTCTTGTCCGTGATTGTCTTCCTGCTCTTTCTCTCTCCTCTTTTTCTGTCCCTTTGTTTTTCCTCGAGTGCAGACATTGCTCAGATAACTCATTTATTGGTAGGCGGGAGACGCTTGACGTCGAGGATGTGCTCCTGCTATGGGAAGATTTCACCAACTACAACATACCATGTGCCCTTACCAACAGCACCGGTGCTCTCGACTGCACCGGAGACGCTCCCGACACGGTGAGTCTGCATATATCATCTATATACACTACTACTCTTCAGCTCTGAGTGACTGCGGGTGAATATGAGCTTTCACAATAGATCAGTGCTTCTCAATACCCACAGCTCTGCACATTTTATATGTCTTCTTTATCTGACACACCCAGTTCAGTTCATATAACTCTTTCTTAATGAGCTGATGATTTGAATCAGGTGTGTTAAATGAGGGAGACATACAAACTGTGCTGAGCTGTGGGTCCCCAGGACCGGAATTGAAAACCATTGCAATAGATGATGCTTTACAATGAACTCAATACATATGGCAGTTTATCAAAATCCCAAAATGTTGTTGAATTTTAAATGTCACTTTTGATCAGTTTAATGCATCCTTGCTGAATTAAAGTATTCATTTCTTTCAAAAAACTTTTGAACAGTAGTGTATCGTGTTGTCGTTCTCAATTACATCTGTCCGAATTGAGAGGAAATATGGGTGAAATAAGCCTGTTTCTCTGTTGTGCCTCTCAGGACGGCAGTCTTGGCAGTCTCATCGATGAGACCGAGTCTCTTTTCAAGACCAGAGAGCAGGAATATCAAAAGACAATCGGACAAATTGAGGTTCGAATGTGCCTGTTTTTCTTTTTGTCTGTGATCCAGACCGTGATTGGTTATGATTGTCCTGTCTGAACCTCTTTGGGATGAAATATCGTTCTCTCTCACACACAGATGGAGTTGGCCACCGCTAAGAGTCACATGAACAGACACCTGCACGAGTACATGGAGATGTGCAGCATGAAGCGAGGGCTGGACGTGCAGATGGAGACCTGCAGGAGGATGATCAAGGGTGGCAGGTGATCTCACTGAGCATTCAGCTTCACTAATAACAGCTTATCGGATGTCTACTGTTTGTAGTCTTCAAAAGCGCAAAAGACAAAGCCTAACAAAAGGCATTTTCACACTTAACATCCTTATTTGCATATTTGCGGTGTCAGTGTCATTGATTGGATGAATGACAGCAAATCTATCATTAGTTGTTAAAAAGTACCGACTTTGGTACCAAGTCAGTACTGAAATTTAAAAATGTGACGATACCTGCATTTCCCGTAGGATTTGAGCGCTGTTGAACAGATTCTTCTTAAACACCTCTGATTGGCCATTGTGTTCACGTGCTCAACATATATGTCTGTGATTGGCCATTGTGTTCACGAGCTCAACATATATGTCTGTGATTGGCTACATACAACAATGACATCTTTGAGGCTCTTCATCGAGTGCTTACATAGATACAAACAGGACTGTTCGAAAGCTTGCTTTTAAACGCTTTTGTGTATATCAATGTAGGCGCTCGATAAAGAGCATCATTGTTGATTATTGTTATTGATTATTTCTACACACAGACATATATGTTGAGCGCAGAGGTGTCAAATCCAGGGTCAGAAAGTAAAAGTCCTGCCATATTTTTATTTCACCCATGAACACACACAGCAAAAACTCCCGTGTTAAATGAACTCTCATGGGAGTTTATTTGGCTCCAGACTCAAGAGTGTTAAAGTTAATGATATAATTAAGTGATTGATTGAGTGATGACTGAGTATTATTGAAGACACCTGATGATAACAAGCAGAATCACTGAAGGACAAAGGCACATTTTTAAGTCTCCATTATGGTGGTCAGTGTTTACTTTAGTTGAGCTCTTGACCCTTAAACTGTTAATTTTATTTTTTTTTTTTTTTGTTTGACTGTTGTAACGTGAGTTGGTCAGGTGGTGTTGGTTATGTTTAGATGAAATCACATGTTGACCTTAATCACAGAACTCATTAAGAAAACTTTACCTTATTGATTACAACAGAATATGATTATACAGTATAATATTTTCTGCATTTTCAATACAACCCAAAAAATATCTTAAAAGTTCTGATTCAAAGACTTTTTTTGAAGTTTGGACTTTGGACACACAGACATCAAGAATCAGCCTGTGATTCTCACCAATGGTGTCAATAATAAAGCATGTTGCAGTGCATTCTGGGTGCCACCAATCAAAACTCATCCATGGCTCCCATCATGCATTGCGGTATGAATAAATTATGATCTGAATTTTCTTAGTAATTTCCTTTTCCTAATTGAATATTCTGTTTGTCACCATTGTTGAGACTCATACACTGAATATTGATGTCTGTGTGTGCGTAAAACAAAGATTTGCTTTTTTATCAGTACAACTTTAAAGAAATCATTTAGATTATACAGAAAATTCCGTTTTTTTTTTATTTAGAAACCCTGTGATTCCACAATGACCAATTTGCTTTTAAGCTATGAAAAGGCTCTAAATGAGTTCAATAACACTGATCAAATGATTATGTGTAAACATAACACCATTTGATCAACTTTTCTCTTTGTTCATCCGGCTGTTATAACTCAATTACAGCAGTCAAACAAAAAGATTAAGTTAAATATTTAAAGGTCACCTACCCAACTAAAATAAACACTGATCACCCTAATGGTGACTAAAAATTTAGATTTGTTCCTTCAGTGATTTTGCTTGTTATCATCAGGTGTCTTCAATAATGCTCAATCATCACTCAATTAATCATTTAATTAGCTCATTAACTTTAACACACTTGATTGTTAATTTAACACTCATATTTTAACACTTTAACAATATTGAGTCTGGAGCCAAATAATCTCCCATGAGAGTTAATTTAACACAGGAGTTTTTGTTGTGTGAGTTCATGGGTGAAATAAAAATATGGCAGGAATTTTACTTTCTGACCCTGGATTTGACACCTCTGGTTGAGCGTGTGAACACAATGGCCAATCACAGACATATATGTTGAGCACGTGAACACAATGGCCAATCACAGACATATATGTTGAGCGTGTGAACACAATGGCCAATCACAGATATATATGTTGAGCGTGTGAACACAATGGCCAATCACAGACATATATGTTGAGCACGTGAACACAATGGCCAATCACAGACATATATGTTGAGCGTGTGAACACAATAGCCAATCACAGACATATATGTTGAGCGTGTGAACACAATGGCCAATCACAGACATATATGTTGAGCGTGTGAACACAATGGCCAATCACAGACATATATGTTGAGCGTGTGAACACAATGGCCAATCACTGACATATATGTTGAGCACGTGAACACAATAGCCAATCGCAGACATATATGTTGAGCGTGTGAACACAATGGCCAATCACAGACATATATGTTGAGCGTGTGAACACAATGGCCAATCACTGACATATATGTTGAGCACGTGAACACAATAGCCAATCGCAGACATATATGTTGATCACGTGAACACAATGGCCAATCACAGACATATATGTTGAGCACGAGAACACAATGGCACGCGCTCAAATGCTAGAGGGAAATGCAGGTATCGTCACATTTCTAAAATTTCAGTACCGACTTGGTACCGAAGTCTGCACTTTTGACAACTCTATGTATCATATAATGTGACTGCGTACAATATCTCATTCCTTCAGAAATTCTCCTTCCATCAGCTCAACTGCGAGCAGTGACTCAGGGAACACTGACGAGATTCAAGACGAGTCAGACAAGGATGGAGAGACGGAGGAGCCAATCAGCTGATACCTGCCCAGCCCCGCCCTCTTCCCCCCACGAGCTCCAATCAGCTCTCGGGCCACCCAGCAATCGGCGAATGGCTTTTTACTGAGGGACAGAGCCCACTCCCACAAACCCAAAATCCTGGAGGTGCTTTACTGTCTCCGAGTCAGAGTGGGTCGGAGTTGATGAGGGTTGTTTTTGTGCTTGACATCAATATCGATGCGTCACACGGTGCAACAGCTCTGCTATGAATCGGATCAGTCCCAGCCAAAATACGTCACACAAAACACCTGATCTAACCCAAATCCATATCTTGTTAAACTGGAAACGTTCAGTAACACATCAGACTGACAGCCAATCAGACCAAAACGGACTGAACCCCCTCTGATCAAACGCATCAGAATGATCTCCTTAACATTTGTGGCTTTTTATTTTTCTAAAAACTATTTCAGAAATCAACAGTTTACTGCAGAAACATTTCGGCCTTCTAAGCCCCGATCCGTCGCGAAAGTGGAACACAGAACAAGCTCACGTTCTATGCAATCGGCCTTATTTCGTGATCTGTTTATGATTTGCCTTTGTTTGCAGCGCAGGCGGTTTCCTCTGTTATGTTCAACGCTCATGTGTTTTAAAGTGTTGCCAAGGCCTCACAATGTTTACGCACAGAATCTGTGGAACAGCGTCGCATCATTTTGAGCTGCAACCAATGATGATTGAAGCTTTTTCAAGGGTTACAGCTATGTGCCTAAATACTGTATATATTGCAGGTTCATTTTGGATGGCCTTATTGCATTTCCACTACTTTTTAAAGTTGCACTCATTATTATCATGAGGGAAATAATCAAATATGTTTTGTTGATTGTATGGGGACTTTCTTGATGTCTAAGCTCATTTCTTTGCCAGGCTAAATAGTCAAGAATTTTGGTTTTGATTGTATATAGACCATGTCCCAGCCAACAGGGAACGTTCTGGCAATGTTCTCTCAAAATTATGAACAAACGATCTTTTAGTGACGTTAATAGAACTTTTAAAAAAAAAGTTTTATGGTCTTTAATAATGTTCTCTAAATGTTAGCACAAAAACATAACTTTTTTAAATGTTACTACTTGTCTCAGAATGTTCAGAGAACATTCAAAAGTAACAATCCCAGAATGTTTGCAAAATGGAATGTTTCTTTAATATTTTTGAAACATTTTTTTTTTTACCTAGACTTTTTGAATGTTCAGGGAACATACTTTGTCAGCTGGGGTTGGGTTTATCTGAAATCATACCCATGTCTATAAATATATGTAAATTCAATAGTTACAAAAGCAGAGGATCATGGGACACGTTGCATTGAGGCCCTCATGATGGCCGCTGTTCCGTACAGATTCAGCATCTGTTTTCATGGATATGGCTTATAAAGTTTCTGTATCTATTGCCTTCGTTTGTCTTGCTTGGTGTCTTTTGGCTCTTTATATTTTGCATTTTAATCTTGTATGTTCCTGGGTTAAAAACTTGTTCATACGTATTATTTTAATTATATTAATCTAAAAATATGGGAAAATTTGATGGGTTTATCAACTGATAAGTGATTTAATTATAAGCTCAAAGATGTAATTATAAGCTCAAAATATAGTTGCAGAGGGTTTTTAAAAAATATATTTGTAGTAAATAAGTTGGTGGGCAATGTTTTTTTTCATTCATTTTATTAGCTAAAGAGCTGATATCATATTTGATAAAATCATCTGTAAATTTTGCAATTTGTTTTTTGTATTTGATATCCAAATCTATCAAATATGAAATAAAGTATGGCTTTTGAATTTTATAAATGTATAAAATTCACGTTTTTATATTGTTCAGGGGATCCAGGGCTAATTTGGATGCTTCTACCTAGAAAAAAATAAAACCTGCACTGAGTCCTCGCCTTTTTTAACCTGAAACACTGTTGATCTATTTTTTTTATTGTTTATGGTGAAAATTAAGCTATTTTTTGTCTTTTCTGAATCTGAATCCTTAATATGGGTCAGATGCCTCTTGTTAAAATCTATTTTATGATTTATAAACGAAGAATTGGGCAAAGGGCAGCATCGCAAGGTGAATTGGAAAAAGTGCATGTTGCGTGTTTTCTGATTTAATTCCATTGTTCAGTCTTTATAGAGAAAACATGAGAAGCATCTCTGCAAGTATCCAAAACAAAGGTATGATTTGGTAAATATTGAACTTGAATGTTGTGTTCAGAAGGAGCTTTCTAATTGAAACTACACACAAAATCGAGCTTGTGTAGCGCTTGTATTCACGTACTTGCATAGAATTGGTTTTGTCTGCACATCAATTATACTGTTTTTAAGGGTAAACGCATTAGCTTATCACATCATGCCTTGATCAATGAATGTACAGAATTTCAGATGAGCTCATAGAAAATGTTAGTTCATCAGACACAAGATAAAACACTGGATGTTACTGCTCTGTTGGGTCACGTTAGACTTATTTTACATCACATTACATAACTTTGACCGTATGAGGTCTTTTCTGAAGACGGGTTTTGTCGGCCAAGCTGCAGATACAGTGACGTTGCACAATTACTTTTGAACTTGATATGGAATTTCTAATAGAGCATAAAACACCAGTTCATTAGATCCCTATCAGCAAGTGACGCATCAGCGAGCTTCACAGAAAGCCTATACAACAGATTTAGTTTCTGTAAGTTAGTGGCTTTCGCAACATCTGTGGCCTGCATCCTTCTCACTGCACTGTTTCTTTTTATTATAATTACTGACATCTGAAATGATCAGCGCACGTACATTAGAACATTTCTCTGTCATTTGTTTATGCCGATGAGTTTTCCTGGTGTGTGAGCAACTGGTGTATGTTTCAAAATAATGAATGTAATTGGTGCTGGGTCAAAAAATAAACATTATTGATTCATTTGCTTTATTGAGGTCCTTTTGTTCATAAGGATTAAGTTTAACAAAATAATATTTGTTTAGAGTTAATGGCCATGAATGTAGACGGTGTTCATTTCGATGATACACTCACTAAGGAAGCAGAGAAAGTATTATTTTTTTTAAGTTCAAATCCTTTTTTATCAAAAAAATGTAATTTTTTTGACAAGGCAAGTTTATTTAATTGGTAATTCAAAGTGCTTTACATTTAAAAAGTAATTAAAAATAATCATAAAAATAATAACATGCATAAATCAGAAAGTAAAAAAAAAAAGATTGCCAATTTATATAAAGTGCATTTAAAAACAAATAATAGAAGAGAATGAGACGTAAATAAGATTATAAATATAATTTATTTATTATTCAGTGATTTGTCTGACTGAATTCACTGCACTTTTTTTAGTGCCAAAGGTATTAAGCACATAATGCTTTTCCTGCGCTATAAAACCATCCAATTTATTAAAAGAAACAAATTAATTTTTCATTTCATTCAGGATAGAATTAATGTTTAATAAATTGAAAAGTATTAATCAATTGAATTGTATATTAGGAAATATTTCATTTAAGTTCACTATAAGTATTGCCAATTATTAGCAATGGAAAGTAGCTAAAGCCTGAGGTAGCTCGTTGGTCTAGGGATTTGATTCTCTTGGGGTGCAAGAGGTCCCGGAGGAGCCCTGCCTGCAAGCGCTGAGATTTGAAGGGTTTTCTGGGGTGACCCACGTGCACCAAGGGCTGGCGGCACAAGAGGGCACTTGACCATCTCCAAAAGTCTAGCTTTGCTTCATGGATTTTCCTGGACGGTTCCATGGTGTAATGGTTAGCACTCTGGTCTCTGAATCCAGCAGTCATTTGACTGAAAAGCCTTCAGAAACTGGCCGTGCAAATAGAAGCTCTGCAGTTGTGATTCCCAGGAGGATCAACTACAAAACAACAGTGACTTAATATATGCTACCTGAGCACTGGACATTAGTTGAGCACTAGTATTGTGCTACTATTTACCTTTTCACATAGAAGAGCATGTATCCGTTTTTCCCAACGCTGCGTGATGCCTTTGCCCAGCTAGTGCGAGTGATGCTGGCGTCACTGCACTCGAGCCAATCGGAGCTGCTGAAGTCCCTTACATGACTGATGTAGTGCCCTACACCACAGAGGAACTTTAGTATGAAGCTTAATGAGTGAATGAGATGTCTGGAAATTTAGAAGAAAGTCTTACCACAATATAAACTGCTGCCCAGATGGGATACGACTCCAGCTAGTCTGTAGTGTCCGCCGCAATCTGATGCCTCCATCTGTTGAACACAAACTCGGATTATTAGATGGTGCTGCATTTCAAATGTTTATGAACATCCTCTATTTTCTTCATTCTATCTATCTATCATCCATTTATCCATCTATCTATGAATTGCTGTCTCTATCTTTCCTGTGGTACTGCGGGCGCAACACTATTCATCTTCCTTCTCCTTTGCTGATGATTTGGCCTCGTTCTGTCTATCACTGTCATCTCCCTGCTCTCTGTTAAACATCATGCATCAAATAAGAAAACACTTCAGTACTTATTCAATGCTTAAACATCTTTTAAACGTTGTCTTTCATAGCAACTGTATTCCTAGTGCTGTCTTTTAGAGTCATTGGGGTGAGTGATCGATCGCGAAGTGTCCAGCAGAGGGCAGATGTTTGATGAACTGACACGCACCTGAACTAGAGGACAGTGAAAAACCTTCTGGAACGTCCAGTCGATCTTTCAGTTTGCTCATTGAGGATCTTACGTCGAAGCGCATGACCAGAAGAACCAGCAATCTGTAGAGACATTCAAATGATCAGAAGTTATAAACTAGCGCATTCTGAGTTATTCTGCAGGGAACCGACTAATAAACTAAGTTTCATACCGTGGAAAGGTGAGTAACTGCAGGGCTTCTGAGGCTGCAGTGCCGGCACACTCACTGCAGGAGCATTCAAATGAAGATGTCTGGAGAAAAGAAAAAAGACTGATATCAGCCAATCAGAAACTACATCCTCCTGCTGATATATAATCAGTGCTGTCACTCACTTTGAAGTACTGCTGCAGGCTGTCAATGAGGCTTCCTATAGGGCTGATGACCAGCGAGAGATAGTTGCAATCCTCACTGAAGCTCCTCTGGAAGCCACAGCTGAAACGACAGAACATTAGCGTCACATATATAAGTCTGAGAGTCTTAAACGAGTGCAGGTGTGGATGTGAGATGATACCTGTCACAGGTGCGCAGGCGGTTGAGTTTGAACTCCATGTTGGCAACGGGGCAGGTGTATTTAGGCCAAATGCTCTGCAGAAACTCGCCCTCCTCCTTCAAATGCGACAGATAGACCATTAAGAATTCATGGGCGTCCTGAGAGGAGAAAGAGTGAAGGACAATGAGGTTATTTTATGAACAATAATACATCTGAGCATATAGATCCGGTTCATCGTCTCGCTCACCTGCTGATGGTCTCCCCAGAAATCCGGATGGCGAGTTTCAATGCCTCTCTTGACTGCAGACAAGATCTTCATCTTTAGCGTCACATCATTGCCTGTTAGCCTGGTCAACTGCAGGTCAGTAAGCGCCCTGGAGAGAAGATCGTAAAGAACTGCTTTAGTATTGCAGCTTGGAAATTGTAATTTTTTCATTTAGATTGAAATATAATAATGTTGCACAAATTCAGTGTTGGGTTTATTATGATAAAAAATAAAACTATTAAAAAGAAATGTTATTTGAAATAAAATAAAGGTTAAAATAAAATCATGAATATATTTAAATTATTAAAGCAATAATTATTAATAATAAAATTAAATATTTAAATAATATTTAATTTGTACTATACTAACAAACAAAACCGAATTTAAAAATGGATCAAAACTAGCTATATAAACACTAATAAAAATGACAAAATAACACAAAAAATTACAAAAACTTTAAAATTGAAAATGAATAAAATAACTAATAATATCCCAATGATACAACAAAAAACCGCTGACCTGAGCATTGTACTCCCCTCATTCCACTGCTCCCGCTGGGAAAGGACGTCGTCCCGGAAGGGGGAAGCAGTGAGGAGGCACTGCAACACGGAGTTCATGTAGCAAGTATTCCCTAAATTAGGAAAACTGTGACAGGAGACATTCAGTTAGTCTGTGAAAAGCACATCATATGGGAGTATGTGTGTTCAAGTTGTGCATATCCAACATTTACCCCAAGTGCTTGATTTTAGCTGGCGATGCTGTCAACACATCAGCCAGCTTAACATCCTCCTCCTCCGCGTCTCTCTGCTGCGGGACCTCGATCTGCTCAGGCTGGGGACCGCACTGGATGAGCTGCAGTATCTCAGTCTGAGACAGACCGTTAGACTCCGCCGTCACAGTGGCCAGCACATCGAGAACGCTGGGAAGACATCAGCAATGTGTTAATATTCCACTTGTCCATGTGGGGTTTGATTTTAACTATAGTCTGCATTAAATCAACAACTCAAGTCAGGCAATTTTACAAAAATTCATGCTATTAATGTTTATCGTAATATCTAAAAGCCTTATAGGTGCATTTAGCAGATTAGCGCTGGGCGATAATACAGTTTACATTTTGCAATGATACAAGAAATCAGGCAGTTGAGATTTAATTCTGGGTTATTAATTAATTATGTGCTGATATAGAGATCAACACAACATTTATTCACCCACCAGTCAAGATCCACATCCACATCAGAGGCGGGTTGATCTCCGGCTGCATCTGTGAAGAGATTAACAACGCAGTTTGAGTTATTATGCACCACATATTAGACTAATTAATCATAGAGCTGTAATAAACTTCTCTAACCTTCAGGAGCCACTGTTCCCTGAAGGTCCGCCAGCAGATCAATCCTCTCGCTCTCGTCGGAGGAATTCCCCGGAGCGCTGGAAGAGCCACAAGCTCTGCTGCTCTCCAGATCTGATGGTTTGCTTTCTGCAGATGAGGAAGAACCATCACTGTTGCTGGAGGAGGTGCTCGACTCTTTGGGTACGGCTGTGAACGAACCATAGTACTGTCTTTATGAGATATTTTAATGTACAGTTATATAAAAAAGCCCTAGTCCACATCACTTTTTAAGAAATAATTACACCAAAGCTAACCAACATCTGTGAGAAGACAATAATTTAGTTTTTGTTGTGCACACTCAAGCTTTACTATACACTTGGACAGAGAGATGATGTAAAAACTTGAAAGCATTCCCTTACCTCTGATGGCTTCTTTCTCCTGGATGGCAGGCAGCAGATCAAGCTCTGGATCAGAGGATCCACTGACTGCAGGTGAGGAAGAAGCATCAGTGTGTGTGTCGATGCTGGATGTGTGAGTGTCCATGGACTCGTCCAGCTCAGAGGAGGACACACACGGCAGAATCAGCAATAGTATTCTGCGGAAAGCCCGGCGCAGAGATGGGAATTTGCGTTTCCGGGAGGAGGAAGATTTGGGAAGATCTGCAGGTGCAGCGGCTGAGACCACCACATCTGGAGAAGATGACATAAACACGCCACACTTCTTCTTCTTCTTCTGCTCCTTTTTGGTTTTTCGGTCCATTTTGTCACACAAAATGTCGCTAACCATTTTCTAAAGAGAAAATAAACATAATTCAGAATGAAAAACCACACTCACTGTAGTTAACAGTAGGGCTGGGTATTGGGATTCATTTCACCATTCGATTTCAATTCACAAGCTTGCTATTTGATTTGATATGGAGAACTATACAGGGAACACTCCAGGGTTAAAAATAAGAACTGAATTGTATACAAACATTTAAATTGCACTTAAGGCAGTTTTATAATAATATAGTTATAACTGTTCCCTGTATGGTTTACAACATTAATTGAGAATTGTTTTTCCTTGAGAAAAGTTGACATGTAACTAAACTGATATATTTAGATTTTACATATATTCATTAGCAGATGCTGCTATCCAATGAACATCCAAATGAATCGATATCGATTATAGAACCAAATAGCAAGTTTGTGAATAGAAATTTAAGAAAATCTAATCGATAAATGACAGATTAATTCAAACATACATTCAATATTGACGAACAGGTCAATAAAAATATAATAAATGTGAGGATTCACATTTGAAGTTATAATGTTAAGTTATAATATATAATAAATGAAGTTATACATTTAGAAAGTGTATTTAGAATACCGAAAGTTTAATTGAGAAACCTCTATAGAGTTTATTTTTCAAGCTGATAGTTTATTTCCACTGAATGACTTTCTGAGGTAAAAGTGACATCGTTTACAAGCTGTTTTACTGATGTCTTTTCGCGGTTGAAACACTGATTGATCGATTATATGAGACATGATATTGATATTGATTTTGGTCTCTAATAAAGAGGAAGAGATGATCGGTTAATTTGCCGCTTGAACTGACTGAGCGATATCGGTCTTGCGCCACAGTAAGAGCGCCAAAAAGACTTTTAAACACACCTCATCAATATTTACTTGAGAAAAGTGTGACACACTAGCCAAGTTTTTTTTTTCCAATAGGCACTAAGCCAGAAGTACTTCAATTGTGACTTACCTTACTCCTGCACGTCTACACCTGAGTGCATTTACACGAGCTCTTTATAGCCGTTGACGCTTGTGACGCATTTCGCGTTGCTGTGTCTGTGACGTCATGACAAGGCTACCTAGCGGAATGTGTTTTCATTTGAATTGTTTTCATTTGAATCAGATGCTTCTCGGACAGCAGCACGAATAACGTGTTTTTTTTTTTTTTTTTTTTTTACAAACAAAGTCTTTGATAATAATAAATATTAAGACATTTGATTTATAATACACTTTTCATTTGAGAACAAATCTCAAAGTGCTACAGAGTACACATTTCAAGATGTGAAAAACAGATGGCACTTACCCTTCTCTATTATTTTGTTTTACATTATTATATTTTGTTGTATTTTGCGTATATGTCAAGCATTCCACCAGTATTTTCTGAATGCCTGTGATTTTATTTCGTAATTGGGTAAATCTCTCTTATTTTTCTTGCTTTGTGGTAAAAGTTTGACTTATTCAACAATAAGTGAAACGTTGAATTTTCAATATAAAAGCCGATTTATTATATAAAAAATATACCGTGTATGCTAAGTCGACAATTATGTAGTAAAAAAAAATAATAAATTACAGTGTGCAAATCATCCTTCCCTCGTTATTTTGACCTGGACATTTTTTTAATCATTTTTATTTTTTTACTTGAGTGTTTGTCGGAGGGGTCCAAGACCCCATAACTTTTGTCGCCCTTGAACCATGAGAAAAATGCGAGGAAATGCTTCAGTACACAGAGAACCTAAAAATGCTCAAATTCCCCCCCCACAAAAAAATGCTAAAACTTTACCAAAAAATGATTTAATAATGTCTACATGGGTATCTGAATGCATACTGAAGTGAAATCTAGGACCCAGAGGAACGCTCATATGCTCCAAATAAGGCAAAGTCCTTTAAGGCAAAAATATAAAATTGTATATAAATTGTCTCTGTATAAAGCCTTCTAGTGGCAAGAGTCATGAAATATCATGTTATATTATTTTTTTCCACTAGAGGTCGGCAAAGACACCCAATGTAAGATATTTTGAGCTGAATTAAAAGGTTTGGGTTTTAGGCATGAAATGAAATTGTTAATTTTGAATTAAAGTTGAAAAAATTGAGGAATGTGCTTAAAATTACTAAATTAAATTTTAATATTATTATTTAATTACTTTTTGTAATTTAGAGGTAAATAATCTATATATTTTTTTTTAAATCTCCAATTTTTTTAATTAAAAATAGACAAAATATGATCAAAACAAAATAAAATAAACTTTAAACAAGAAGCAGTTGTCTTTCAAGCACTGGCCCATAAACATGAAAAGCCTAAAGTGGTGATTTAGAGTTGTTTTGTTTTGAGTGGTTGTTGTAGGTGCAAATATCCATACATGTTTTTTTTTTCATATAAATAAATATGTGCATTTATACACACATCCCTGCAACACTTTTCCACTAAGAGATACATAAATTTCAGTGAGCCGATAAAAAAATGATTTTCTAATTTATTAGAAATTTTACAAACTATGAAATGGCAACCTGTTACATTGTTATAAAAATAAGGATTTTTTTACCTTATTTTTATTTGATTTCATTATTTGACAGGACAATGGACATAAAAAAAAAAAAACTGCCCCAGAATTAGCTACAAATGGCAGCCCCCCTGGGCAGTGGCATAAAATATTCATAATATTAAAAACATGTCAAATAAACAATTGTTCATGGTCAAGTTATTTGTCAACTACTAACTATAGCCCTAGGCACAAAATCTGCAGTGTTACTTTCAATTGAACTACAACCCAGTGTTGTCTCAATCTCTATAGAGTTCAAAAATAGAAGTGCTCCGGGGGGGTTTTTTGTTGTTTGTTTTGTTTTTTACCAGCTTGAAGATTTCAAGAAAGTGGGAAAAACCCAATTAAATTGCAGCTGCTGGTCACTTCGGTGATTGCCTGGTCGGAAAAGGGATAACGTTGTTTGAGATACATGACTAAGAAGAACAAGGTTATATAGTGCCTACAATCTTTCCATATCATATTAATACACAACGAAACTGACAGAACCAGAAGAGCTTGATTGGCAAGTAATATCCTTGTTTAACACACACTAGGATTTGTCTGGGTGAACAGGAGCCTCCTGTGTACGAAAGAATAGACATAGTTCAGACATACACTAAGATGAAATCCTAACACAATAATAATATGATAATAAAACAAAATTTAAAATAATTGCAATGCCGAACTAAGTGCAATAGATTGAAATAGCCTATAGAAAGATTATAAATTGAGCTGGGCAACGATTAATATCGTGATCCAAAATAAAGTTGTATTACATGTGTGTGTACCATGTATAATTATTTAGTATATATAAATACAACACATGCATGCATATATTTAAGATGAAAAATATGTATTTATATATCAGTAAAAATATTTAAATATAATATAAATTATGTATAAATGGTGCTATATCTAGTTTTTAAAGAATTAGCAGATATAAGTGAAGCTGGGTAAATGCTGTTTTGTGGAGTTGTTTAATCATGTATCTTGAAGAGTTAATGTATTTTATCCCGAGGTGGAAAGTCCAGGGTGTCGCAGAAAGGTAAAGAGTCCATGCCATATTTTTATTCCACCCACAGCAAAAACTCCAGCGTTATGATAATAATCAGAATCACTGAAGGAGAAAATTCATATTTAGTCACAGTTATGTGATCGTGTTTGGCTTTATGTTGGGCAGTTGACCATTAAATGTTTAACTTAAGAGAATGTTTTGGCTATGTAACTAAATTTTAACAGGTTGGAAGAACAAATAGAAAAAGTGATCAAATTGATAGAAATTATCTTTTTATGAACATAATTTGAACCTGAATCAACTGAACTCATTTAGAGCCTAATATCTGAACTTACAGATCATCTTTATTCATAAACCGCAATGCAATAATGGAGGCCCACACGAATGAGTTTTGATTGGTGGCCAGCCAGAATGCAACTGCATAAATGCTAGAATTGTTAATAATTAGTTGAGACTCACGAGGCTGATTTTTGATTTATATTTTTGCCCATATGCTACTTCTTCCAAAATCTTTTGATTAGAATTTTTAAAACAGTTTTTTATAATAATATAAAACTTTCTTTAAAAAAAAACATTATACTGTGTAATCAAAAGATTAAACCACACAAATTATTCTTTGATAAATAATTATTACGTCAAAACACAATCAAAACACCACTTTAAATGCTGTTTATAACTTCATTACAGAACAAACAATATCTGCAGTTGATGATATAAGATCAAGAGTCCACTCAAGCAGACACTGATCATCATAATGGTGAATTAAAAAATATGGAATTTCTTTCTTCTCCTTCAGTGATTCTGCTTGTTAACATCAGGTGTCCCTTCAATAATGCTCAATCATCACTCAATTAATCACTTAATTATCATCATAAACTTTAACACTCTTGAGTCTGGACCAAATAAACTCCCAGTAAAGTTCATTAACACTGGAGTTTTGCTTGGGTTGGAATACAAATATGGCAGTACTTTTACTTTCTGACCCCTGGACTTTCCACCTCTGTTAACGAGCATACACATTATGCAATAAGCCTTACTGTCATACAGTGTGCAAAAAGAGTTTTAGTTTAAACTAGAAACTAAATATCCCAATATCATCTTGCGTAAAAACATGCTTATATTTAGCAAAGATTAATGCTCACATAAAGCAAGGTGAATGAATAAGGTCCTAACGTTTTTTATACAAAATAATCGCAATACGCTTATTCATGTCAACAACTCATGTCAAGCAACATTAAACACATTTTATGTATTGTTTTCTCATTAATGACTAATTAGTTACAGTTAAAATGACACGTTTGAATCATTAAAGGTGCTCCAAGTAGGGCTGGGCGATATAACGCACGATATTGTTAATGCCATCTCGTCAGTAAACCGGTTCCTTTGATTAGTATAAATCCCTTCACCTGCTTTCAGGTGGATCGGCATTCTACTACACAGAGCCGTATTTCACTGACTACTGAGCCAAAACGGTTAATATCGAGGACGTAACGCCAGCGATATTTAATCGATATGGCTCAGTTGTCAGTTAACTATGGCTCTTTTTAACCCAGCAAAAACTCGCTCCCATTGTTAAAAATTAACACTACCGTGGGATAAGAGACCACACTCAAAATTGTTAAAGTTTAATGAAGATAATTAAGTGATTAATTTAAAACCGCATTTTTTCCATCTTAAAAATATATCTAAATTACGCATAATGCTCTCATTGACAAACGCGGAACATTTAGTTCATGTGTTTTCATCATGACCTCAAGGCTAGATTATTGTAATGCTCCTACTGGGTGTTGCCCTGCACGCGTAAATAAATAAACTACAGCTGGTTCAAAACGCTGCAGCTCGAGTTCTTACTAGAACCCAGGGAAATATGACCATATTTAGCCCGGTTCTGTCAACCCTGCAATGGCTTGCCTATTAAACATCGTATACATTTAAAAATATTATTGATTACTTACAAAGCACAAAAAAAATAAAGTTTAGCTCCGCAGGTACAGTGAGCGAGCTCTTTAAACGCATTATATTCCCTCCACTTCTATTTGCGATCCCCCAAATTCGGCCAGTTAATAATAATATAAATAATACCAAGAATATCAAAAATCGACCTGCTCGCGGTAGATCCTTTTCCTATTTAGCACCAAAACTTTGGAGCAGTCTTTCCTACCATTGTCCCCGGGAAGCGACACACTCTGTCAGTTCAAACTAGACTAAAAAACACATCTCTTTGACCTAGCATTCCACATAATAGATATATAGACTTCTATAATTCAATGGTTAGGCTGCATAGATTCGGTCCAGCCGAACTGGAACACTTCCCTTAAATCCTGATGTACATGTTACAAATCATAAGAAGAATGGCATCTACGCTAATTTTAGGGTTCTTTGTTTACCCGAGGTGTTCCCGCAGCCTGCCGGATCCAGGCCGTATCCAGATCTGACTAGGACCTTACGCCTGGGACCCGATGGACAATTCAGTTCTTGAAGTGCCAACTATCCTCTCCCTATGGAGGATCCCTTTCCCCCACTCAACAGATAAAGCGTTTGGGGAAATTTGGTTCGCGACCCACCCCGAATTGTGTGTTCACATTGGGCAAGACTTGCAGTACATTTCAATATGCATCTTAGGCCAATAAAACCCTTAGAAATTTCGCAATTAGGGTCTTCATGAACCAGACCTAAGTGACCATACCAAGGAACGTCCAATCCTCAAGACCTCCTTCCTGTAAGCTTAGGTACAACATACTGAGTTCCTTCTACCTTACTCTTCTATAGAGTTCTAGACCTGCCTTGAGACATAACGATCAACCAAAACCTGCAAGAGTCCAACCTTCCTCCTCAGCTTGAGCCAACACTGGCCACTAAAGAGATGGGTCTCCCTTTTGTAGCTTAGCTAGATAGTTAGGAGTGGTAACATCAGACTCTTTATTCAGATCCCCACAAACTAAGCGTAACAGGGTCATTGTTGCCAACAATTCCATTCACCCTCCTCTCTCTAAAGTCGCTCTAACCTCCTTTGATCAGTGGTCTTGATCCTCTGCCCTCACGTCAGCAGTTAAAAAAGGCATCTCTTCAAAGCATTAGTCTCTTCTCCCTTGCCTTCTACGCTGGTTTGGGCTCTCGTTCTTTCCTCATTCACCTCAGATGAAGTAAACTTCAGCAGTGGATGAACCTGCCAGTTGCACCTTGTCTACGCCTCTTTGCTCCAGGTCCCCTCCTCAGACTGAACCCCGCTTCAGCTTTAGAGTGGCAACTTAATGACAAAAAAATCCACTTGTTTAATATACCGGGCTTTCCCACTTTTTTTCCCTGACACCAACTGTAAGATGGCCCATTGGTCCAGAGGGAATCATTTTATAACTAATCTGGGCAAGGGGTGTCAGTTGGATCCCAAAAAGGTGGTTTATTATGATGAAAAATGAAAAAAAAAATATATATGTAATTATACAAACATGATCATATACTGAAATACCTTATTTGGCGTGGGAGTCTGTGCTTTCACAAATCGATGAAAGATAAACACAAGAAGCCTCCAGTTCGCATTGCGTACCATGACACCAGCTGAGCGAAGACCGAAATTCCCAGTTGTATAAAGTAGCTTTAGCCATCAATTTTTGGAGTTCAAAAGTTTCACTCACCATAAAAAAAGTTGGTTATCGCTAATTTACTATTTGCAACAGACCAAAATCTTGATTTTCTCTTTGCAGAAAATAAACCCCATTCCGCAGATGGGTTCCCCTCAAAGTGCAAAGATTGTGTCTCTGCAGATGAGTGGCCTATGAAAATACAATTGGTGTTACATTCAGATGCCCTAAAGCAGAATACCCCTTTTGTGAGTGGGAACAAAATCAAGGTAAGTCATGTCAAATTTTGATGTGTGCAGGAGTACTAACCAATCCGTTGCCTCCCAACTCAAAAATTTGTACAAAATAAAATGTCACTACTGTCTCAAGGCCGCAAATATTGTCGGAGGGGATGCCAACTCAAGTGATCCACAATTCAACCCCACCACAAAGAGGGAACTGGAATTAAGTGTGCTGATGGATGTGTGACTCTCTGCGATCCAGAGTAATTATGCCCCGTCTATCTAAGTTGATTAAACCCCATGAATTAATCAACATGCAAGCTAAGCTACCAATTTTCGCTAAAAGTTTCAGTGTTTTTCAATTACCTAAGATCCTAATTTCTGACAATGGCTCCGATTTCACAAGCCACCAGAATTTGAAAAAATCAAGAAAAGAACAGTGGGATCGACCACTTGAGGATCCTGCACCCTTCCACTCTGTCTTCTAATGTATTGCAAGAGCAAGCGTTTCCAAATGTTTAAAGAAGGGATGAAGAAAGTGATGGGGGACACCTTGGGAACAGACTGTCACGATTCTTGCTTAACAATCGAATCAACCCACATACAACAGGTGTGACGCCAGCCTGATGTTTATGGCAAGGAAAACGGATATCTAACTTTTGATCTTCCGTTGCCAGACAATTAAAGCAAAGTGCCAGCAAAAACCAACGAGAGAGTCATGACAAAAATGCAAATTTTGAGAGATTTTCACAACTGGAACTGCATAATTACAGTTAACGGTCAGATGGATCCCTGCTGCATTGTGGAATTCCTCGGGTCCATCTTTCTATACAGTAGCATTTGGACGAGGGACAAATCCTAAAGCTGCTTGTTGATCAATCCGAATTCGACATACTGGCCTGTTTCAGGACTTCCACCCAGTTTACAGTACCCTCTACAAAGGGTCCCTGCTTGCCTGATATTCCTGTTCTACTGAAACAGAGACAGTAGCCTAGTAGTCATTTTCCAGCCAGAACACAACAGAGCCATTTGCTGAGGATAGCTTAAAAAAATATCGCCTACAAGTAGACACGACCAGCTGTACAGTTTACGTCGTTCGTACATTGGATACACAGCAAAATCACCAGTGTTAAATTAACGCTGCTCAGTGTTTATATGAGTCCACACTCAGAGTGTTAAATGAACACTGAAGCAGTGCTAAAGTTAATGAGATAATTAAGTGATTAATTGAGTGATGATTGAGCATTATCGAAGACACCTGATGTTAACAAGCAGAAAGAATCACTGAAGGAGAAAATTGTAATTGGTATGTTACCATTATGGAGATCAGTGTTTGCTTTAGTTGGGCTCTTGACCCTTAAGCCTTTAAGTAACGATATTTGTTTGGCTGCTGTACTTGCGTTATATCAGCCAGATGAACAATTTGATGGTGTTGGTTTTGTTATAATTATCTCACAATCATTTGACCTGAGTCCAATTCTGAACTATATTTACTATATTGATTATAGCAGCACTGTCCTTGAAAATCACAATATTTGAAACTTTTACGATATAATCCAAATAATTTCTTAACTTAATCACATACAGAACTTTTTTTTATCATTTTTTTAAACAGACATCAAGAACCAGCCTGTGACTCTCAACAATGGTGACAATTATAAAACATTTTGCAGTGCATTCTGGGTGCCACCAATCAAATCTCATTCATGGCTCCCCTCATGCATTGCTGCATGAATAAATAATGAGCTTATGTTCAGAGGTCATCTGTTTGTCACCATTGTTGAGATTCATACGCTAATTATTGATGTCTGTATGTGCCTACCTGAAATACTTTTTAAGGTGCTTTTTTTTTGTAAAGGTTTGATCATTTGGATTTAATTGAGAAGGCTGAATAATGCGTATTCTAAAATGACAGTGTTGCTATCATCCACAAGGTAAACTTAACTCTGAAATCATGCTCTCAATGAGTTTAGTGATTCCAGCCAACAATTGATTATGTTAAAACACAACCAGCACCATCATAACACCTTTTCTCTTGGTTCATCAGGCTGCTATAACTCAAGTATAGCAGCCAAACAAAGAACTAAAGTTAATGATGTAAGGGTCAAGAGACCAACTAAAGCAAACACTGATCTCCATAATGGTAACATACCAATTACGATTTTCTCCTTCAGTGATTCTGCTTGTTAACATCAGGTGTCTTCGATAATGCTCAATTATCACTCAATTAATTACTTAATTATCTCATTACCTTTAGCACTGCTTCAGTGTTCATTGAACACCTTCTGAGTGTGGACTCATATAAACACTGAGCAGTGTTAATTTAACACTGGTGATTTTGCTGTGTGGAGCGGCATTAAGAGTGAGTGGGGCAATGTGGGTTAGTTAAATACAACTTTAACTTTCTGAAGTACTAGCACTGTAGTAGTAGATGTTCTGTGTCTGTAGTGTGAAAATACACATTATCAATCAAATCATCAGGTTGAAGCATAATATCAGCAGCTCAGTGTCTGTTGCGCTAAAAGTTTGTTGCGCTCATGAATATTAATCAAATTATCTGCATTCAATTAAACTGAATTCACATTTATTTGTATAGCACTTTTCACAATACACATCATTTCAAAGCAGCTCTACAGAAATGCAACATTACAATTTAGAGTGATCTGTTATCAGAGGAAACTGTCTAAGTTATGTATTTCAGAAATGTACATATACAAAATCACAGTTAGTGAAAAATGTATTAATTTAAACAATGTAATAATTTAGTGTGGAAACAAGGAGCTCACTGAAGTAATGAATTCAACCAAACTAATTAGATCAAATGAAAATGTGGAAGACGAGCACTAGCCAATGGGATTAGGGCTGGAGCATTAGCCCCGCCCACTACTGAATAAACAGCTGACAGAGTCGTCTGTGCTTGATATACACAAACAGTGTGTGTGTGTGTCAAAAGAATCAGTCCGCACCTTGATGTGTTGAACGGTTTTCTTTCTTGTGAACCTTTCTTTAATGTTTTTATTGTGTTGAAGTTTCTCTTGTAAGGACTTCAGTGCTGTATTGAGCTCCTCCTGGAATTTAAAAAGAAAATCTATAAAACAACAGATATTTCTTTAGTATGATCTTATATTTATTGCATAAGCTTAAACAGGTGTTTATCCTCATCTTTAAATCCGTGTTACCTTATATGATGAAACCACTTCACCGATGGGTCTGAACGTGTGATTGACATGTTTCTGTGAATCTCTGCACACTAAACACACCGGCTGTTTGTCCTCCAGACAGAAGAGTCTGAGTTTCTCACTGTGTAAACTGCAGATCTCCTCAGACACTGATGAACGCCTCTTATTTCTCTCCTTCAGGAACGACTCACACAAGTTCTTTAATGCAAGATTACATGGAGGATGAATATTTGAGGATTTTCTCCTACAGACAGGACACTCCTGAGTTTCCTTAGTTCTCCAGAACTGTTGAATACACTCTTTACAGAAACTGTGACTACATGATAAAAGAACAGGAGCCTTGAAGATTTCATTACACAAGTGACAAGAAAACTCATCTTCAGATAGTGAAGCCATTTTCTGTTTGAGCTCCAGCAATATAAACTTTACTTTTTGAATCAAGGTCTCAAAAAGGAATAACCAAGAGAATCACAAAAATCTGTCTGTTCAGAAGCAAATGTCTCAAATCTTGAAAGTCTTTCCTCTTTGTTCTTCATTGATCGCAGATTGTATATTTCTTTTGCCGAGACAAAGTTAGTAAGACAGAAAGAAGAAATAAGAAGTCAGTCTCTTCCTGGTAAATGTTATAAGAGCCTGGAGTTTCTCATCATGTGAGTTTGTTTCCTCAATCTTTCCCCTTAAAGTCCACCAAAACCATCCGTTCACAGAAAGCCACAGTCTCTTGTCTTAATGACTGCAGACCAGCGGCTCTCATTAAGTGTTTTATTAAGAAACACCTCCTGAGCACCAAACCAGAATCATTTGACCCACTGCAGGTTGGGTCACCACAGTCATTTTTTTAATCTTTTAGACGCCAAACATGATTATTCTCCTGCGACGGACCCCCATCCTAAAATTTAAAAGACATTTAGTTTTGTGTATAAAGACCCAATTTATACTGTGAAAAATTCATATTATTAACATGTCTGAATATTGTTTGGTAAATATATTCATCATTACATACTGTTATAGTACTGTACTTATTTAGTAAGTTGTACTTTTTTTAATACAATTTTTTTTTTTACATAGTGTTAATGTATTTATCAATGTGTAAATCATTTATAATCATCTTGGTTTTTGTTATATATTTTTCATACTTTTTCTCTAAACTTCACTAAAAAATGCTGGGTAAAAAAAACAAACATTTCTGGGTCATTTATAAACAACCAGCACCTGGGTAAAAATATTAAAACTAACCCAATTGTCACACTGTGTCTGTAATAATTGCACAAAGCAGGATAATCTAAACAAACACATCTTTATTATTCCACAAATTAACATAAAGAAGATCGCAGGAGCAAACTAACACAACCACATAAGACGATACTAGACAATGAAACAAAGGAAACTGAAAACTCAAATACACCGGGAAGGTACTCAGCTCAACGTAAACAGGTTGAGCTATATATTTTTTAAATTCAACAGAAGAAAGGAAGTCATAAGGGATTGGATCAACATGAGAGTAAATGATGAAAGAATTTTAATTTTTGAAGAGCAATCCCTTTAAGAGCATTTATGAGAAGATATACACATACAAATATTGGAAACATGATGAGTGTAAAAGATGAAAAAAAAACTCGATCCAGACTTACAGCTGTAACTTTTACTGACTTTTGACCGGTAAAATCCTTAGAGAGGAAGAACAACAGAAGAATGGAAAGAGTGTGTCAGTGAAGGTGGTTGTGAATGTGTGTAGATGTGTGTTAGTTACAGGATCAGAGAATGACACTGTTCCTCTGTCATAATCCAGATCAACTCTCACACGCTCAAGATCCTGTTCAACACGAAAACCGGACCCAGTCAGTCCGTACCGCCCACACCAGACATCAGAGTTAAAGAAAACACGTCTCTTCCTCTGGTTTGACGCTGTAGTTACTCCAAGACACCAGTATGAACTCTCTTTAACCTCCACATCCCAGCTGTGTGTTCCTGAGTTAAAACCCTCTGAACCCAGAACACAGTGATACCAGTCAAATCTCTCTGGATTATCAGGAAGTGGTTGTTTGTTCTCGCTCCATCTCACACTGGTCAGATCATCAGACAGGATGAGATCTGGATTTGCAGTTTTTGGATCCAGAATCACAGGAGCTGATGAGACACAATCAACAGATGCTTTTATTCTGATCTTTATATAATGATCAAGAGTGAACCAAACACAGATTATTATGAATTATGACACTAGTCCTATTGATCAAACACATCAGATATTTTCCTCTGATCACTCTGTGTTTTTAGTTACTCATTTTTATTATCAGTGTTTAATGGCATCAGCGACAAACATTAAATGTGTGATTCAAATATTTGTGTCTCATCAAGAGAAACTGGTAAACTGGAAAAGTTAAAATCGCAATCAAACAATCAGAGCTGTTGAGATGAAAAACTGTAAAGAGATGTAAAAATTCTGTTCAGCATCATCTTATGTTCATTAAACTAGGTCTTAATGTGTGTGTATTTGTTTTAAATACTTTTAAATCAGAGTGAATGAACAGTGCTTTCTTCCACTCTCACTTGAGCAAGGCGCTTCAACCTCCAATCGCTCCCCGGGCGCCGCAGCAAAAATGGCTGCCACTACTCCAAGTGTGTGTTCATGGTCTGTTTGTTCACAGTGTGTGTTTCAAGTCAAGTCACCTTCATTTTAGGCTTTTAACAATATAGATTGTTTTTAAAGCAGCTTTACAATGATAATAGGAAATGACAGTAACAGATTGTTTTGGCTTTACAGCAGCTCTAGAATAAAGTTATTGTCCAGCTAAGGTTAGTTTTGATTTATTGATTCACTTCATTCCGTTGCAAAGTATAGTTATTCACTTAGGGGCAGCTTACAAGACACCATTCTAACAGAAAACCCTCAACGCGCTCCAGCCCGCTTATCCACACAAAACAGTGCCAGGTGGCTCGAGAATGCAATAGGTTCCAAGGTTAATCCTCCTCTGCTGAGATCTTCAGAGATTAAGGGGGCTTTTACACTGGGCTCGTTTGATGCGGTCCGAGCGCGATTGTTCCCGGCGCCCCCCCGCAGCGTTGGTCTGGTTTCACACTCAACTTGATTCTATCGAACCCTGTTGCGTTTGCGTGCATATTTCGTCATCGCAAAGTGCACGGCGCATGATAGAAAACAGAAGGCGGGTCAATATATTGTGTTTTTTATTAATTCGCTGCTATTATGCGCAGCTGAGTGAACAATACAGGTTTACTGTGCATGTGTCACATAAGGTGGCCTTCTGCTGCTTGCAAACAGACTATTTTGAGGAGACAGTGGATTTTCAAATGTGTTGGCCTGATGCACGACAAATGCACAAATACACTGCCGGCTCAATCACTCACTGCCGGTAATTCATCAACACTATCATCCCTTACAAGTGTTTTATTTAACTGAATACATCACAATATGCTAAAACGCATGCACAGGTTACTTCACTTCCTGAACAAGTGCGCACCCGAGTCCGTGTTGCTTTCACATTCACGTGAACCGTGGCACGGTTCGGGAACAACCGAACTCAGATCACCTCCTCCAGGTAGTCTCGGGTTCGATACCCAAGTGCGCACCCGGGTCCCATGACAGTGTTCACATTAGCGATTTTTCATGCGAACCGTGCCCCGTTCCGAACTAAACTGCCAGTGTGAAAGCCCCCTTAATCTCTTATTTTCTCTTCAGTTGATTTCATTTAAGGCTGTGGCTGAAGTCAGTTGTAGTTCTTGTGTTTCTCTGTCCTTCAGTGATTCTGCTTGTTAACAGCAGGTGTTCATCACTAATGCTCAATCTCTTAATAAATCACTTAATTATCTCATTAACTAACACTTTTAACACTCTTTAGATTGGGACAATACGTACTTGAGCAGTGTTGATTTAACTCTGGGGATTTTGTTGTGTACCTGTAACGTTGTAGTAATCATGAGGACCTTGATTAGCTTGTTCAGATGTGTTTGATTAGGGTTGAAGCCAAACTCTGCAGGAAAGTGAATCTCGCGGTCCAAAGATGAGGACCTCTGCATTTACCCAGTGTATTTGCCCCGATCAGCAGCTGGAGTGCCCTTGATAGTCACCTGAGGATGCTCTACCCCAGACTATTGCTACTCAATTAAGGAGTACATTTCCCAGAACTCACTGTTCGGTCTCATCATCCATGATTTTCTCCAGCTGTGTCTCATTAGGCTTGTTAGCTCACCCTATATAAGCCTGGGCTGCATCAGAGACAATTCATATAGAGACATGCCACTTCCTCAATACGACTATATAGGGAAAACCCATAATGCCAAAGATGGCAGTTGTATGCACATGTCCCGCCCCTCCCGCTGGAAAGCCAATCGTCTGCTTTTAACAGTCAAGCTGGGAAACATTAAGCCTATCGTCTGGTTCCACTGACGCACAGTTGAGGTTTGCGACAGCGGAGACGAGAACCCTTGCGCATGCGTAGTAAAAGTATAACTTGTGGGGAAAAAGGCGTTTTAAACCTAATTTTGGGGCAAAGTCAAACTTTTTCAGCGATTTTTATCATATTTTACTGCTGTTTCTATACATGCAGTTTTTATGTCCCGGTGACCAGTGAAAGTGCAGTTCTGACTCTCTGCCCATTAATTTCGATAGGAGCCTGGTCTTGTTAGTCCCAAATAGCAGCCTGGAGGCTTTGCCAAGATGGCGGCCAAGTGTGCCTAAAAGGACTTTGGCTGCGTTCAGCCCCGACAAAACGTTGCACGATGTTTTTTAAACAGAAACGGTGATGCGTTGAACACATTGTTCTGATGGCGCAAGAGTTGCAACTATGGCAGCTGAGAAGGCCATTCTTTGTGTTCTTTGTGAAGAATTTTCGGAGCCTGATAAAGTCGGTATAAATATGTTTAATACTACAAAATATGCCTGATTTTACAGTTACTGCACTTGCCGCCCAGAACACAAGAGAACATCCCAATCGAGTGAAGAGATTTGTGGAAACTGAAATGGAAGCACACATAAAACCTAATTCTGACTAAAACACATCTATATACTGACTTTATTTGTAGTTCATACTGTTTTAATACCCTGTATTTTCTTTCTCATTTTTAGGAAAAGCACTTAATTACCATTGTTTATTCCTATACCAAATGTCATACACTCGCAATGAAGCTACAAATATAAACAACTACATCATTATGTTGATATGCTTGTCATAAGTTTTATTGTAAAAATATAGGATGTCTTCTAATATCCTCAGTTGTTGCTTATACCGAGCTGCATCGAACACATTTGTAAATTACTTTCCTTGAACCCATTGTGTGAGTTCACTTTAATACAGCGTGCATTATATACATGTTGCTGCTGATTGGACTGCAGTTCTGACACACCCACCAAACAAGAGAAAACGTATCTCAACCCCGTTGCACACCGGTGCGCGTCGTTTCCCGGAAACATGAAGTTCAACCCGGAAACCGTAGCAAAACGTTGCGAACCGTTTTGAACTTGAACGTGCCCCTGGTTATCCCAGTCATTCTTTGTCTAATGTCATACAGGAAACCAGGAGAATGCACAGAATTGCAGCATCTTGTTTTTTTTTAATGTTCTGCCTGTTATTCTTTGATTTCTTTGTGTTTGCCTTTGACCCTGTCATTTTTTTGGACTGTTTACCTTGTGTTTTGACCTATTGCCTGTTTTTGGATTATGTTCTTGGATTGCCCTTCATTTAAACTGCATTTGGATCCTCAACCCTTGTGTCTCGGAGCAGTTCATGACAGTATTATTCCATAATATATTCCCCAGCTAGCAGGGAACGTTCTCAGAACTTTGGCTAACATTCCCTATTTGGTTAATGTTTTAAAGAAATGTTCAAATAATGTTTTAAGGATGTTTTCTCATTGTTTCTATAAGGTTAAATGTAAACTAAGATATAACGTTTTAACTGTAACATTTTGAGGATGTTTTGGGAAAGTTGTTGAGATAAAAGATTATACAATGTTCCATAATAACAAAGGAGGAACATTATCAAATCAACATTCGCAAAATGTTTTGAGGATATCATTGAGGCCTGAGAAGACAGAATGATCTGGACTGTCCTTTACCTAATTAAATATTTAATTTGTCACCATTGTTGAGATTCTTACACTCATTCTTGATGTCGGTTTGTACCTACACAAAAACAAATTCAGAACAAGTTTTAAGAAATCCTTATATTGAAAATTCTGGCTCTTATGCTGTGGAATCACTGTGATGCTGCAATTGACAATATATATATAAGTCAGAGTTTAGGCTCTAGATTAGTTTTGTATTTCAGATAAAATTGATTGTCAAAACATAACCAACATCTTCAGATGACATTTTCTATTTGGTCATCTGGCTGTTTTAACTCACTTACAGCAGACAAGCAAAATCTAAAGTTAATGATTTAAGAGTCAAGAGCCCAACAAAAGCAAACACTGATCACCATAACGGTGGCTTACAGTTTGTGATTTTCTGCTTGTTAACATCAGGTGTCTTCAATAATACTCAATCATCACTCAATTAATCACTTAATTATCTCATTAACTTTTATCACTGGAGTTTTTGCTGCGTTCCTTTTAGGAGAACATTCTGGGAACCAAAGTAAAACTACCCGCTGAAAACATTATTAGAACTTCCCAGAAAGTTCCCAGAAATGTTCCCAGAAAGTTTTTAGAACAAAGCATTTCTAGCTGAATCATAAAGGGATATAATGACTGCTGATTGAACTATCCTGCTCACGGTATATCTGAACAATATATTTTATAATACAACTATGATTTTATAAACATTCTATCCAAAAAGTTTTGTCTAGAGAACAATCTTAAAAAAAACATGTAGTAACTTTTGGAGTACAAAATATTCTTAACTTTTTACAAAATAAGTGTACCCATAACGTATGTATCCTTGTACCCTGTAACCTTTCTGAGGAGATTATAACATGTATTTAGTTCTTAATGAACTTGAGAGACTGTTAATAGTTCCTCTAGTAACACATTATAAATGTAAACTCTTTGAGGATCTTAAAATACATATTTAAGTTCTTGAGTTCACAATATTATATTTGTGCTGCAGTGTTTCTGTGTGAAGAATCACAAATAAAGCCTTAAGTATCTTTTCACTTTTACTCTGTTGAGTTTGTTCTGGACTAGATGAAGAAAAGAGAAACATTCTCAAAAAAAAAAAAAAAAAAAGTTAATATTCATTACCAGAACTAGTATGATCTTCACTTTCTACAAACTGAAATAATCTAGTACTTTTGTGTCATGCATGATTGTGTAACAGCACAGATCTTCTCCAGACTCACTGTTTTGGACGATGTCCTGCATCTTCTTCCAGACTCTGAACGGCAGGTTGCCCAAGTATCGTGGAACATGAATCAAAGCTCCAGAAGCCATCTGTGGATCCGGCTGTGAGATCAGGACTCTGGAGGAACATTCAGGAGTCAGAACTGCGGTGAATCAGAACCAGAGAGACCAGAGACACCAGCAGATCACTTACCTTTCCATTGAGACTGGAAACTTCTTCAGAACAAACACACCATTTACCATCAAGATCTCAATCAATCATCAATCAATCAATCAATCAATGATGTGAAATCAGACCTTCAGAAAGAAGACGTCATTGGCTTTCATCATCTCCTCCATGTCTTTGATTGTGCGTGAAAGAGCTGAGATGTGTGTGTTCATCTCCTCCAGCTTCTCCATCATCTGCTTCTTCTGCTCCTCTTCCTCCCTCAGTGCAGTGATTGTAGCTTCTTCTTCATCTCTGAGAAACTGATGAAGCTTCTCAAACTGCTGTTTAATCTGGTGCTCTGTGTGCTCAGCTTGAGACTGAAATCAAAATCACAATCACTTCAATCATCTCAAAGACGCAGCTGATTCTGGAGCGGCATTAAGAGTGAGTGGGGCAATGTGGGTTAGTTAAATACAACTTTAACTTTCTGAAGTACTAGATGATCTGTGTCTGAAGGGTGAAAATACACATCGTCAATGAATCATCAGGTAGAAGCATAAAGTCACTCCACCTGTTTCTACTCCAAATTAAAGTTCACTACGTAGCAGTGGTGTCAAATCCAGGGTCAGAAAGTAAAATTCCTGCCATATTTTTATTTTACCCATGAACTCACACAGCAAAAACTCCTGTGTTAAATAAACTCTCATGGGAGATTATTTGGCTCCAGACTCAATATTGTTAAAGTGTTAAAATATGTGCTAAATCAACAATCAAGTATGTTAAAGTTAATGAGCTGATTAAATGATTAATTGAGTGATGATTGAGCATTATTGAAGACACCTGATGATAACAAGCAGAATCACTGAAGGAGCAAATCTAAATGATTAGTCACCATTAGGGAGATCAGTGTTTGTTTTAGTTGGGCAGGTGACCTTTAAATATTTAACTTAATCTTTTGTTTTACTGCTGTAATTGAGTTATAACAGTCAGATGGTATTATCTTTACACATAATTATCATTAGATCAGTGTCACTGAGCTCATTTAGAGCCTTCTCTAAGCTTAAAAGCATGTTGGTCTTTGCGGAATCACAGAGTTTATAAATAAAAAAAATCCAGAACTTTCTGTATAATCTAAATGATTTCTTTAAAGTTGTTCTGATAAAGTAGTAAGTCTTTATTTTAGGCACACACAGACATAAATATTCAGTGTACGAGTCTCAACAATGGTGACAAACAGAATATTCAATTAGGAAAAGGAAATTACTAAGAAAATTCAGATCATAATTTATTCATACCGCAATGCATGATGGGAGCCATGGATGAGTTTTGATTGGTGGCACCCAGAATGCACTGCAATATGCTTTATTATTGTCACCATTGGTGACAATCTCAGGCTGATTCTTGATGTCTGTGTGTCCAAAGTCCAAATTTCAAACAAAATTCTTTGGATCAGAGCAACTTTAAGATATATTTTAGGTTATATTGAAAAAGCAGAATGTAGTATACTTTACACTCATATTCTGTTATAATCAATAAAGTAAGTTTTTAATGAATTTGGTGATTCGGGTCAATGTGAACATGTGATTTCATCTAAACATAACCAACACCACTTGACCAGCTTTTCTTGTTGTTCATCTGCCAGTTATAACTCAGTTACAACAGTCAAACAAAAAAAACTAACATTAACAGCTTAAGGGTCAAGAGCTCAACTAAAGTAAACACTGACCACCATAATGGAGACTTAAAAAATGTGCCTTTGTCCTTCAGTGATTCTGCTTGTTATCATTAGGTGTCTTCAATAATACTCAGTCATCACTCAATCAATCACTTAATTATATCATTAACTTTAACACTCTTGAGTCTGGAGCCAAATAAACTCCCATGAGAGTTCATTAACACAGGAGTTTTTGCTGTGAGTTCATGGGTGAAATAAAAATATGGCAGGAATATTACTTTCTGACCCTGGATTTGACACCTCTGCTACATAGCAAACGATTTTTAAAGACAAAATCGTCTGGCTTTTACTAATGCTTATTTAGAATAACAATTTTGTATGATTTATATATTAGATATACCCTTAATCGATCACACATGTACAATTTTATTTTATCAATTATTATTATGAACAGTTCAAATTAATTAATATATAAAGACATGTTCAATTCTCTCTATACTTTTATCAACTGTACAACTTTGTACAATAAGACTTTTTCTTTTAGTTGTCCTCATTCATAGACATTTATTTTCTTCTTGCTGTGTAAGTTTGTTTAAATTCTTAATATTTTTCAATCTCGTAATATTCTGCAGAATAGAGAAGTGTTTTGCAGTTTCACTCTTTCTCAGCATGTGATTTACTGTTCGCTACTGATGTCACACCTAAACTCCTAAAATCAGGATCAAAGCCTGAGTTGACAGAGAAGTTGATGATCAGCATCATGGTACCAACAAAGCCTGGTTGGATAGGTTTGGTTTTATCAACTCAAAACTAATCCAGCAACCCTGAATTTGTTCAACTACCATCATGGTACCGGCCCCAGGCATACTGCGCTTGATCATCTTTATACACAAATGATTGGGTGTTTCAGTCAATAAAGGAACATGTAAGTATGTCTGACAAATCAATTCAGTTGTTCTAATCAAACTTGTGCTTATGCCAAAAGAATCAATCCTCACCATGATGTGTTGAACTGTTTTCTCAAACTCTTCTGTAATGTTTTCATTGTGTTGAAGTTTCTCTAGTAAGGACTTCAGTGCTGTATTGAGCTCCTCCTGGAATTTAAAGAGAAAATCTATAAGACACCAGATATTTCTGTAATATGATCTTAGATAGCAATGTTTTTCTGGCTCAGCTCCAGTCCTCACAGCCCTTTTTCCCTCTGCCCACATCCTGCAAAGAATGACGGCCCTGGAGTGGCACAGATATGGATTAAAGACAAGGGCCACACATGAGCCATAACTGGCCCGAGTCTCAGCCAATTACTGACCCATAACCGGGTCTGCACTGGGCCTGAACAGGTTTTAGTATTAGTACCGATTCTCAGCCTTAAAGGGATAGTTCACCCCAAAATGTAAATTCTGTCAGTAATTACTCACCCTCATGTTGTTCAAACCCCGTAAGACTTTAGTTCATCTTCAGAACACAAATTAAGATATTTTTGATTAAATCTGAGCACTGGATCACTGAGCGTTTGTTTTTGGCAAACGCTGCTGCCAGTCATTTGTCCGTTTTTTTTTGTTTTGTTTTTCGATCAGTAGTGAGGAAGGAAATAAATATCCAGCACATGAATTAAAATACTGTGTATTTAATGACAGCATATGAATACAATTGTGCCCCATGATAAACAAAATTATTGAAATATTGAATGATTGGTTAAATGATCACAGAAATTTTCAATTAAATATTTTAGTATTGTTTAAAATTCAACTTTGAAATGCCATGTCATAACAGATGAGACGCTATCATTTCAAATGAAGTAAACTGTAAGTCAGTCAAGTCAACTGCATTAAAGTGCACTAAACTGGCCTAAGATCTCAATCCTGATTTGGATCAGTTGATCACTGGATTGATCTGACACACACTCCTCACACCAACAGTCGGCCTCATGCTGTTTGCCGTGATCATGCTCTGCCATCATTGCCACACATGAACCAGATGTAGCTGCCAGAACACATGCCACTGACGACAGGAGGCCAGCAGTGCCAGCGTGAGGACACATCTGAGCCAAGATCGCTTGCTGTGTGGGATAATACATAAGCTAAAACAAGAGTTTATCCTCATCTGTAAATCTGTCTTACCTTAAAATCTGGAACCACTTCACCGATGGGTCTGAACGTGTGATTGACGTGTTTCTGTGAATCTCTGCACACTAAACACACCGGCTGTTTGTCCTCCAGACAGAAGAGTTTGAGTTTCTCAACTGTGTAAACTGCAGATCTCCTCAGATAATGATGAACGCCTCTCATTTCTCTCCTCCAGGAACGACTCACACAAGTTCTTTAATGCAAGATTACATGGAAGATGAATATTTGAGGATTTTCTCCTGCAGACAGGACACTCCTGAGTTTCCTTAGTTCTCCAGAACTGTTGAATACACTCTTTACAGAAACTGTGACTACATGATAAAATAACAGGACCGTTGAAGATTTCTTGACACACGGGACAAGAAAAATCATATTCAGATAGTGAAGCCATTTTCACTGTTTGAGCTCCAGCAAAATAAACGTTACTTTCACTTTGTGAACGATGGTTTTAAAAATATAAGAATTACAAAATCTGCTGCCTGTTTAGAAACAAACTTTGCAAAGTTCCTGATTGAAAGAGTTGCTCTTCCTTTATTGATCGCTGATTCTTTTTTGCCTTTGTTGAAAGAGAAGAGAGTCGGGACAGGAGAAATAAATCAGTCTTTTCCTGGTTGTAAGTGTTGTAAGAGGATGGAGTTTCTGATCACCTTTGAACAGGTCAGAAAGGAACATCAATGTTTCTTCAGGTTAATTTGTAACAAAATGCATTCAAAATTAACACATCGAAACAATCAAGTAATACACACACGTCTGCTTATCGTGTTGATTGTCTGTGTTTGGAGACGCAAGCTAATTTGAGTAAGGTTAATTACTCAAGCAGAAGTAAATTTATAATGTCAATAACTACTTGAGTAAGAGTGAAAAAGTATCCAATGATGATAATCCAATGATAATGAATAATAATAATAATAATCTAATGATCCAAACATCATAGGTGTCAAATCCTGGGTCAGAAAGTAAAATTCCTGACATATTTTTATTTCACACATGAACTCACACAGCAAAAACTCCTGTGTTAATGAACTCTCATGGGAGTTTATTTGGCTCCAGACTCAATGTGTTAAAGTTAATGATATAATTAAGTGATTGATTGAGTGATGACTGAGTATTATTGAAGACACCTGATGATAACAAGCAGAATCACTGAAGGACAAAGGAACATTTTTTAAGTCTCCATTATGGTGGTCAGTGTTTACTTTAGTTGATCTCTTGACCCTTAAACTGTTATTGTTAGTTTTTTTTGACTGTTGTAACTGAGTTATAACTGTCAGATGAACAACAAGAAAAGCTGGTCAGGTGGTGTTGGTTATGTTTAGATGTTGACATTGACCTGAATCACTGAACTCATTAAGAAAGTTTACATTATTGATAACAACAGAATATGATTATGCAGTATACTATTTTCTGCTTTTTAAATATAACCCAAAATATATATTAAAAGTTGTTCTGATCCAAAGAATTTTGTTTGGACTTTGGACACACAGACATCAAAAATCAGCCTGTGATTCTCACCAATAGTGACAATAATAAAGCATGTTGCAGTGCATTCTGGGTGCCACCAATCAAAACTCATCCATGGCTCCCATCATGCATTGCGGTATGAATAAATTATGGTCTGAATTTCTTAGTAATTTCCTTTTCCTAATTGAATATTCTGTTTGTCACCATTGTTGAGACTCGTACACTGAATATTGATGTCTGTGTGTGCCTAAAACAAAGACTTGCTACTTTATCAGAACAACTTTAAAGAAATCATTTAGATTATACAGAATAATCTGTGTTTTTTTTATTTAGAAACTCTGTGATTCTGCAATGACCAACATGCTTTTAAGCTATGAGAAGGCACTAAATGAGTTCAGTGATACTGATCAAATGATGATTATGTCTAAACATATTACCACTTGATCACCTTTTCTCTTTGTTAATCCGACTGTTATAACTCAATTACAGCAGTAAAACAAAAGATTAAGATAAGTATTTAAAGGTCACCTGCCCAACTAAAACAAACACTGATCACCCTAATGGTGACTAAAAATTTACATTTGCTCCTTCAGTGATTCTGCTTGTTATCATCAGGTGTCTTCAATAATGCTCAATCATCAATCATTTAATCAGCTCATTAACTTTAACACACTTGATTGTTAATTTAACACTCATATTTTAACACTTTAACAATATTGAGTCTGGAGCCAAATAATCTCCCATGAGAGTTCATTTAACACAGGAGCTTTTGCTGTATGAGTTCATGGGTGAAATAAAAATATGGCAGGAATTTTACTTTCTGACCCTGGATTTGACACCTCTGGTTGAGCGTGTGAACACAATGGCCAATCACAGACATAAATGTTGAGCACGTGAACACAATGGCCAATCACAGACATATATGTTGAGCACGTGAACACAATGGCCAATCACAGACATATATGTTGATCACGTGAACACAATGGCCAAACACAGACATATATGTTGATCACGTGAACACAATGGCCAATCACAGACATATATGTTGATCACGTCAACACAATGGCCAATCACAGACATATATGTTGATCACGTCAACACAATGGCCAATCACAGACATATATGTTGATCACGTGAACACAATGGCCAATCACAGACATATATGTTGAGCACGTGAACACAATGGCCAATCACAGACATATATGTTGAGCGCGTGACCACAATGGCCAATCACAGACATATATGTTGAGCGTGTGAACACAATGGCCAATCACAGACATATATGTTGAGCGTGTGAACACAATGGCCAATCACAGACATATATGTTGATCACGTGAACACAATGGCCAATCACAGACATATATGTTGATCACGTGAACACAATGGCCAATCACAGACATATATGTTGAGCACGAGAACACAATGGCAAGCGCTCAAATGCTAGAGGAAAATGCAGGTATCGTCACATTTCTAAAATTTCAGTACCGACTTGGTACCGAGGTCTGCACTTTTGACAACTCTATGTATCATATAATGTGACTGCGTACAATGTCTCATTCCTTCAGAAATTCTCCTTCCATCAGCTCAACTGCGAGCAGTGACTCAGGGAACACTGACGAGATTCAAGACGAGTCAGACAAGGATGGAGAGACGGAGGAGCCAATCAGTTGATACCTGCCCAGCCCAGCCCCGCCCTCTTCCCCCCACGAGCTCCAATCAGCTCTCGGGCCACCCAGCAATCGGCCAATGGCTTTTTACTGAGGGACAGAGCCCACTCCCACAAACCCAAAATCCTGGAGGTGCTTTACCGTCTCCGAGTCAGAGTGGGGCGGAGTTGATGAGGGTTGTTTTTGTGCTTGACAGCAATATCGATGCGTCACACGGTGCAACAGCTCTGCTATGAATCGGATCAGTCCCAGCCAAAATACGTCACACAAAACACCTGATCAAACCCAAATCCATAGCTTGATAAACTGGAAACGTTCAGTAACACATCCGACTGACAGCCAATCAGACCAAAACGGACTGAACCCCCTCTGATCAAACGCATCAGAATGATCTCCTTAACATTTGTGGCTTTTTATTTTTCTAAAAACTATTTCAGAAATCAACAGTTTACTGCAGAAACATTTCGGCCTTCTAAGCCCCGATCCGTCGCGAAAGTGGAACACAGAACAAGCTCAGGTTCTATGCAATCGGCCTTATTTCGTGATCTGTGCTTATGATTTGCCTTTGTTTGCAGCGCAGGCGGTTTCCTCTGTTATGTTCAACGCTCATGTGTTTTAAAGTGTTGCCCAGGCCTCACAATGTTTACGCACAGAATCTGTGGAACAGCGTCGCATCATTTTGAGCTGCAACCAATGATGATTGAAGCTTTTTCAAGGGTTACAGCTATGTGCCTAAATACTGTATATATTGCAGGTTCATTTCGGATTGCCTTATTGCATTTCCACTACTTTTTTAAAGTTGCACTCATTATAATCATGAGGGAAATAGTCAAATATGTTTTGTTGATTGTATGGGGACTTTCTTGATGTCTAAGCTCATTTCTTTGCCAGGCTAAATAGTCAAGAATTTTGGTTTTGATTATATATAGACCATGTCCCAGCCAACAGGGAACGTTCTGGCAATGTTCTCTCAAAATTATGAACAAACGATCTTTTAGTGACGTTAATAGAACTTTTTAAAAAAAAGTTATATGGTCTTTAATAATGTTCTCTAAATGTTAGCACAAAAACATAACTTTTTTAAATGTTACTACTTGTCTCAGAATGTTCAGAGAACATTCAAAAGTAACAATCCCAGAGTGTTTGCAAAATGGAATGTTTCTTTAATATTTTTGAAACATTTTTTTTTTTACCTAGACTTTTTGAATGTTCAGAGAACATACTTTGTTCGCTGGGGTTGGGTTTATCTGAAATCATACCCATGTCTATAAATATATGTAAATTCAATAGTTACAAAAGCAGAGGATCATGGGACACGTTGCATTGAGGCCCTCATGATGGCCGCTGTTCCGTACAGATTCAGCATCTGTTTTCATGGATATGGCTTATAAAGTTTCTGTATCTATTGCCTTCGTTTGTCTTGCTTGGTGTCTTTTGGCTCTTTATATTTTGCATTTTAATCTTGTATGTTCCTGGGTTAAAAACTTGTTCATACGTATTATTTTAATTATATTAATCTAAAAATATGGGGAAATTTGATGAGTTTATTAAACTGATAAGTGATTTAATTATAAGCTCAAATATGTAATTATAAGCTCAAAATATAGTTGCAGAGGGTTTTTAAAAAATATATTTGTAGTAAATAAGTTGGTGGGCATTGTTTTTTTTCATTCATTTTATTAGCTAAAGAGCTGATATCCGATTTGATAAAATCATCTGTAAATTTTTCAATTTGTTTCAAATATGAAATAAAGTCTGGCTTTTGAATTTTATAAATGTATAAAATTCACGTTTTTATATTGTTCAGGGGATCCAGGGCTAATTTAGATGCTTCTACCTAGAAAAAAATAAAACCTGCACTGAGTCCTCGCCTTTTTTAACCTGAAACACTGTTGATCTATTTTTTTTATTGTTTATGGTGAAAATTAAGCTATTTTTTGTCTTTTCTGAATCTGAATCCTTAATATGGGTCAGATGCCTCTTGTTAAAATCTATTTTATGATTTATAAACAAAGAATTGGGCAAAGGGCAGCATCGCAAGGTGAATTGGAAAAAGTGCATGTTGCGTGTTTTCTGATTTAATTCCATTGTTCGGTCTTTATAGAGAAAACATGAGAAGCATCTCTGCAAGTATCCAAAACAAAGGTATGATTTGGGAAATATTGAACTTGAATGTTGTGTTCAGAAGGAGCTTTCTAATTGAAACTACACACAAAATCGAGCTTGTGTAGCGCTTGTATTCACGTACTTGCATAGAATTGGTTTTGTCTGCACATCAATTATACTGTTTTTAAGGGTAAACGCATTAGCTTATCACATCATGCCTTGATCAATGAATGTACAGAATTTCAGATGAGCTCATAGAAAATGTTAGTTCATCAGACACAAGATAAAACACTGGATGTTATTGCACTGTTGGGTCACGTTAGACTTATTTTACATCACATTACATAACTTTGACCGTATGAGGTCTTTTCTGAAGACGGGTTTTGTCGGCCAAGCTGCAGATACAGTGACGTTGCACAATTACTTTGGAATTTAATATGGAATTTCTAATAGAGCATAAAACACCAGTTCATTGGATCCCTATCAGCAAGTGACGCATCAGCGAGCTTCACAGAAAGCCTATACAACAGATTTAGTTTCTGTAAGTTAGTGGCTTTCGTAACATCTGTGGCCTGCATCCTTCTCACTGCACTGTTTCTTTTTATTATAATTCCTGACATCTGAAATGATCAGCGCACGTACATTAGAACATTTCTCTGTCATTTGTTTATGCCGATGAGTTTTCCTGGTGTGCGAGCAACTGGTGTATGTTTCAAAATAATGAATGTAATTGGTGCTGGGTCAAAAAATAAACATAATTGATTCATTTGCTTTATTGAGGTCCTTTTGTTCATAAGGATTAAGTTTAACAAAACTATTTGTTTAGAGTTAATGGCCATGAATGTAGACTGTGTTCATTTCGATGATACACTCACTAAGGAAGCAGAGAAAGTATTATTTTTTTAAGTTCAAATCCTTTTTTATCAAAAAAATGTATATTTTTTGACAAGGCAAGTTTAATTGGTAATTCAAAGTGCTTTACATTTAAAAAGTAATTAAAAATAATCATAAAAATAATTGCCAAAAAAAAAGATTGCCAATTTACATAAAGTGCATTTAAAAACAAATAATAGAAGAGAATGAGACGTAAATAAGATTATAAATATAATTTATTTATTATTCAGTGATTTGTCTGACTGAATTCACTGCACTTTTTTTTAGTGCCAAAGGTATTAAGCACATAATGCTTTTCCTGCACTATAAAACCATCCAATTTATTAAATGAAACAAATTAATTTTTCATTTCATTTAGGATAGAATTATTGTTTAATAAATTGAAAAGTATTAATCAATTGAATTGTATATTAGGAAATATTTCATTTAAGTTCACTATAAGTATTGCCAATTATTAGCAATGGAAAGTAGCTAAAGCTTGAGGTAGCTCGTTGGTCTAGGGATTTGATTCTCTTGGGGTGCAAGAGGTCCCGGAGGAGCCCTGCCTGCAAGCGCTGAGATTTGAAGGGTTTTCTGGGGTGACCCACGTGCACCAAGGGCTGGCGGCACAAGAGGGCACTTGACCATCTCCAAAAGTCTAGCTTTGCTTCATGGATTTTCCTGGACGGTTCCATGGTGTAATGGTTAGCACTCTGATCTCTGAATCCAGCAGTCATTATTTGACTGAAAAGCCTTCAGAAACTGGCCGTGCAAATAGAAGCTCTGCAGTTGTGATTCCCAGGAGGATCAACTACAAAACAACAGTGACTTAATATATGCTACCTGAGCACTGGACATTAGTTGAGCTCTAGTATTGTGCTACTATTTACCTTTTCACATAGAAGAGCATGTATCCGTTTTTCCCAACGCTGCGTGATGCCTTTGCCCAGCTAGTGCGAGTGATGCTGGCGTCACTGCACTCGAGCCAATCGGAGCTGCTGAAGTCCCTTACATGACTGATGTAGTGCCCTACACCACAGAGGAACTTTAGTATGAAGCTTAATGAGTGAATGAGATGTCTGGAAATTTAGAAGAAAGTCTTACCACAATATAAACTGCTGCCCAGATGGGATACGACTCCAGCTAGTCTGTAGTGTCCGCCGCAATCTGATGCCTCCATCTGTTGAACACAAACTCGGATTATTAGATGGTGCTGCATTTCAAATGTTTATGAACATCCTCTATTTTCTTCATTCTATCTATCTATCATCCATTTATCCATCTATCTATGAATTGCTGTCTCTATCTTTCCTGTGGTACTGCAGGCGCAACACTATTCATCTTCCTTCTCCTTTGCTGATGATTTGGCCTCGTTCTGTCTATCACTGTCATCTCCCTGCTCTCTGTTAAACATCATGCATCAAATAAGAAAACACTTCAGTACTTATTCAATGCTTAAACATCTTTTAAACGTTGTCTTTCATAGCAACTGTATTCCTAACGCTGTCTTTTAGAGTCATTGGGGTGAGTGATCGATCGCGAAGTGTCCAGCAGAGGGCAGATGTTTGATGAACTGACACGCACCTGAACTAGAGGACAGTGAAAAACCTTCTGGAACGTCCAGTCTATCTTTCAGTTTGCTCATTGAGGATCTTACATCGAAGCGCATGACCAGAAGAACCAGCAATCTGTAGAGACATTCAAATGATCAGAAGTTATAAACTAGCGCATTCTGAGTTATTCTGCAGGGAACCGACTAATAAACTAAGTTTCATACCGTGGAAAGGTGAGTAACTGCAGGGCTTCTGAGGCTGCAGTGCCGGCACACTCACTGCAGGAGCATTCAAATGAAGATGTCTGGAGAAAAGAAAAAAGACTGATATCAGCCAATCAGAAACTACATCCTCCTGCTGATATATAATCAGTGCTGTCACTCACTTTGAAGTACTGCTGCAGGCTGTCAATGAGGCTTCCTATAGGGCTGATGACCAGCGAGAGATAGTTGCAATCCTCACTGAAGCTCCTCTGGAAGCCACAGCTGAAACGACAGAACATTAGCGTCACATATATAAGTCTGAGAGTCTTAAACGAGTGCGGGTGTGGATGTGAGATGATACCTGTCACAGGTGCGCAGGCGGTTGAGTTTGAACTCCATGTTGGCAACGGGGCAGGTGTATTTAGGCCAAACGCTCTGCAGAAACTCGCCCTCCTCCTTCAAATGCGACAGATAGACCATTAAGAATTCATGGGCGTCCTGAGAGGAGAAAGAGTGAAGGACAATGAGGTTATTTTATGAACAATAATACATCTGAGCATATAGATCCGGTTCATCGTCTCGCTCACCTGCTGATGGTCTCCCCAGAAATCCGGATGGCGAGTTTCAATGCCTCTCTTGACTGCAGACAAGATCTTCATCTTTAGCGTCACATCATTGCCTGTTAGCCTGGTCAACTGCAGGTCAGTAAGCGCCCTGGAGAGAAGATCGTAAAGAACTGCTTTAGTATTGCAGCTTGGAAATTGTAATTTTTTCATTTAGATTGAAATATAATAATGTTGCACAAATTCAGTGTTGGGTTTATTATGATAAAAAATAAAACTATTAAAAAGAAATGTTATTTGAAATAAAATAAAGGTTAAAATAAAATAATGAATATATTTAAATTATTAAAGCAATAATTATTAATAATAAAATTAAATATTTAAATAATATTTAATTTGTACTATACTAACAAACAAAACCGAATTTAAAAATGGATCAAAACTAGCTATATAAACACTAATAAAAATGACAAAATAACACAAAAAATTACAAAAACTTTAAAATTGAAAATGAATAAAATAACTAATAATATCCCAATGATACAACAAAAAAAACGCTGACCTGAGCATTGTACTCCCCTCATTCCACTGCTCCCGCTGGGAAAGGACGTCGTCCCGGAAGGGGGAAGCAGTGAGGAGGCACTGCAACACGGAGTTCATGTAGCAAGTATTCCCTAAATTAGGAAAACTGTGACACGAGGCATTCAGTTAGTCTGTGAAAAGCACATCATATGGGAGTATGTGTGTTCAAGTTGTGCATATCCAACATTTACCCCAAGTGCTTGATTTTAGCTGGCGATGCTGTCAACACATCAGCCAGCTTAACATCCTCCTCCTCCGCGTCTCTCTGCTGCGGGACCTCGATCTGCTCAGGCTGGGGACCGCACTGGATGAGCTGCAGTATCTCAGTCTGAGACAGACCGTTAGACTCCGCCGTCACAGTGGCCAGCACATCGAGAACGCTGGGAAGACATCAGCAATGTGTTAATATTCCACTTGTCCATGTGGGGTTTGATTTTAACTATAGTCTGCATTAAATCAACAACTCAAGTCAGGCAATTTTACAAAAATTCATGCTATTAATGTTTATCGTAATATCTAAAAGCCTTATAGGTGCATTTAGCAGATTAGCGCTGGGCGATAATACAGTTTACATTTTGCAATGATACAAGAAATCAGATTTGAGATTTAATTCTGGGTTATTAATTAATTATGTGCTGATATAGAGATCAACACAACATTTATTCACCCACCAGTCAAGATCCACATCCACATCAGAGGCGGGTTGATCTCCGGCTGCATCTGTGAAGAGATTAACAACGCAGTTTGAGTTATTATGCACCACATATTAGACTAATTAATCATAGAGCTGTAATAAACTTCTCTAACCTTCAGGAGCCACTGTTCCCTGAAGGTCCGCCAGCAGATCAATCCTCTCGCTCTCGTCGGAGGAATTCCCCGGAGCGCTGGAAGAGCCACAAGCTCTGCTGCTCTCCAGATCTGATGGTTTGCTTTCTGCAGATGAGGAAGAACCATCACTGTTGCTGGAGGAGGTGCTCGACTCTTTGGGTACGGCTGTGAACGAACCATAGTACTGTCTTTATGAGATATTTTAATGTACAGTTATATAAAAAAGCCCTAGTCCACATCACTTTTTAAGAAATAATTACACCAAAGTTAACCAACATCTGTGAGAAGATAATTTAGCTTTTGTTGTGCACACTCAAGCTTTACTATACACTTGGACAGAGAGATGATGTAAAAACTTGAAAGCATTCCCTTACCTCTGATGGCTTCTTTCTCCTGGATGGCAGGCAGCAGATCAAGCTCTGGATCAGAGGATCCACTGACTGCAGGTGAGGAAGAAGCATCAGTGTGTGTGTCGATGCTGGATGTGTGAGTGTCCATGGACTCGTCCAGCTCAGAGGAGGACACACACGGCAGAATCAGCAATAGTATTCTGCGGAAAGCCCGGCGCAGAGATGGGAATTTGCGTTTCCGGGAGGAGGAAGATTTGGGAAGATCTGCAGGTGCAGCGGCTGAGACCACCACATCTGGAGAAGATGACATAAACACGCCACACTTCTTCTTCTTCTTCTGCTCCTTTTTGGTTTTTCGGTCCATTTTGTCACACAAAATGTCGCTAACCATTTTCTAAAGAGAAAATAAACATAATTCAGAATGAAAAACCACACTCACTGTAGTTAACAGTAGGGCTGGGTATTGAGATTCATTTCACCATTCGATTTCAATTCACAAGCTTGCTATTTGATTTGATATGGAGAACTATACAGGGAACACTCCAGGGTTAAAAATAAGAACTGAATTGTATACAAACATTTAAATTGCACTTAAGGCAGTTTTTATAATAATATAGTTATAACTGTTCCCTGTATGGTTTACAACATTAATTGAGAATTGTTTTTCCTTGAGAAAAGTTGACATGTAACTAAACTGATATATTTAGATTTTACATATATTCATTAGCAGATGCTGCTATCCAATGAACATCCAAATGAATCGATATCGATTATAGAACCAAATAGCAAGTTTGTGAATAGAAATTAAGAAAATCTAATCGATAAATGACAGATTAATTCAAACATACATTCAATATTGACAAACAGGTCAATAAAAATATAATAAATGTGAGGATTCACATTTGAAGTTATAATGTGAAGTTATAATATATAATAAATGAAGTTATACATTTAAGTGTATTTAGAATACCGAAAGTTTAATTGAGAAACCTCTATAGAGTTTATTTTTCAAGCTGATAGTTTATTTCCACTGAATGACTTTTCTGAGGTAAAAGTGACATCGTTTACAAGCTGTTTTACTGATGTCTTTTCGCGGTTGAAACACTGATTGATCGATTATATGAGACATGATATTGATATTGATTTTGGTCTCTAATAAAGAGGAAGAGATGATCGGTTAATTTGCCGCTTGAACTGACTGAGCGATATCGGTCTTGCGCCACAGTAAGAGCGCCAAAAAGACTTTTAAACACACCTCATCAAATATTTACTTGAGAAAAGTGTGACACACTAGCCCAAGTTTTTTTTCCAATAGGCACTAAGCCAGAAGTACTTCAATTGTGACTTACCTTACTCCTGCACGTCTACACCTGAGTGCATTTACACGAGCTCTTTATAGCCGTTGACGCTGTGACGCATTTCGCGTTGCTGTGTCTGTGACGTCATGACAAGGCTACCTAGCGGAATGTGTTTTCATTTGAATTGTTTTCATTTGAATCAGATGCTTCTCGGACAGCAGCACGAATAACGTGTTTTTTTGTTTTTTTTTACAAACAAAGTCTTTGATAATAATAAATATTAATACATTTGATTTATAATGCACTTTTCATTTGAGAACAAATCTCAAAGTGCTACAGAGTACACATTTCAAGATGTGAAAAACAGATGGCACTTACCCTTCTCTATTATTTTGTTTTACATTATTATATTTTGTTGTATTTTGCGTATATGTCAAGCATTCCACCAGTATTTTCTGAATGCCTGTGATTTTATTTCGTAATTGGGTAAATCTCTCTTAATTTTTCTTGCTTTGTGGTAAAAGTTTGACTTATTCCAACAATAAGTGAAACGTTGAATTTCAATATAAAAGCCGATTTATTATATAAAAAAATATACTGTGTAGGCTAAGTTGACAATTATGTAGTAAAAAAAAAAAATAATTAATTACATTGTGCAAATCATCCTTCCCTCGTTATTTTGACCTGGACATTTTTTTAATCATTTTTATTTTTTTAATTGAGTGTTTGTCGGAGGGGTCCAAGACCCCATAACTTTTGCCGCACTTGAACCATGAGAAAAATGCGAGGAATGCTTCAGTACACATAGAGAAACCTAAAAATGCTCAAAATTCAAACTAAAAATGCTAAAACTTTACCAAAAAATGATTTAATAATGTCTACATGTGTATCTGAATGCATACTGAAGTGAAATCAGGACCCAGAGGAACAGATCATATGCTCCAAATAAGGCAAAGTCCTTTAAGGCAAAAATATAAATTGTATATAAATTGTCTCTGTATAAAGCCATCTAGTGGCAAGAGTCATGAAATATCATGTTATATTATTTTTTTTCCACTAGAGGTCGGCAAAGACACCCAATGTAAGATATTTTGAGCTGAATTAAAAGGTTTGGGTTTTAGGCATGAAATGAAATTGTGAGTTATTTTGAATTTAAGTTGAAAAAATGTGAGGAATGTGCTTAAATTACTAAATTACTTTTTAATATTATTATTTAATTACTTTTTAGTAATTTAGAGGTAAATATTTTTTTTTTTTTTAAATCTCCAATTTTTTTAATTAAAAATAGACAAAATATGATCAAAACAAAATAAAATAAACTTTAAACAAGAAGCAGTTGTCTTTCAGCACTGGCATAAACATGAAAAGCCTAAAGTCAAATATCCATACATGTTTTTTTGCATATAAATAAAAATGTGCATTTATACACACAGCCTGCACACTTTCCACTAAGAGATACATAATTTCAGTGAGCCGTTAAAAAAATGATTTTCTAATTTATTAGAAATTTTACAAACTAATGAAATGGCAACCTGTTACATTGTTATAAAAATATGGATTTTACCTTATTTTATTTTATTCTTTATTTGACAGGGACAATGGACAGTAAAAAAAACTGCCCCAGAATTAGCTACAAAGGGCAGCCCCCCTGGGCAGGGGCATATAATATTCATTATATTAAAAACATGTCAAATAAAACAATTGTTCATGGTCATGTTATTTGTCAACGACTAACTATAGCCTAGGCACAAAATCTGCAGTGTTACTTCAATTGAACTACAACCCAGTGTTGTCTCAATCTCTATAGAGTTCAAAAATAGAAGTGCTCGGGGTTTTTTTTGTTTGTTTGTTTGTTTGTTTTACCAGCTTTGAAGATTTCAAGAGAAGTTGGAAAAACACAATTATATTGCAGCTGCTGGACACTTCGGTGTTTGCCTGGTCGGAAGGGATAACGTGTTTGAGATACATGACTAAGAAGAACAAGGTTATATAGGCCTACATCTTTCCATATCATTAATACAACAACGAAACAGACAGAACCAGAAAGAGCTTGATTGGCAAGTAATCCTGTGTTTACACACACTAGGAATTTGTCTTGGTGACAGGAGCCTCCTGTGTACGAAAGAATAGACATAGTGCAGACATACACAAAGATGAAATCTAACACAATAATAATATTATAAGAAAACAAAATTTAAAATAATGCAATGTAGAACTAGTGCAATAATTGAAATAGGCCTATAGAAAGATTATAAATTGAGCTGGGCAACGATTAATCGTGATCCAAAATAAAAGTTTGTTTACATGTGTGTGTACCATGTATAATTATTTTGTATATATAAATACACACACATGCATGCATATATTTAAGAAAAATATGTTATTTATATACAGTATAAAATATTTATATATAATATAAATTATGTATAAATGTGCTATATATAGTTTTATGAATGTACAGATATAAGTGAAGCTGGTATAATGCTGTTTGTGGAGTTGTTTAATCAGATCTTGAGAGAGTTAATGTATTTTATCCCGAGGTGGAAAGTCCAGGGGTCAGAAAGTAAAAGTCCTGCCATATTTTTGTTCCACCCACAGCAAAAACTCCAGTGTTAAATTAACTTGACTGGGAGTTTATTTGGATCCAGACTCAAGAGTGTTAAAGTTAATGAGATAATTAAGTGAGTTAATGAGTGATGATTGAGCATTATTGAAGACACCTGATGATAATAAGCAGAATCACTGAAGGAGAAAATCATATTTTAGTCACCGTTATGGTGATCAGTGTTTGCTTTAGTTGGGCAGTTGACCATTAAATGTTTAACTTAAGAGATGTTTGGCTGATGTAACTAAATTTTAACAGTTGGAAGAACAAATAGAAAAATGGATCAAATGTGATAGATTATCTTTAATCATTATCATCATTTGACCTGAATCACTGAACTCATTTAGAGCCTAATATCTGACTTACAGATCATAATTTATTCATACCGCAATGCGTAATGGAGGCCACGAATGAGTTTTGATTGGTGGCACCCAGAATGCACTGCATAATGCTAGAATTGTTATAATTGTTGAGACTCACAGGCTGATTTTTGATGTATATGTGTGCCCATATGCTACTTCTCCAAAGTCTTTTGATTAGAATTTTTTAAACAGTTTTTATAATATAAAACTTACTTTAAACATTATACTGTGTAATCAAAAGATTAAACGACACAAATTAGTTCTTTGATAAATAATTATTACGACAAAACACAATCAACACCACTTTATATGGCTGTTATAACTCATGTACAGCAGACAAACAATATCTGAAGTTGATGATTTAAGGATCAAGAGTCCAACTAAAGCAGACACTGATCATCATAATGTTGACTTAAAAAATATGAAATGCTTGTTAACATCAGGTGTCTTCAATAATGCTCAATCATCACTCAATTAATCACTTAATTATCTCATTACCTTTAACACTCTTGAGTCTGGATCCAAATAAACTCCCAGTAAAGTTCATTCAACACTGGAGTTTTTGCTGTGGGTGGAATACAAATATGGCAGGACTTTTACTTTCTGCCCCCTGGACTTTCCACCTCTGTTAACGAGCATACACATTATGCAATAAGCCTTACTGTCATACAGTGTGGAAAAAGAGTTTTAGTTTAACTAGAAACTAAATTTCCCCATTATCTTCTTACGTAAAAACATGCTTATTAGCAACGTTAATGCTCACATAAAGCAAGTAATGTAATAGGGCCTAACGTTTTTACAAAATAATCGCAATATGCTTATCTCATGTCAACACTCATGTCAAGCAACATTAAAACACATTTTATGTATTGTTTTCCATTAATGACTAATTAGTTACAGTTTAAATGATCGGTTGTATCATTAAAGGTGCTCCAAGTAGGGCTGGGCGATATATCGCACTATATTGTTATGCGCATCTCATCAGTAAAGCCGGTTCCTTGATTAGTAGTAAATCACCTTCACCTGCTTTCAGATGGAGCGGCATTTACTACAAAGAGCCGTAGTTCACTGACAAGCTGAGCCATATCGCATTAATATCGAGGACGTATCGCCAGCGATATTTAATGTGATATGGCTCAGCTTGTCAGTTAACTACGGCTCTTTTTACACAGCAAAAACTCCAGTGTTAAATTAACACTCCTGGGATATGAGTCCACACTCAAGAGTGTTAAAGTTAATGAGATAATTAAGTGATTAATTTAAAACCGCATTTTTCCATCTTAAAAATATATCTAAATTACGCCATATGCTCTCATTGACAAATGCGGAACAATTAGTTCATGTGTTCATGACCTCAAGGCTAGATTATTGTAATGCTCTACTGGGTGGTTGCCCTGCACGCTTAATAAATAAACTACAGCTGGTTCAAAACGCTGCAGCTCGAGTTCTTACTAGAACCAGGAAATATGACCATATTAGCCCAGTTCTGTCAACACTGCATTGGCTGCCTATTAAACATCGTATACATTTTAAAATATTATTGATTACTTACAAAGCACTAAATGGTTTAGCTCCGCAGTACTTGAGCGAGCTCTTTACGCATTATAGTCCTTCACGTCTATTGCGATCTCAAAATTCCGGCCAGTTAATAATAATATAAATAATACCTAGAATATCAAAATCGACTGCTCGCGGTAGATCCTTTTCCTATTTAGCACCAAAACTTTGGAGCAGTCTTCCTACCATTGTCCGGGAAGCAGACACACTCTGTCAGTTCAAAGCTAGACTAAAAACACATCTCTTTGACCTAGCATTCACATAATATATTATAGACTTCTATAATTCAATGTTAGGCTGCATAGATTAGGTCAGCCGGAACTGGGAACACTTCCCTTAAATCCTGATGTACATGTACATAAGAAGAATGGCATCTACGCTAATTTTAGGGTCTTTGTTTATCCCGAGGTTTTCCCGCAGCCTGCCGGATCCAGGCCGTATCCAGATCTGACTAGGACCTTCGCCTGGACCCGATGACAATGCAGTGCTGAAGTGCCAACTAGCCTCTCCCTATGGAGGATCCCTTTCCCACTCTACAGATAAAGCGTTATGGGGAAATTTGGTTCGCGTACCCACCCCGAAGTTGTGTGTTCACATTTGGGGCAAGACTTGCAGTACATTTCAATATGCATCTTAGGCCAATAAAACCTCTTAGAAATTCGCATTAGGGTCTACATGAACCAGACCTAAGTGACCAGACCAAGGAACGTCCAAGCTCAAGCACCTCCTTCCTGTAAGCTATAGGTACAACATACTGACAACATTCCTTCTTCCTTACTCTTTCTATAGAGTAGACCTGCCTTGAGAACATACGTTTCTCCAAAACCTTGCAAGAGTCAACCTTCCTCCTCAGCTTGAGCCAACACTCCACTAGAGAGGGGTCTCCCTTTTGTAGCTTAGCTAGATTGTTAGGTATGGTAACATCAGACTCTGTTAGTTCAGGATCCCCCACATCTAGCGTAACATGGTCAGTGTTGCCAACAAGTCCATTCACCTCCTCCCTATTTCGCTCTAACCTCTCTTCATCAGTGGGCTTAGCCTCTGCCTCTACGTCAGCAGTTGAAAAAGGCATCTCATTCAAAGCATTAGTCTCTGTCTCCTGCCTTCTACGCTGGGTTTGGGCTCTCGTTCTTTTCTCTCATTCTCCTCCAGATGAAGTAACTTCAGCAGTGGATGAACCTCCAGTTGCACCTTGTCTACGCTCTTGCTCAGTCCCCTCCTCAGACTGACCCCTCAGCTTTAGTGGCATCTTAATGAGCAAAAAAATTCCAACTTGTTTATTATGACCTGGGCTTTCCCACTTCTGACACCAACTGTAAGAGATGGCCCAGTGGTCAGAGGGAATCATTTTTAACAAGCTGGGCAGAGGTTCAGTGGATCCCAAAAAGGTGGTATACATATACTGAAATACATACAAACTAAAAAAAAAAAAGTGCTACAATATGCAAAGAAAGACTACACCAAATAACTTGGTCCAATTTGCAACAGGGTCTCACGTTTGGCCTTAAACAAACCAAGACTGACCTTTAGCTCCCTATTTATGAGACTGGAAGGCTAACAGCCAAAACAAAAGGTTGGAGGGGAATTCTCACAATAAATAAAAGGTAATTCTGACTGAAATTAATCTGGGTTGAGAAGTTTAAAAATAAAAAGGAATAATTGAACAACATGGAGTAAACAGACAAAAAAATATATATCAGACTCACTTCAAATAGAGAAAACAATTACACAAAACCATTATGATTTAAAAGATGGTAAATGCCGGCATAATCAGGTAGTGATGTGTACATGTGTGTCAAGTCCATGTAGTTCCTTATTTGTTATCAAGCTTAGCTTGTGACAGGGTCATCTTATTGATGCCCAGGATTTAAACCCTCTAAAAGACAAGGTGCAAGCTTTGACGGAGGCTCCGTGTCCCACTAATAGGGAATTGAAAACCTGCTTAGTCAAGTCAAGTCAAGTCAAGTGTATTTATATAGCGCTTTTCACGATATAAATTGCATCAAAGCAGCTTCACAATATCAATCAAATAACATAACAATGTTTGTTTCTTAGTGAAAAAACATCCACGTTTGGTAGGGCTGATCAATGGTATTAATGCTTGGTTAATTGTTTTGAATATCCCCTAAGCTGAACTCCTAAGTAGTTCAGCTTAGGATTGCTGAACTACTACAACAAGTTTTTACCCAATTTGTCCAGTATCCTAGCTCCCCTCCACTGTCTGTTAAGAAAAGACACTAAATGGACCTGGGGTGAATCACAAACCAAAGCTTTCCAGAAATCAAAGGAACTCCTGCCATCCACAGATGTGTTGGTACACTATTCTTCAGAGAAAGACCTTATTCCCTCGTGTGATGCCTCTTTTTATGGCGTGGGAGCTGTGCTTTCACATCGAATGAAAGATAACACAGAGAAACCTCCAGGTTTCGCATTGCGTACCATGACACCAGCTGAGCGACGAAATTCCCAGTTGTATAAAGTAGCTTTAGACATCAATTTTGGAGTTCAAAAGTTTCACAAGTGTTTATCGCAAATTTACTATTTGCACAGACCATAAACTCCTGATTTTCTCTTTGCAAAAAATAAACCCATTCCGCAGATGGGTTCCCCTCAAGTGCAAAGATGGGCTCTGCTGATGAGTGCCTTTGAAAATACAATGGTGTATACATATATATATATATATGGCAGATGCCTTAAGCAGAATACCCCTTTTGGGAGTGGAACAAAATCAAGGTAAGTCATGTCAAATTTTGATGTTGCTGGAGTTCGAACCAATCCGTGCCTCCCAACTCAAAAGTTGGACAAATAAAGATGCACTACTGTCCCAAGGTCGCAAATATGTGCTGAGGGGATGGCCAACTCAAGTGGATCCACAATTCAACCCCACCACAAAAGGAAACTGGAATTAAGTGTGCGTGATGGATGTGTACTCTGGCGAGCCAGAGTAATTATGCCCCGTCTATCTAAGTGGATAGAACCCATGAATTCATCAACATTGCAAGCTACCAATTTCGCTAAAAGTTTCAGTGTTTTCGAATTACCTAAGATCTGAATTTCTGACAATGGCTCCGATTTCACAAGCACAGAATTTGAAAAAAACATGAAAAACAGTGGGATTCGTTACTTGAGATCTGCACCCTTCCACTCTTCTTCTAATGGATTAGCAGAGCAAGCTGTCCAAATGTTCAAAGAAGGGATGAAGAAAGTGATGGGGGACACCTTGGAAACTAGACTGTCACGATTCTTGCTTAACTATCGTATCAACCCACATACAACAGGTGTGTCGCCAGCCTAGATGTTTATGGCAAGGAAACGGATATCTACTTTTGATCTTCTCTTGCCAGACATTAAAGCCAAAGTGCAGCAAAAACAACGAGAGAGTCATGACAAAAATGCAAATTTGAGAGTTTTCACAACTGGAACTGCATAATTACAGTTACGGCCCCGAGTGGATCCCTGCTGTCATTGTGAATTCCTCGGGTCCATTTTTCTATACAGTAGCTGTTGGAAGAGGACAAATCCTAAAGCGGCATGTTGATCAAATCCGAATTCGACATACTGGCCTGTTTCAGGACTCCACCCAGTTTACAGTACCCTCTGACAAAGGGTCCCAGCTGCCTGAGATTCCCTGTTCTACTGAAACAGAGACAGTACCTGAAGTAGTCATTTCAAGCCAGAACACAACAGAGCCATTTGCTGAGGATGAGCTTTAATCGCCTGACAAGTTAGACACACCAGCTGTACAGTTACGTCGTTCTACAAGTGAAAGACACACACCTATTCATCTCCAGGACTATGTTAAATGGCTGAAAACATAGCTGTAACAAGTTATCAGAATATTTCTGAGAAGCTATTGCTTTCATATGTCTTAAAAAAAACTCTTCTGTTCTGAGGAAAATAATTTCCTCCTATTTCTCAAATAGTAAAGTTACTTCTGGTGGGTATTTTAGGATATTTAGTAATATCCTACCATAAAAGTGGGGGAGGGGGGAGTAAGTGTGATATCCTTACTGCAATACTTTGGAGTGCAGTTCACATAATGGCTACAAGAGGGGACTATTTTATTTTAAATGGGCTGTTTTCTTTAGTTAGCTTACTCTTCCGAGTGAGTGCTAAACTGTAATCTTCTGTATTCACTTTTTGTGATTAAAAGTTCAGTTTTTGTGGATATATGTCTTTAGTGTTCAATCAGCACGACACCACAAGAATCACAAATGCTGCCTCAAGTGTCTTTTCACTTTTACTTTGTTGAGTTTGTTCTGGACTTGAGGAGATGAAGAAAGAAGAAACATTATTCTTTGAAAAACATGTCATGAAAAACCTGCCCAGCCATGCATGATTTCCAGTGTGTAACAGCACAGATCTTCTCCAGACTCACTGTTTTGGACGATGTCCTGCATCTTCTTCCAGACTCTGAACGGCAGGTTGCCCAAGTATCGTGACACATGAATCAAAGCTCCAGAAGCCATCTGTGGATCCGGCTGTGAGATCTGGACTCTGGAGGAACATTCAGGAGTCAGAACCGCAGTGGATCAGAACCAGAGAGACCAGAGACACCAGCAGATCACTCACCTTTCCATTGAGACTGGAAACTTCTGCAGAACAAACACACCATTTATCATCAAGATCTCAGTCATCAATCAATCAATCAGTCATCAGTCAATCAATCAATCAATGATGTGAAATCAGACCTTCAGAAAGCAGACGTCACTGGCTTTCATCATTTTGTCCATGTCTTTGATTGTGTGTGAAAGAGCTGAGATGTGAGTGTTCATCTCCTTCAGGTTCTCCTTCATCATCTGCTTCTTCTGCTCCTCTTCCTCTCTCAGTGCAGTGATTGTAGCTTCTTCTTCATCTCTGAGAAACTGATGAAGCTTCTCAAACTGCTGTTTAATCTGACGCTCTGTGTGCTCAGCTTGAGACTGAAATCAAAATCACATTCACTTCAATCATCTCAAAGACGCAGCTGATTCTGGAGCGGCATTAAGAGTGAGTGGGGCAATGTGGGTTAGTTAAATACAACTTTAAATTTCTGAAGTACTAGCACTGTAGTAGTAGATGTTCTGTGTCTGTAGTGTGAAAATACACATTATCAATCAAATCATCAGGTAGAAGCATAATATCAGCAGCTCAGTGTCTGTTGCGCTAAAAGTTTGTTGCGCTCATGAATATTAATCAAATTATCTGCATTCATTTAAACTGAATTCACATTTATTTGTATAGCACTTTTCACAATACACATAATTTCAAAGCAGCTTTACAGAAATGCCACATTACAATTTAGAGTGATCTGTTATCAGAGGTAACTGTCTAAGTTATGTATTTCAGAAATGTACATATACAAAATCACAGTTAGTGAAAAATGTATTAATTTAAACAATGTAATAATTTAGTGTGGAAACAAGGAGCTCACTGAAGTAATGAATTCAACCAAACTAATTAGATCAAATGAAAATGTGGAAGATGAGCACTAGCCAATGGGATTAGGGCTGGAGCATTAGCCCCGCCCACTACTAAATAAACAGCTGACAGAGTTGTCTGTGCTTGATACACAAACTGTGTGTGTGTATGTGTGTGTGTGAGTGTGTGTGTGTGTGTGTGTCAAAAGAATCAGTCCGCACCTTGATGTGTTGAACGGTTTTCTTTCTTGTGAACCTTTCTTTAACGTTTTTATTGTGTTGAAGTTTCTCTTGTAAGGACTTCAGTGCTGTATTGAGCTCCTCCTGGAATTTAAAAAGAAAATCTTTAAGACACCATGCAGATATTTCTTTAGTATGATCTTATATTTATTGCATAAGCTTAAACAGGTGTTTATCCTCATCTTTAAATCCGTGTTACCTTATATGATGAAACCACTTCACCGATGGGTCTGAACGTGTGATTGACATGTTTCTGTGAATCTCTGCACACTAAACACACCGGCTGTTTGTCCTCCAGACAGAAGAGTTTGAGTTTCTCACTGTGTAAACTGCAGATCTCCTCAGACACTGATGAACGCCTCTTATTTCTCTCCTTCAGGAACGACTCACACAAGTTCTTTAATGCAAGATTACATGGAGGATGAATATTTGAGGATTTTCCCCTGCAGACAGGACACTCCTGAGTTTCCTTAGTTCTCCAGAACTGTTGAATACACTCTTTACAGAAACTGTGACTACATGATAAAAGAACAGGAGCCTTGAAGATTTCATTACACAAGTGACAAGAAAACTCATCTTCAGATAGTGAAGCCATTTTCTGTTTGAGCTCCAGCAATATAAACTTTACTTTTTGAATCAAGGTCTCAAAAAGGAATAACCAAGAGAATCACAAAAATCTGTCTGTTCAGAAGCAAATGTCTCAAATCTTGAAAGTCTTTCCTCTTTGTTCTTCATTGATCGCAGATTCTATATTTCTTTTGCCGAGACAAAGTTAGTAAGACAGAAAGAATAAATAAGAAGTCAGTCTCTTCCTGGTAAATGTTATAAGAGCCTGGAGTTTCTCATCATGTGAGTTTGTTTCCTCAATCTTTCCCCTCAAACCAACTAGTTCCTTTTGTCCTTAAAGTCCACCAAAACCATGCCTGTTCACAGAAAGCCACAGTCTCTTGTCTTAATGACTGCAGACCAGCGGCTCTGATTAAGTGTTTTATTAAGAAACACCTCCTGAGCACCAAACCAGAATCATTTGACCCACTGCAGGTTGTGTACAGTACAAATACATCCACATAGAATGCTATTTCTTTTACCATTCACTAAATTCTAACCCATTCGGAAAAAAAGGACAGTTATGTCTGATTACTGGCATTTAACACTAGCATGCCCTCAAAACTAATAACCAAGCTGCATAACCTAGGGCTAGTGAGCTTCCTCATAGCAGATCCCACCATGATCAGAAAACACTCATCCAACAACTTTGTAATGAACACAGGCGCACCTCAAGGCTCTGTACTCGGCCCTATGCTGTTCACTCTCTTTACACACAAGTGTGCCTCTGCAAAGCAGAGCAACATCATCATAAAGTTGACAGAGGACACCACAGTCATTTTTTTAATCTTTTAGACGCCAAACATGATTATTCTCCTGCGACGGACCCCCATCCTAAAATTTAAAAGACATTTAGTTTTGTGTATAAAGACCCAATTTATACTGTGAAAAATTCATATTAACATGTCTGAATATTGTTTGGTAAATATATTCATCATTACATACTGTTATAGTACTGTACTTATTTAGTAAGTTGTACTTTTTTTAATACAATTTTTTTTTTACATAGTGTTAATGTATTTATCAATGTGTAAATCATTTATAATCATCTTGGTTTTTGTTATATATTTTTCATACTTTTTCTCTAAACTTCACTAAAAAATGCTGGGTAAAAAAAACAAACATTTCTGGGTCATTTATAAACAACCAGCACCTGGGTAAAAATATTAAAACTAACCCAATTGTCACACTGTGTCTGTAATAATTGCACAAAGCAGGATAATCTAAACAAACACATCTTTATTATTCCACAAATTAACATAAAGAAGATCGCAGGAGCAAACTAACACAACCACATAAGACGATACTAGACAATGAAACAAAGGAAACTGAAAACTCAAATACACCGGGAAGGTACTCAGCTCAACGTAAACAGGTTGAGCTATATATTTTTTAAATTCAACAGAAGAAAGGAAGTCATACGGGATTGGATCAACATGAGAGTAAATGATGAAAGAATTTTAATTTTTGAAGAGCAATCCCTTTAAGAGCATTTATGAGAAGATATACACATACAAATATTGGAAACATGATGAGTGTAAAAGATGAAAAAAAAACTCGATCCAGACTTACAGCTGTAACTTTTACTGACTTTTGACCGGTAAAATCCTTAGAGAGGAAGAACAACAGAAGAATGGAAAGAGTGTGACAGTGAAGGTGGTTGTGAATGTGTGTAGATGTGTGTTAGTTACAGGATCAGAGAATGACACCGTTCCTCTGTCATAATCCAGATCAACTCTCACACGCTCAAGATCCTGTTCAACACGAAAACCAGACCCAGTCAGTCCGTACCGCCCACACCAGACATCAGAGTTAAAGAAAACACGTCTCTTCCTCTGGTTTGATGCTGTAGTTACTCCAAGACACCAGTATGAACTCTCTTTAACCTCCACATCACAGCTGTGTGTTCCTGAGTTAAAACCCTCTGAACCCAGAACACAGTGATACCAGTCAAATCTCTCTGGATTATCAGGAAGTGGTTGTTTGTTCTCGCTCCATCTCACACTGGTCAGATCATCAGACAGGATGAGATCTGGATTTGCAGTTTTTGGATCCAGAATCACAGGAGCTGATGAGACACAATCAACAGATGCTTTTATTCTGATCTTTATATAATGATCAAGAGTGAACCAAACACAGATTATTATGAATTATGACACTAGTCCTATTGATCAAACACATCAGATATTTTCCTCTGATCACTCTGTGTTTTTAGTTACTCATTTTTATTATCAGTGTTTAATGGCATCAGCGACAAACATTAAATGTGTGATTCAAATATTTGTGTCTCATCAAGAGAAACTGGTAAACTGGAAAAGTTAAAATCGCAATCAAACAATCAGAGCTGTTGAGATGAAAAACTGTAAAGAGATGTAAAAATTCTGTTCAGCATCATCTTATGTTCATTAAACTAGGTCTTAATGTGTGTGTATTTGTTTTAAATACTTTTAAATCAGAGTGAATGAACAGTGCTTTCTTCCACTCTCACTTGAGCAAGGCGCTTCAACCTCCAATCGCTCCCCGGGCGCCGCACCAAAAATGGCTGCCACTACTCCAAGTGTGTGTTCATGGTCTGTTTGTTCACAGTGTGTGTTTCAAGTCAAGTCACCTTCATTTTAGGCTTTTAACAATATAGATGGTTTTTAAAGCAGCTTTACAATGATAATAGGAAATGACAGTAACAGATTGTTTTGGCTTTACAGCAGCTCTAGAATAAAGTTATTGTCCAGCTAAGGTTAGTTTTGATTTATTGATTCACTTCATTCCGTTGCAAAGTATAGTTATTCACTTAGGGGCAGCTTACAAGACACCGTTCTAACAGAAAACCCTCAACGCGCTCCAGCCCGCTTATCCACACAAAACAGTGCCAGGTGGCTCGAGAATGCAATAGGTTCCAAGGTTAATCCTCCTCTGCTGAGATCTTCAGAGATTAAGGGGGCTTTTACACTGGGCTCGTTTGATGCGGTCCGAGCGCGATTGTTCCCGGCGCCCCCCGCAGCGTTGGTCTGGTTTCACACTCAACTTGATTCTATCGAACCCTGTTGCGTTTGCGTGCATATTTCGTCATCGCAAAGTGCACGGCGCATGATAGAAAACAGAAAGCGGGTCAATATATTGTGTTTTTTATTAATTCGCTGCTATTATGCGCAGCTGAGTGAACAATACAGGTTTACTGTGCATGTGTCACATAAGGTGGGCTTCTGCTGCTTGCAAACAGACTATTTTGAGGAGACAGTGGATTTTCAAATGTGTTGGCCTGATGCACGACAAATGCACAAATACACTGCCGGCTCAATCACTCACTGCCGGTAATTCATCAACACTATCATCCCTTACAAGTGTTTTATTTAACTGAATACATCACAATAAGCTAAAACGCATGCACAGGTTACTTTACTTCCTGAACAAGTGCGCACCCGAGTCCGTGTTGCTTTCACATTCACGTGAACCGTGGCACGGTTCGGGAACAACCGAACTCAGATCACCTCCTCCAGGTAGTCTCGGGTTCGATACCCAAGTGCGCACCCGGGTCCCATGACAGTGTTCACATTAGCGATTTTTCATGCGAACCGTGCCCCGTTCCGAACTAAACTGCCAGTGTGAAAGCCCCCTTAATCTCTTATTTTCTCTTCAGTTGATTTCATTTAAGGCTGTGGCTGAAGTCAGTTGTAGTTCTTGTGTTTCTCTGTCCTTCAGTGATTCTGCTTGTTAACAGCAGGTGTTCATCACTAATGCTCAATCATCTCTTAATTAATCACTTAATTATCTCATTAACTTTAACACTTTTAACACTCTTTAGATTGGGACAATACGTACTTGAGCAGTATTGAACATTACAGTTTAGCACTCACTCAGAAGAGTAAGCTAACTAAAGAAAACAGCCCATTTAAAATAAAATAGTCCCCTCTTGTAGCCATTATGTGAACTGCACTCCAAAGTATTGCAGTAAGGATATCACACTTACTCCCCCCTCCCCCACTTTTATGGTAGGATATTACTAAATATCCTAAAATACCCACCAGAAGTAACTTTACTATTTGAGAAATAGGAGGAAATTATTTTCCTCAGAACAGAAGAGTTTTTTTTAAGACATATGAAAGCAATAGCTTCTCAGAAATATTCTGATAACTTGTTACAGCTATGTTTTCAGCCATTTAATATAGTCCTGGAGATGAATAGGTGTGTGTCTTTCCCTTGTAGAACGACGTAACTGTACAGCTGGTGTGTCTAACTTTTCAGGCGATTAAAGCTCATCCTCAGCAAATGGCTCTGTTGTGTTCTGGCTTGAAATGGGTCTCTGGTCACCCTATATAAGCCTGGGCTGCGTCAGAGACAATTCATATAGAGACATGCCACTTCCTCAATCCTCAATACGACTATATAGGGAAAACCCATAATGCCAAAGATGGCAGTTGTATGCACATGTCCCGCCCCTCCCGCTGGAAAGCCAATCGTCTGCTTTTAACAGTCAAGCTGGGAAACATTAAGCCTATCGTCTGGTTCCACTGACGCACAGTTGAGGTCTGCGACAGCGGAGACGAGAACCCTTGCGCATGCGTAGTAAAAGTATAACTTGTGGGGAAAAAGGCGTTTTAAACCTAATTTTGGGGCAAAGTCAAACTTTTTCAGCGATTTTGATCATATTTTACTGCTGTTTCTATACATGCAGTTTTTATGTCCCGGTGACCAGTGAAAGTGCAGTTCTGACTCTCTGCCCATTAATTTCGATAGGAGCCTGGTCTTGTTAGTCCCAAATAGCAGCCTGGAGGCTTTGCCAAGATGGCGGCCAAGTGTGCCTAAAAGGACTTTGGCTGCGTTGAGCCCCGACAAAACGTTGCACGATGTTTTTTAAACAGAAACGGTGATGCGTTGAACACACTGTTCTGATGGTGCAAGAGTTGCAACTATGGCAGCTGAGAAGGCCATTCTTTGTGTTCTTTGTGAAGAATTTTCGGAGCCTGATTAAGTCGGTATAAATATGTTTAATACTACAAAATATGCCTGATGTTACAGTTACTGCACTTGCCGCCCAGAACACAAGAGAACATCCCAATCGAGTGAAGAGATTTGTGGAAACTGAAATGGAAGCACACATCTTACCTAATTCTGACTAAAACACATCTATATACTGACTTTATTTGTAGTTCATACTGTTTTAATACCCTGTATTTTCTTTCTCATTTTTAGGAAAAGCACTTAATTACCATTGTTTATTCCTATACCAATTACCATTGTTTATTCCTATACCAAATGTCGTACACTCGCAATGAAGCTACAAATATAAACTACATCATTATGTTGATATGCTTGTAAGTTTTATTGTAAAAATATAGGATGTCTTCTAATATCCTCAGTTGTTGCTTATACCGAGCTGCATCGAACACATTTGTAAATTACTTTCCTTGAACCCATTGTGTGAGTTCACTTTAATACAGCGTGCATTATATACATGTTGCTGCTGATTGGACTGCAGTTCTGACACACCCACCAAACAAGAGAAAACGTATCTCAACCCCTTTGCACACCGGTGCGCGTCGTTTCCAGGAAACATGAAGTTCAACCCGGAAACCGTAGCAAAACGTTGCGCACCGTTTTGAACTTGAACGTGCCCCTGGTTATCCCAGTCATTCTTTGTCTAATGTCATACAGGAAACCAGGAGAATGCACAGAATTGCAGCATCTTGTTTTTTTTAATGTTCTGCCTGTTATTCTTTGATTTCTTTGTGTTTGCCTTTGACCCTGTCATTTTTTGGACTGTTTACCTTGTGTTTTGACCTATTGCCTGTTTTGGATTATGTTCTTGGATTGCCCTTCATTTAAACTGCATTTGGATCCTCAACCCTTGTGTCTCGGAGCAGTTCATGACAGTATTATTCCATAATATATTCCCCAGCTAGCAGGGAACGTTCTCAGAACTTTGGCTAACATTCCCTATTAGGTTAATGTTTTAAAGAAATGTTCAAATAATGTTTTAAGGATGTTTTCTCATTGTTTCTATAAGGTTAAATGTAAACTAAGATATAACGTTTTAACTGTAACATTTTGAGGATGTTTTGGGAAAGTTGTTGAGATAAATGATTATACAATGTTCCATAATAACAAAGGAGGAACATTATCAAATCAACATTCGCAAAATGTTTTGAGGATATCATTGAGGCCTGAGAAGACAGAATGATCTGAACTGTCCTTTTCCTAATTAAATATTTAATTTGTCACCATTGTTGAGATTCTTACACTCATTCTTGATGTCCGTTTGTACCTACACAAAAAAAAAAAAATTCAGAACAAGTTTTAAGAAATCCTTATATTGAAAATTCTGGCTCTTATGCTGTGGAATCACTGTGATGCTGCAATCGACAATATATATAAATCAGAGTTTAGGCTCTAGATTAGTTTTGTATTTCAGATAAAATTGATTGTCAAAACATAACCAACATCTTCAGATGACATTTTCTATTTGGTCATCTGGCTATTTTAACTCACTTACAGCAGACAAGCAAAATCTAAAGTTAATCATTTAAGAGACAAGACCCCAACAAAAGCAAACACTGATCACCATAACGGTGGCTTACAGTTTGTGATTTTCTGCTTGTTAACATCAGGTGTCTTCAATAATACTCAATCATCACTCAATTAATCACTTAATTATCTCATTAACTTTTATCACTGGAGTTTTTGCTGCGTTCCTTTTAGGAGAACATTCTGGGAACCAAAGTAAAACTACCCGCTGAAAACATTATTAGAACTTCATGGTAATGTTCCCAGACAGTTTTTAGAACAAAGCATTTCTAGCTGAATCATAAAGGGATATAATGACTGCTGATTGAACTATCCTGCTCACGGTATATCCGAACAATATATTTTATAATACAACTATGATTTTATAAACATTCTATCCAAAAAGTTTTGTCTAGAGAACAATCTTAAAAAAAAACATGTAGTAACTTTTGGAGTACAAAATATTCTTAACTTTTTACAAAATAAGTGTACCCATAACGTATGTACCCTTGTACCCTGTAACCTTTCTGAGGAGATTATAACATGTATTTAGTTCTTAATGAACTTGAGAGACTGTTAATAGTTCCTCTAGTAACACATTATAAATGTAAACTCTTTGAGGATCTTAAAATACATATTTAAGTTCTTGAGTTCACAATATTATATTTGTGCTGCAGTGTTTCTGTGTGAAGAATCACAAATAAAGCCTTAAATATCTTTTCACTTTTACTCTGTTGAGTTTGTTCTGGACTAGATGAAGAAAAGAGAAACATTCTCAAAAAAAAAAAAAAAAAAAAAAAAGTTAATATTCATTACCAGAACTAGTATGATCTTTACTTTCTACAAACTGAAATAATCTAGTACTTTTGTGTCATGCATGATTGTGTAACAGCACAGATCTTCTCCAGACTCACTGTTTTGGACGATGTCCTGCATCTTCTTCCAGACTCTGAACGGCAGGTTGCCCAAGTATCGTGGAACATGAATCAAAGCTCCAAAAGCCATCTGTGGATCCGGCTGTGAGATCTGGACTCTGGAGGAACATTCAGGAGTCAGAACTGCAGTGAATCAGAACCAGAGAGACCAGAGACACCAGCAGATCACTTACCTTTCCATTGAGACTGGAAACTTCTGCAGAACAAACACACCATTTACCATCAAGATCTCAATCAATCATCAATCAATCAATCAATCAATCAATGATGTGAAATCAGACCTTCAGAAAGCAGACGTCATTGGCTTTCATCATCTCCTCCATGTCTTTAATTGTGTGTGAAAGAGCTGAGATGTGTGTGTTCATCTCCTCCAGCTTCTCCTTCATCATCTGCTTCTTCTGCTCCTCTTCCTCCCTCAGTGCAGTGATTGTAGCTTCTTCTTCATCTCTGAGAAACTGATGAAGCTTCTCAAACTGCTGTTTAATCTGTGGCTCTGTGTGCTCAGCTTGAGACTGAAATCAAAATCACAATCACTTCAATCATCTCAAAGACGCAGCTGATTCTGGAGCGGCATGAAAAGTGTCGGGGAAAATGTGGGTTAGTTAAATACAACTTTAACTTTCTGAAGTACTAGATGATCTGTGTCTGTAGGGTGAAAATACACATCGTCAATGAATCATCAGGTAGAAGCATAAAGTCACTCCACCTGTTTCTACTCCAAATTAAAGTTCACTAAATAGCAGAGGTGTCAAATCCAGGGTCGGAAAGTAAAATTCCTGCCATATTTTTATTTCACCCATGAACTCACACAGCAAAAACTCCTGTGTTAAATGAACTCTCATGGGAGATTATTTGGCTCCAGACTCAATATTGTTAAAGTGTTAAAATATGTGCTAAATCAACAATCAAGTGTGTTAAAGTTAATGAGCTGATTAAATGATTAATTGAGTGATGATTGAGCATTATTGAAGACACCTGATGATAACAAGCAGAATCACTGAAGGAGCAAATCTAAATGATTAGTCACCATTAGGGAGATCAGTGTTTGTTTTAGTTGGGCAGGTGACCTTTAAATATTTAACTTAATCTTTTGTTTTACTGCTGTAATTGAGTTATAACAGTCAGATGGTATTATCTTTACACATAATCATCATTAGATCAGTGTCACTGAGCTCATTTAGAGCCTTCTCTTAGCTTAAAAGCATGTTGGTCTTTGCGGAATCACAGAGTTTCTAAATAAAAAAACCCCAGAATTTTCTGTATAATCTAAATGATTTCTTTAAAGTAGTAAATCTCTATTTTAGGCACACACAGACATCAATATTCAGTGTATGAGTCTCAACAATGGTGACAAACAGAAAATTCAATTAGGAAAAGGAAATTACTAAGAAAATTCAGATCATAATTTATTCATACCGCAATGCATGATGGGAGCCATGGATGAGTTTTGATTGGTGGCACCCAGAATGCACTGCAACATGCTTTATTTTTGTCACCATTGGTGAGAATTACAGGCTGATTCTTGATGTCTGTGTGTCCAAAGTCCAAATTTCAAACAAAATTCTTTGGATCAGAGCCACTTTTAAGATATATTTTAGGTTATATTGAAAAAGCAGAATGTAGTATACTGTACACTTATATTCTGTTATAATCAATAATGTAAATTTTTAATGAATTTGATGATTCAGGTCAATATGAACATGTGATTTCATCTAAACATAACCAACACCACTTGACCAGCTTTTCTTGTTGTTCATCTGCCAGTTATAATTCAGTTACAACAGTCAAACAATAAAAACTAACATTAACAGCTTAAGGGTCAAGAGCTCAACTAAAGTAAACACTGACCACCATAATGGAGACTTAAAAAATGTGCCTTTGTCCTTCAGTGATTCTCCTTGTTATCATCAGGTGTCTTCAATAATACTCAGTCATCACTCAATCAATCACTTAATTATATCATTAACTTTAACACTCTTGAGTCTGGAGCCAAATAAACTCCCATGAGAGTTCATTAACACAGGAGTTTTTGCTGTGAGTTCATGGGTGAAATAAAAATATGGCAGGAATTTTACTTTCTGACCCTGGGTTTGACACCTCTGCTACATAGCAAACGATTTTAAAAGACAAAATCGTCTGGCTTTTACTAATGCTTATTTAGAATAACAATTTTGTATGATTTATATATTAGATATACCCTTAATCGATCACACATGTACAATTTTATTTTATCAATTATTATTATGAACAGTTCAAATTAATTAATATATAAAGGCATGTTCAATTCTCTCTATACTTTTATCAACTGTACAACTTTGTACAATAAGACTTTTTCTTTTAGTTGTCCTCATTCATAGACATTTATTTTCTTCTTGCTGTGTAAATTTATTTAAATTCTTAATATTTTTCAATCTCATAATATTCTGCAGAATAGAGAAGTGTTTTGCAGTTTCACTCTTTCTCAGCATGTGATTAACTGTTCGCTACTGATGTCACAACTAAACTCCTAAAATCAGGATCAAAGCCTGAGTTGACAGAGAAGTTGATGATCAGCATCATGGTACCAACAAAGCCTGGTTGGATAGGTTTGGTTTAATCAACTCAAAACTAATCCAGCAACCCTGAATTTGTTCAACTACCATCATGGTACCGGCCCCAGGCATACTGCGCTTGATCATCTTTATACACAAATGGTTGGGTGTTTCAGTCAATAAAGGAACATGCAAGTATGTCTGACAAATCAATTCAGTTGTTCTAATCAAACTTGCGCTTATGCCAAAAGAATCAATCCTCACCATGATGTGTTGAACTGTTTTCTCAAACTCTTCTTTAATGTTTTCATTGTGTTGAAGTTTCTCTAGTAAGGACTTCAGTGCTGTATTGAGCTCCTCCTGGAATTTAAAGAGAAAATCTATAAGACTCCAGATATTTCTGTAATATGATCTTAGATAGCAATGTTTTTCTGGCTCAGCTCCAGTCCTCACAGCCCTTTTTCCCTCTGCCCACATCCTGCAAAGAATGACGGCCCTGGAGTGGCACAGATATGGATTAAAGACAAGGGCCAAACATGAGCCATAACTGGCCCGAGTCTCAGCCAATTACTGACGCATAACAGGGTCTGCACTGGGCCTGAACAGGTTTTAGTATTAGTACCGATTCTCAGCCTTAAAGGGATAGTTCACCCCAAAATGTAAATTCTGTCAGTAATTACTCACCCTCATGTTGTTCAAACCCCGTAAGACTAAAGACTAGTTCATCTTCAGAACACAAATTAAGATATTTTTGATTAAATCTGAGCACTGGATCACTGAGCGTTTGTTTTTGGCAAACACTGCTGCCAGTCATTTGTCCGTTTTTTTTTTTTTTTTTTCGATCAGTAGTGAGGAAGGAAATAAATATCCAGCACATGAATTAAAATACTGTGTATTTAATGACAGCATATGAATAAAATTGTGCCCCATGATAAACAAAGTTATTGAAATATTGAATGATTGGTTAAATGATCACAGAAATTTTCAATTAAATATTTTAGTATTGTTTAAAATTCAACTTTGAAATGCCATGTCATAACAGATGAAACGTTATCATTTCAAATGAAGTAAACTGTACGTCAGTCAAGTCAACTGCATTAAAGTGCACTAAACTGGCCTAAGATCTCAATCCTGATTTGGATCAGTTGATCACTGGATTGATCTGACACACACTCCTCACACCAACAGTCGGCCTCATGCTGTTTGCCGTGATCATGCTCTGCCATCATTGCCACACATGAACCAGATGTAGCTGCCAGAACACATGCCACTGACGACAGGAGGCCAGCAGTGCCAGCGTGAGGACACATCTGAGCCAAGATCGCTTGCTGTGTGGGATAATACATAAGCTAAAACAAGAGTTTATCCTCATCTGTAAATCTGTCTTACCTTAAAATCTGGAACCACTTCACCGATGGGTCTGAATGTGTGATTGACGTGTTTCTGTGAATCTCTGCACACTAAACACACCGGCTGTTTGTCCTCCAGACAGAAGAGTTTGAGTTTCTCACTGTGTAAACTGCAGATCTCCTCAGATACTGATGAACGCCTCTCATTTCTCTCCTCCAGGAACGACTCACACAAGTTCTTTAATGCAAGATTACATGGAGGATGAATATTTGAGGATTTTCTCCTGCAGACAGGACACTCCTGAGTTTCCTTAGTTCTCCAGAACTGTTGAATACACTCTTTACAGAAACTGTGACTACATGATAAAATAACAGGACCGTTGAAGATTTCTTGACACACGGGACAAGAAAAATCATATTCAGATAGTGAAGCCATTTTCACTGTTTGAGCTCCAGCAAAATAAACGTTACTTTCACTTTGTGAACGATGGTTTTAAAAATATAAGAATTACAAAATCGGCTGCCTGTTCAGAAACAAACTTTGCAAAGTTCCTGATTGAAAGAGTTGCTCTTCCTTTATTGATCGCTGATTCTTTTTTGCCTTTGTTGAAAGAGAAGAGAGTCGGGACAGGAGAAATAAATCAGTCTTTTCCTGGCTGTAAGTGTTGTAAGAGGATGGAGTTCCTGATCACCTTTGAACAGGTCAGAAAGGAACATCAGTGTTTCTTCAGGTTAATTTGTAACAAAATGCATTCAAAATTAACACATCGAAACAATCAAGTAATACACACACGTCTGCTTATCGTGTTGATTGTCTGTGTTTGGAGACGCAAGCTAATTTGAGTAAGGTTAATTACTCAAGCAGAAGTAAATTTATAATGTCAATAACTACTTGAGTAAGAGTGAAAAAGTATCCAATGATGATAATCCAATGATAATGAATAATAATAATAATAATCTAATGATCCAAACATCATAGGTGTCAAATCCTGGGTCAGAAAGTAAAATTCCTGACATATTTTTATTTCACACATGAACTCACACAGCAAAAGCTCCTGTGTTAATGAACTCTCATGGGAGTTTATTTGGCTCCAGACTCAAGAGTGTTAAAGTTAATGATATAATTAAGTGATTGATTGAGTGATGACTGAGTATTATTGAAGACACCTGATGATAACAAGCAGAATCACTGAAGGACAAAGGAACATTTTTTAAGTCTCCATTATGGTGGTCAGTGTTTACTTTAGTTGATCTCTTGACCCTTAAACTGTTATTGTTAGTTTTTTTTGACTGTTGTAACTGAGTTATAACTGTCAGATGAACAACAAGAAAAGCTGGTCAGGTGGTGTTGGTTATGTTTAGATGTTGACATTGACCTGAATCACTGAACTCATTAAGAAAGTTTACATTATTGATAACAACAGAATATGATTATGCAGTATACTATTTTCTGCTTTTTAAATATAACCCAAAATATATATTAAAAGTTGTTCTGATCCAAAGAAATTTGTTTGGACTTTGGACACACAGACATCAAAAATCAGCCTGTGATTCTCACCAATGGTGACAATAATAAAGCATGTTGCAGTGCATTCTGGGTGCCACCAATCAAAACTCATCCATGGCTCCCATCATGCATTGCGGTATGAATAAATTATGGTCTGAATTTCTTAGTAATTTCCTTTTCCTAATTGAATATTCTGTTTGTCACCATTGTTGAGACTCGTACACTGAATATTGATGTCGGTGTGTGCCTAAAACAAAGACTTGCTACTTTATCAGAACAACTTTAAAGAAATCATTTAGATTATACAGAATAATCTGTGTTTTTTTATTTAGAAAATCTGTGATTCTGCAATGACCAACATGCTTTTAAGCTATGAGAAGGCTCTAAATGAGTTCAGTGATACTGATCAAATGATGATTATGTCTAAACATATTACCACTTGATCACCTTTTCTCTTTGTTAATCCGACTGTTATAACTCAATTACAGCAGTAAAACAAAAGATTAAGATAAGTATTTAAAGGTCACCTGCCCAACTAAAACAAACACTGATCACCCTAATGGTGACTAAACATTTAGATTTGCTCCTTCAGTGATTCTGCTTGTTATCATCAGGTGTCTTCAATAATGCTCAATCATCAATCATTTAATCAGCTCATTAACTTTAACACACTTGATTGTTAATTTAACACTCATATTTTAACACTTTAACAATATTGAGTCTGGAGCCAAATAATCTCCCATGAGAGTTTATTTAACACAGGAGCTTTTGCTGTATGAGTTCATGGGTGAAATAAAAATATGGCAGGAATTTTACTTTCTGACCCTGGATTTGACACCTCTGGTTGAGCGTGTGAACACAATGGCCAATCACAGACATATATGTTGAGCACGTGAACACAATGGCCAATCACAGACATATACGTTGAGCACGTGAACACAATGGCCAATCACAGACATATATGTTGAGCGTGTGAACACAATGGCCAATCACAGACATATATGTTGAGCACGTGAACACAATGGCCAATCACAGACATATATGTTGATCACGTGAACACAATGGCCAATCACAGACATATATGTTGAGCACGTGAACACAATGGCCAATCACAGACATATATGTTGAGCGTGTGAACACAATGGCCAATCACAGACATATATGTTGATCACGTGAACACAATGGCCAATCACAGACATATATGTTTATCACGTGAACACAATGGCCAATCACAGACATATGTTGATCACGTGAACACAATGGCCAATCACAGACATATATGTTGAGCACGAGAACACAATGGCAAGCGCTCAAATGCTAGAGGGAAATGCAGGTATCGTCACATTTCTAAAATTTCAGTACCGACTTGGTACCGAGGTCTGCACTTTTGACAACTCTATGTATCATATAATGTGACTGCGTAAAATATCTTATTCCTTCAGAAATTCTCCTTCCATCAGCTCAACTGCGAGCAGTGACTCAGGGAACACTGACGAGATTCAAGACGAGTCAGACAAGGATGGAGAGACGGAGGAGCCAATCAGCTGATACCTGCCCAGCCCCGCCCCGCCCTCTTCCCCCCACGAGCTCCAATCAGCTCTCGGGCCACCCAGCAATCGGCCAATGGCTTTTTACTGAGGGACAGAGCCCACTCCCACAAACCCAAAATCCTGGAGGTGCTTTACCGTCTCCGAGTCAGAGTGGGGCGGAGTTGATGAGGGTTGTTTTTGTGCTTGACATCAATATCGATGCGTCACACGGTGCAACAGCTCTGCTATGAATCGGATCAGTCCCAGCCAAAATACGTCACACAAAACACCTGATCAAACCCAAATCCATATCTTGATGAACTGGAAACGTTCAGTAACACATCAGACTGACAGCCAATCAGACCAAAACGGACTGAACCCCCTCTGATCAAACGCATCAGAATGATCTCCTTAACATTTGTGGCTTTTTATTTTTCTAAAAACTATTTCAGAAATCAACAGTTTACTGCAGAAACATTTCGGCCTTCTAAGCCCCGATCCGTCGCGAAAGTGGAACACAGAACAAGCTCAGGTTCTATGCAATCGGCCTTATTTCGTGATCTGTGTTTATGATTTGCCTTTGTTTGCAGCGCAGGCGGTTTCCTCTGTTATGTTCAACGCTCATGTGTTTTAAAGTGTTGCCCACGCCTCACAATGTTTACGCACAGAATCTGTGGAACAGCGTCGCATCATTTTGAGCTGCAACCAATGATGATTGAAGCTTTTTCAAGGGTTACAGCTATGTGCCTAAATACTGTATATATTGCAGGTTCATTTTGGATGGCCTTATTGCATTTTCACTACTTTTTAAAGTTGCACTCATTATAATCATGAGGGAAATAATCAAATATGTTTTGTTGATTGTATGGGGACTTTCTTGATGTCTAAGCTCATTTCTTTGCCAGGCTAAATAGTCAAGAATTTTGGTTTTGAATGTATATAGACCATGTCCCAGCCAACAGGGAACGTTCTGGCAATGTTCTCTCAAAATTATGAACAAACGATCTTTTAGTGACGTTAATAGAACTTTTTAAAAAAAAGTTATATGGTCTTTAATAATGTTCTCTAAATGTTAGCACAAAAACATAACTTTTTTAAATGTTACTACTTGTCTCAGAATGTTCAGAGAGCATTCAAAAGTAACAATCCCAGAATGTTTGCAAAATGGAATGTTTCTTTAATATTTTTGAAACATTTTTTTTTTTACCTAGACTTTTTGAATGTTCAGAGAACATACTTTGTCAGCTGGGGTTGGGTTTATCTGAAATCATACCCATGTCTATAAATATATGTAAATTCAATAGTTACAAAAGCAGAGGATCATGGGACACGTTGCATTGAGGCCCTCATGATGGCTGCTGTTCGGTACAGATTCAGCATCTGTTTTCATGGATATGGCTTATAAAGTTTCTGTATCTATTGCCTTCGTTTGTCTTGCTTGGTGTCTTTTGGCTCTTTATATTTTGCATTTTAATCTTGTATGTTCCTGGGTTAAAAAACTTGTTCATACGTATTATTTTAATTATATTAATCTAAAAATATGGGAAAATTTGATGGGTTTATTAAACTGATAAGTGATTTAATTATAAGCTCAAAGATGTAATTATAAGCTCAAAATATAGTTGCAGAGGGTTTTTAAAAAATATATTTGTAGTAAATAAGTTGGTGGGCATTGTTTTTTTTCATTCATTTTATTAGCTAAAGAGCTGATATCATATTTGATAAAATCATCTGTAAATTTTGCAATTTGTTTTTTGTATTTGATATCCAAATCTATCAAATATGAAATAAAGTCTGGCTTTTGAATTTTATAAATGTATAAAATTCACGTTTTTATATTGTTCAGGGGATCCAGGGCTAATTTGGATGCTTCTACCTAGAAAAAAATAAAACCTGCACTGAGTCCTCGCCTTTTTTAACCTGAAACACTGTTGATCTATTTTTTTTATTGTTTATGGTGAAAATTAAGCAATTTTTTGTCTTTTCTGAATCTGGATCCTTAATATGGGTCAGATGCCTCTTGTCAAAATCTATTTTATGATTTATAAACAAAGAATTGGGCAAAGGGCAGCATCGCAAGGTGAATTGGAAAAAGTGCATGTTGCGTGTTTTCTGATTTAATTCCATTGTTCAGTCTTTATAGAGAAAACATGAGAAGCATCTCTGCAAGTATCCAAAACAAAGGTATGATTTGGTAAATATTGAACTTGAATGTTGTGTTCAGAAGGAGCTTTCTAATTGAAACTACACACAAAATCGAGCTTGTGTAGCGCTTGTATTCACGTACTTGCATAGAATTGGTTTTGTCTGCACATCAATTATACTGTTTTTAAGGGTAAACGCATTAGCTTATCACATCATGCCTTGATCAATGAATGTACAGAATTTCAGATGAGCTCATAGAAAATGTTAGTTCATCAGACACAAGATAAAACACTGGATGTTATTGCTCTGTTGGGTCACGTTAGACTTATTTTACATCACATTACATAACTTTGACCGTATGAGGTCTTTTCTGAAGACGGGTTTTGTCGGCCAAGCTGCAGATACAGTGACGTTGCACAATTACTTTTGAATTTAATATGGAATTTCTAATAGAGCATAAAACACCAGTTCATTAGATCCCTATCAGCAAGTGACGCATCAGCGAGCTTCACAGAAAGCCTATACAACAGATTTAGTTTCTGTAAGTTAGTGGCTTTCGCAACATCTGTGGCCTGCATCCTTCTCACTGCACTGTTTCTTTTTATTATAATTACTGACATCTGAAATGATCAGCGCACGTACATTAGAACATTTCTCTGTCATTTGTTTATGCCGATGAGTTTTCCTGGTGTGTGAGCAACTGGTGTATGTTTCAAAATAATGAATGTAATTGGTGCTGGGTCAAAAAATAAACATAATTGATTCATTTGCTTTATTGAGGTCCTTTTGTTCATAAGGATTAAGTTTAACAAAACTATTTGTTTAGAGTTAATGGCCATGAATGTAGACTGTGTTCATTTCGATGATACACTCACTAAGGAAGCAGAGAAAGTATTATTTTTTTAAGTTCAAATCCTTTTTATCAAAAAAATGTAAATTTTTTGACAAGGCAAGTTTATTTAATTGGTAATTCAAAGTGCTTTACATTTAAAAAGTAATTAAAAATAATCATAAAAATAATAACATGCATAAATCAAAAAGTAAAAAAAAAAAAAGATTGCCAATTTATATAAAAGTGCATTTAAAAACAAATAATAGAAGAGAATGAGACGTAAATAAGATTATAAATATAATTTATTTATTATTCAGTGATTTGTCTGACTCAATTCACTGCACTATTTTTTTAGTGCCAAAGGTATTAAGCACATAATGCTTTTCCTGCACTATAAAACCATCCAATTTATTAAATGAAACAAATTAATTTTTCATTTCATTTAGGATAGAATTATTGTTTAATAAATTGAAAAGTATTAATCAATTGCTCGTTGGTCTAGGGATTTGATTCTCTTGGGGTGCAAGAGGTCCCGGAGGAGCCCTGCCTGCAAGCGCTGAGATTTGAAGGGTTTTCAGGGGTGACCAAAAGTCTAGCTTTGCTTCATGGATTTTCCTGGACGGTTCCATGGTGTAATGGTTAGCACTCTGGTCTCTGAATCCAGCAGTCATTTGACTGAAAAGCCTTCAGAAACTGGCCGTGCAAATAGAAGCTCTGCAGTTGTGATTCCCAGGAGGATCAACTACAAAACAACAGTGACTTAATATATGCTACCTGAGCACTGGACATTAGTTGAGCACTAGTATTGTGCTACTATTTACCTTTTCACATAGAAGAGCATGTATCCGTTTTTCCCAACGCTGCGTGATGCCTTTGCCCAGCTAGTGCGAGTGATGCTGGCGTCACTGCACTCGAGCCAATCGGAGCTGCTGAAGTCCCTTACATGACTGATGTAGTGCCCTACACCACAGAGGAACTTTAGTATGAAGCTTAATGAGTGAATGAGATGTCTGGAAATTTAGAAGAAAGTCTTACCACAATATAAACTGCTGCCCAGATGGGATACGACTCCAGCTAGTCTGTAGTGTCCGCCGCAATCTGATGCCTCCATCTGTTGAACACAAACTCGGATTATTAGATGGTGCTGCATTTCAAATGTTTATGAACATCCTCTATTTTCTTCATTCTATCTATCTATCATCCATTTATCCATCTATCTATGAATTGCTGTCTCTATCTTTCCTGTGGTACTGCGGGCGCAACACTATTCATCTTCCTTCTCCTTTGCTGATGATTTGGCCTCGTTCTGTCTATCACTGTCATCTCCCTGCTCTCTGTTAAACATCATGCATCAAATAAGAAAACACTTCAGTACTTATTCAATGCTTAAACATCTTTTAAACGTTGTCTTTCATAGCAACTGTATTCCTAGTGCTGTCTTTTAGAGTCATTGGGGTGAGTGATCGATCCCGAAGTGTCCAGCAGAGGGCAGATGTTTGATGAACTGACACGCACCTGAACTAGAGGACAGTGAAAAACCTTCTGGAACGTCCAGTCTATCTTTCAGTTTGCTCATTGAGGATCTTACGTCGAAGCGCATGACCAGAAGAACCAGCAATCTGTAGAGACATTCAAATGATCAGAAGTTATAAACTAGCGCATTCTGAGTTATTCTGCAGGGAACCGACTAATAAACTAAGTTTCATACCGTGGAAAGGTGAGTAACTGCAGGGCTTCTGAGGCTGCAGTGCCGGCACACTCACTGCAGGAGCATTCAAATGAAGATGTCTGGAGAAAAGAAAAAAGACTGATATCAGCCAATCAGAAACTACATCCTCCTGCTGATATATAATCAGTGCTGTCACTCACTTTGAAGTACTGCTGCAGGCTGTCAATGAGGCTTCCTATAGGGCTGATGACCAGCGAGAGATAGTTGCAATCCTCACTGAAGCTCCTCTGGAAGCCACAGCTGAAACGACAGAACATTAGCGTCACATATATAAGTCTGAGAGTCTTAAACGAGTGCGGGTGTGGATGTGAGATGATACCTGTCACAGGTGCGCAGGCGGTTGAGTTTGAACTCCATGTTGGCAACGGGGCAGGTGTATTTAGGCCAAACGCTCTGCAGAAACTCGCCCTCCTCCTTCAAATGCGACAGATAGACCATTAAGAATTCATGGGCGTCCTGAGAGGAGAAAGAGTGAAGGACAATGAGGTTATTTTATGAACAATAATACATCTGAGCATATAGATCCGGTTCATCGTCTCGCTCACCTGCTGATGGTCTCCCCAGAAATCCGGATGGCGAGTTTCAATGCCTCTCTTGACTGCAGACAAGATCTTCATCTTTAGCGTCACATCATTGCCTGTTAGCCTGGTCAACTGCAGGTCAGTAAGCGCCCTGGAGAGAAGATCGTAAAGAACTGCTTTAGTATTGCAGCTTGGAAATTGTAATTTTTTCATTTAGATTGAAATATAATAATGTTGCACAAATTCAGTGTTGGGTTTATTATGATAAAAAATAAAACTATTAAAAAGAAATGTTATTTGAAATAAAATAAAGGTTAAAATAAAATAAAATCATGAATATATTTAAATTATTAAAGCAATAATTATTAATAATAAAATTAAACATTTAAATAATATTTAATTTGTACTATACTAACATACAAAACCGAATTTAAAAATGGATCAAAACTAGCTATATAAACACTAATAAAAATGACAAAATAACACAAAAAATTACAAAAACTTTAAAATTGAAAATGAATAAAATAACTAATAATATCCCAATGATACAACAAAAATCGCTGACCTGAGCATTGTACTCCCCTCATTCCACTGCTCCCGCTGGGAAAGGACGTCGTCCCGGAAGGGGGAAGCAGTGAGGAGGCACTGCAACACGGAGTTCATGTAGCAAGTATTCCCTAAATTAGGAAAACTGTGACAGGAGGCATTCAGTTAGTCTGTGAAAAGCACATCATATGGGAGTATGTGTGTTCAAGCATATCCAACATTTACCCCAAGTGCTTGATTTTAGCTGGCGATGCTGTCAACACATCAGCCAGCTTAACATCCTCCTCCTCCGCGTCTCTCTGCTGCGGGACCTCGATCTGCTCAGGCTGGGGACCGCACTGGATGAGCTGCAGTATCTCAGTCTGAGACAGACCGTTAGACTCCGCCGTCACAGTGGCCAGCACATCGAGAACGCTGGGAAGACATCAGCAATGTGTTAATATTCCACTTGTCCATGTGGGGTTTGATTTTAACTATAGTCTGCATTAAATCAACAACTCAAGTCAGGCAATTTTACAAAAATTCATGCTATTAATGTTTATCGTAATATCTAAAAGCCTTATAGGTGCATTTAGCAGATTAGCGCTGGGCGATAATACAGTTTACATTTTGCAATGATACAAGAAATCAGGCAGTTGAGATTTAATTCTGGGTTATTAATTAATTATGTGCTGATATAGAGATCAACACAACATTTATTCACCCACCAGTCAAGATCCACATCCACATCAGAGGCGGGTTGATCTCCGGCTGCATCTGTGAAGAGATTAACAACGCAGTTTGAGTTATTATGCACCACATATTAGACTAATTAATCATAGAGCTGTAATAAACTTCTCTAACCTTCAGGAGCCACTGTTCCCTGAAGGTCCGCCAGCAGATCAATCCTCTCGCTCTCGTCGGAGGAATTCCCCGGAGCGCTGGAAGAGCCACAAGCTCTGCTGCTCTCCAGATCTGATGGTTTGCTTTCTGCAGATGAGGAAGAACCATCACTGTTGCTGGAGGAGGTGCTCGACTCTTTGGGTACGGCTGTGAACGAACCATAGTACTGTCTTTATGAGATATTTTAATGTACAGTTATATAAAAAAGCCCTAGTCCACATCACTTTTTAAGAAATAATTACACCAAAGCTAACCAACATCTGTGAGAAGACAATAATTTAGTTTTTGTTGTGCACACTCAAGCTTTACTATACACTTGGACAGAGAGATGATGTAAAAACTTGAAAGCATTCCCTTACCTCTGATGGCTTCTTTCTCCTGGATGGCAGGCAGCAGATCAAGCTCTGGATCAGAGGATCCACTGACTGCAGGTGAGGAAGAAGCATCAGTGTGTGTGTCGATGCTGGATGTGTGAGTGTCCATGGACTCGTCCAGCTCAGAGGAGGACACACACGGCAGAATCAGCAATAGTATTCTGCGGAAAGCCCGGCGCAGATATGGGAATTTGCGTTTCCGGGAGGAGGAAGATTTGGGAAGATCTGCAGGTGCAGCGGCTGAGACCACCACATCTGGAGAAGATGACATAAACACGCCACACTTCTTCTTCTTCTGCTCCTTTTTGGTTTTTCGGTCCATTTTGTCACACAAAATGTCGCTAACCATTTTCTAAAGAGAAAATAAACATAATTCAGAATGAAAAACCACACTCACTGTAGTTAACAGTAGGGCTGGGTATTGAGATTCATTTCACCATTCGATTTCAATTCACAAGCTTGCTATTTGATTTGATATGGAGAACTATACAGGGAACACTCCAGGGTTAAAAATAAGAACTGAATTGTATACAAACATTTAAATTGCACTTAAGGCAGTTTTTATAATAATATAGTTATAACTGTTCCCTGTATGGTTTACAACATTAATTGAGAATTGTTTTTCCTTGAGAAAAGTTGACATGTAACTAAACTGATATATTTAGATTTTACATATATTCATTAGCAGATGCTGCTATCCAATGAACATCCAAATGAATCGATATCGATTATAGAACCAAATAGCAAGTTTGTGAATAGAAATTCAGAAAATCTAATCGATAAATGACAGATTAATTCAAACATACATTCAATATTGACAAACAGGTCAATAAAAATATAATAAATGTGAGGATTCACATTTGAAGTTATAATGTGAAGTTATAATATATAATAAATGAAGTTATACATTTAAGTGTATTTAGAATACCGAAAGTTTAATTGAGAAACCTCTATAGAGTTTATTTTTCAAGCTGATAGTTTATTTCCACTGAATGACTTTTCTGAGGTAAAAGTGACATCGTTTACAAGCTGTTTTACTGATGTCTTTTCGCGGTTGAAACACTGATTGATCGATTATATGAGACATGATATTGATATTGATTTTGGTCTCTAATAAAGAGGAAGAGATGATCGGTTAATTTGCCGCTTGAACTGACTAAGCGATATCGGTCTTGCGCCACAGTAAGAGCGCCAAAAAGACTTTTAAACACACCTCGATCAAATATTTACTTGAGAAAAGTGTGACACACTAGCCCAAGTTTTTTTTCCAATAGGCACTAAGCCAGAAGTACTTCAATTGTGACTTACCTTACTCCTGCACGTCTACACCTGAGTGCATTTACACGAGCTCTTTATAGCCGTTGACGCTGTGACGCATTTCGCGTTGCTGTGTCTGTGACGTCATGACAAGGCTACCTAGCGGAATGTGTTTTCATTTGAATTGTTTTCATTTGAATCAGATGCTTCTCGGACAGCAGCACGAATAACGTGTTTTTTTTTTTTTTTTTTTTACAAACAAAGTCTTTGATAATAATAAATATTAATACATTTGATTTATAATGCACTTTTCATTTGAGAACAAATCTCAAATACTACAGAGTACATATTTCAAGATGTGAAAAACAGATGGCACTTACCCTTCTCTATTATTTTGTTTTACATTATTATATTTTGTTGTATTTTGCGTATATGTCAAGCATTCCACCAGTATTTTCTGAATGCCTGTGATTTTATTTCGTAATTGGGTAAATCTCTCTTAATTTTTCTTGCTGTGTGGTAAAAGTTTGACTTATTCCAACAATAAGTGAAACGTTGAATTTTCAATATAAAAGCCGATTTATTATATAAAAAATATACCGTGTATGCTAAGTTGACAATTATGTAGTACAAAAAAAAAATTAATTACAGTGTGCAAATCATCCTTCCCTCGTTATTTTGACCTGGACATTTTTTTAATCATTTTTATTTTTTTAATTGAGTGTTTGTCGGAGGGGTCCAAGACCCCATAACTTTTGTCGCACTTGAACCATGAGAAAAATGCGAGGAATGCTTCAGTACACAGAGAAACCTAAAAATGCTCAAAATTCAAACTAAAAATGCTAAAACTTTACCAAAAAATGATTTAATAATGTCTACATGTGTATCTGAATGCATACTGAAGTGAAATCAGGACCCAGAGGAACAGATCATATGCTCCAAATAAGGCAAAGTCCTTTAAGGCAAAAATATAAATTGTATATAAATTGTCTCTGTATAAAGCCATCTAGTGGCAAGAGTCATGAAATATCATGTTATATTATTTTTTTTCCACTAGAGGTCGGCAAAGACACCCAATGTAAGATATTTTGAGCTGAATTAAAAGGTTTGGGTTTAGGCATGAAATGAAATTGTGAGTTATTTTGAATTTAAGTTGAAAAAATGTGAGGAATGTGCTTAAATTACTAAATTACTTTTTAATATTATTATTTAATTACTTTTTAGTAATTTAGAGGTAAATATTTTATTTAATTTTTTTTAAATCTCCAATTTTTTTTAAATTAGAAATAGACTAAATATGATCAAAACAAAATAAAATAAACTTTAAACAAGAAGCAGTTGTCTTTCAGCACTGGAATAAACATAAAAAGCCTAAAGTCAAATATCCATACATGTTTTTTTGCATATAAATAAATATGTGCATTTATACACACAGCCTGCACACTTTCCACTAAGAGATACATAATTTCAGTGAGCCGTTAAAAAAATGATTTTCTAATTTATTAGAAATTTTACAAACTAATGAAATGGCAACCTGTTACATTGTTATAAAAATACGGATTTTACCTTATTTTATTTTATTCTTTATTTGACAGGGACAATGGACAGTAAAAAAACTGCCCCAGAATTAGCTACAAAGGGCAGCCCCCCTGGGCAGGGGCATATAATATTCATTATATTAAAAACATGTCAAATAAAACAATTGTTCATGGTCATGTTATTTGTCAACTACTAACTATAGCCTAGGCACAAAATCTGCAGTGTTACTTCAATTGAACTACAACCCAGTGTTGTCTCAATCTCTATAGAGTTCAAAAATAGAAGTGCTCGGGGTTTTTTTTGTTTGTTTGTTTGTTTGTTTGTTTTACCAGCTTTGAAGATTTCAAGAGAAGTTGGAAAAACACAATTATATTGCAGCTGCTGGACACTTCGGTGTTTGCCTGGTCGGAAGGGATAACGTGTTTGAGATACATGACTAAGAAGAACAAGGTTATATAGGCCTACATCTTTCCATATCATTAATACAACAACGAAACTGACAGAACCAGAAAGAGCTTGATTGGCAAGTAATCCTGTGTTTACACACACTAGGAATTTGTCTTGGTGACAGGAGCCTCCTGTGTACGAAAGAATAGACATAGTGCAGACATACACAAAGATGAAATCTAACACAATAATAATATTATAAGAAAACAAAATTTAAAATAATGCAATGTAGAACTAGTGCAATAATTGAAATAGGCCTATAGAAAGATTATAAATTGAGCTGGGCAACGATTAATCGTGATCCAAAATAAAAGTTTGTTTACATGTGTGTGTACCATGTATAATTATTTTGTATATATAAATACACACACATGCATGCATATATTTAAGAAAAATATGTTATTTATATACAGTATAAAATATTTATATATAATATAAATTATGTATAAATGTGCTATATATAGTTTTATGAATGTACAGATATAAGTGAAGCTGGTATAATGCTGTTTGTGGAGTTGTTTAATCAGATCTTGAGAGAGTTAATGTATTTTATCCCGAGGTGGAAAGTCCAGGGGTCAGAAAGTAAAAGTACTGCCATATTTTTGTTCCACCCACAGCAAAAACTCCAGTGTTAAATTAACTTTACTGGGAGTTTATTTGGATCCAGACTCAAGAGTGTTAAAGTTAATGAGATAATTAAGTGAGTTAATGAGTGATGATTGAGCATTATTGAAGACACCTGATGATAATAAGCAGAATCACTGAAGGAGAAAATCATATTTTAGTCACCGTTATGGTGATCAGTGTTTGCTTTAGTTGGGCAGTTGACCATTAAATGTTTAACTTAAGAGATGTTTGGCTGATGTAACTAAATTTTAACAGTTGGAAGAACAAATAGAAAAATGGATCAAATGTGATGGATTATCTTTAATCATTATCATCATTTGACCTGAATCACTGAACTCATTTAGAGCCTAATATCTGACTTACAGATCATAATTTATTCATACCGCAATGCGTAATGGAGGCCACGAATGAGTTTTGATTGGTGGCACCCAGAATGCACTGCATAATGCTAGAATTGTTATAATTGTTGAGACTCACAGGCTGATTTTTGATGTATATGTGTGCCCATATGCTACTTCTCCAAAGTCTTTTGATTACAATTTTTTAAACAGTTTTTATAATATAAAACTTACTTTAAACATTATACTGTGTAATCAAAAGATTAAACGACACAAATTAGTTCTTTGATAAATAATTATTACGACAAAACACAATCAACACCACTTTATATGGCTGTTATAACTCATGTACAGCAGACAAACAATATCTGAAGTTGATGATTTAAGGATCAAGAGTCCAACTAAAGCAGACACTGATCATCATAATGTTGACTTAAAAAATATGAAATGCTTGTTAACATCAGGTGTCTTCAATAATGCTCAATCATCACTCAATTAATCACTTAATTATCTCATTACCTTTAACACTCTTGAGTCTGGATCCAAATAAACTCCCAGTAAAGTTCATTTAACACTGGAGTTTTTGCTGTGGGTGGAATACAAATATGGCAGGACTTTTACTTTCTGACCCCTGGACTTTCCACCTCTGTTAACGAGCATACACATTATGCAATAAGCCTTACTGTCATACAGTGTGGAAAAAGAGTTTTAGTTTAACTAGAAACTAAATTTCCCCATTATCTTCTTACGTAAAAACATGCTTATTAGCAACGTTAATGCTCACATAAAGCAAGTAATGTAATAGGGCCTAACGTTTTTACAAAATAATCGCAATATGCTTATCTCATGTCAACACTCATGTCAAGCAACATTAAAACACATTTTATGTATTGTTTTCCATTAATGACTAATTACAGTTTTAATGATCGGTTGTATCATTAAAGGTGCTCCAAGTAGGGCTGGGCGATATATCGCACGATATTGTTATGCGCCTCTCGTCAGTAAAGCCGGTTCCTTTGATTAGTAGTAAATCACCTTCACTTGCTTTCAGATGGAGCGGCATTTACTACAAAGAGCCGTAGTTAACTGACAAGCTGAGCCATATCGCATTAATATCGAGGACGTATCGCCAGCGATATTTAATGTGATATGGCTCAGCTTGTCAGTGAACTACGGCTCTTTTTACACAGCAAAAACTCCAGTGTTAAATTAACACTCCTGGGATATGAGTCCACACTCAACAGTGTTAAAGTTAATGAGATAATTAAGTGATTAATTTAAAACCGTATTTTTCCATCTTAAAAATATATCTAAATTACGCCATATGCTCTCATTGACAAATGCGGAACAATTAGTTCATGTGTTCATGACCTCAAGGCTAGATTATTGTAATGCTCTACTGGGTGGTTGCCCTGCACGCTTAATAAATAAACTACAGCTGGTCCAAAACGCTGCAGCTCGAGTTCTTACTAGAACCAGGAAATATGACCATATTAGCCCAGTTCTGTCAACACTGCATTGGCTGCCTATTAAACATTGTAAGTAATCAATAATATTTTAAAATGTGAACGAAGCACTAAATTGTTTAGCTCCGCAGTACTTGAGCGAGCTCTTTACGCATTATAGTCCTTCACGTCTATTGCGATCTCAAAATTCCGGCCAGTTAATAATAATATAAATAATACCTAGAATATCAAAATCGACTGCTCGCGGTAGATCCTTTTCCTATTTAGCACCAAAACTTTGGAGCAGTCTTCCTACCATTGTCCGGGAAGCAGACACACTCTGTCAGTTCAAAGCTAGACTAAAAACATATCTCTTTGACCTAGCATTCACATAATATATTATAGACTTCTATAATTCAATGTTAGGCTGCATAGATTAGGTCAGCCGGAACTGGTGACACTTCCCTTAAATCCTGATGTACTTGTTACATCATAAGAAGAATGGCATCTACGCTAATTTTAGGGTCTTTGTTTATCCCGAGGTTTTCCCGCAGCCTGCCGGATCCAGGCCGTATCCAGATCTGACTAGGACCTTCGCCTGGACCCGATGACAATGCAGTGCTGAAGTGCCAACTAGTCTCTCCCTATGGAGGATCCCTTTCCCACTCTACAGATAAAGCGTTGTGGGGAAATTTGGTTCGCGTACCCACCCCGAAGTTGTGTGTTCACATTTGGGGCAAGACTTGCAGTACATTTCAATATGCATCTTAGGCCAATAAAACCTCTTAGAAATTCGCATTAGGGTCTTCATGAACCAGACCTAAGTGACCAGACCAAGGAACGTCCAAGCTCAAGCACCTCCTTCCTGTAAGCTTTAGGTACAACATACTGAGTTCCTTCTTCCTTACTCTTTCTATAGAGTGGACCTGCCTTGAGAACATACGTTTCTCCAAAACCTTGCAAGAGTCAACCTTCCTCCTCAGCTTGAGCCAACACTCCACTAGAGAGGGGTCTCCCTTTTGTAGCTTAGCTAGATTGTTAGGTATGGTAACATCAGACTCTGTTAGTTCAGGATCCCCCACATCTAGCGTAACATGGTCAGTGTTGCCAACAGGTCCATTCACCTCCTCCCTATGTCGCTCTAACCTCTCTTCATCAGTGGGCTTAGCCCCTGCCTCTACGTCAGCAGTTGAAAAAGGCATCTCATTCAAAGCATTAGTCTCTGTCTCCAGCCTTCTACGCTGGGTTTGGGCTCTTGTTCTTTTCTCTCATTCTCCTCCAGATGAAGTAAGTTCAGCAGTGGATGAACCTCCAGTTGCACCTTGTCTACGCTCTTGCTCAGTCCCCTCCTCAGACTGACCCCTCAGCTTTAGTGGCATCTTAATGAGCAAAAAAATTCCAACTTGTTTATTATGACCTGGGCTTTCCCACTTCTGACACCAACTGTAAGAGATGGCCCAGTGGTCAGAGGGAATCATTTTTAACAAGCTGGGCAGAGGTTCAGTGGATCCCAAAAAGGTGGTTTATTATGATGAAAAATGAAAAAAAAATATATATTTACAAACATGATCATATACTGAAATACAAACAAACTAAAAAAAAGTGCTACAATATGCAAAGAAAGACTACACCAAATAACTTGGTCCAATTTGCAACAGGGTCTCACGTTTGGCCTTAAACAAACCAAGACTGACCTTTAGCTCCCTATTTATGAGACTGGAAGGCTAACAGCCAAAACAAAAGGTTGGAGGGGAATTCTCACAATAAATAAAAGGTAATTCTGACTGAAATTAATCTGGGTTGAGAAGTTTAAAAATAAAAAGGAATAATTGAACAACATGGAGTAAACAGACAAAAAAATATATATCAGACTCACTTCAAATAGAGAAAACAATTACACAAAACCATTATGATTTAAAAGATGGTAAATGCCGGCATAATCAGGTAGTGATGTGTACATGTGTGTCAAGTCCATGTAGTTCCTTATTTGTTATCAAGCTTAGCTTGTGACAGGGTCATCTTATTGATGCCCAGGATTTAAACCCTCTAAAAGACAAGGTGCAAGCTTTGACGGAGGCTCCGTGTCCCACTAATAAGGAATTGAAACCTGCTTGGGATTGCTGAACTACTACAACAAGTTTTTACCCAATTTGTCCAGTATCCTAGCTCCCCTCCACTGTCTGTTAAGAAAAGACACTAAATGGACCTGGGGTGAATCACAAACCAAAGCTTTCCAGAAATCAAAGGAACTCCTGCCATCCACAGATGTGTTGGTACACTATTCTTCAGAGAAAGACCTAATTCCCTCGTGTGATGCCTCTTTTTATGGCGTGGGAGCTGTGCTTTCACATCGAATGAAAGATAACACAGAGAAGCCTCCAGGTTTCGCATTGCGTACCATGACACCAGCTGAGCGACGAAATTCCCAGTTGTATAAAGTAGCTTTAGCCATCAATTTTGGAGTTCAAAAGTTTCACAAGTGTTTATCGCAAATTTACTATTTGCACAGACCATAAACTCCTGATTTTCTCTTTGCAGAAAATAAACCCATTCCGCAGATGGGTTCCCCTCAAGTGCAAAGATGGGCTCTGCTGATGAGTGCAAAATACAATGAAAATACAATGGTGTATACATATATATATATATATATATATGGCAGATGCCTTTAGCAGAATACCCCTTTTGGGAGTGGAACAAAATCAAGGTAAGTCATGTCAAATTTTGATGTTGCTGGAGTACGAACCAATCCGTGCCTCCCAACTCAAAAGTTGGACAAATAAAGATGCACTAGTGTCTCAAGGTCGCAAATATGTGCTGAGGGGATGGCCAACTCAAGTCGATCCACAATTCAACCCCACCACAAAAGGAAACTGGAATTAAGTGTGCGTGATGGATGTGTACTCTGGCGAGCCAGAGTAATTATGCCCCGTCTATCTAAGTGGATAGAACCCATGAATTCATCAACATTGCAAGCTACCAATTTCGCTAAAAGTTTCAGTGTTTTCGAATTACCTAAGATCTGAATTTCTGACAATGGCTCCGATTTCACAAGCACAGAATTTGAAAAAATCATGAAAAACAGTGGGATTCGTCACTTGAGATCTGCACCCTTCCACTCTTCTTCTAATGGATTAGCAGAGCAAGCTGTCCAAATGTTCAAAGAAGGGATGAAGACAGTGATGGGGGACACCTTGGAAACTAGACTGTCACGATTCTTGCTTAACTATCGTATCAACCCACATACAACTGGTGTGTCGCCAGCCTAGATGTTTATGGCAAGGAAACGGATATCTACTTTTGATCTTCTCTTGCCAGACATTAAAGCCAAAGTGCAGCAAAAACAACGAGAGAGTCATGACAAAAATGCAAATTTGAGAGTTTTCACAACTGGAACTGCATAATTACAGTTACGGTCCCGAGTGGATCCCTGCTGTCATTGTGAATTCCTCGGGTCCATTTTTCTATACAGTAGCTGTTGGAAGAGGACAAATCCTAAATCGGCATGTTGATCAAATCCGAATTCGACATACTGGCCTGTTTCAGGACTCCACCCAGTTTACAGTACCCTCTGACAAAGGGTCCCAGCTGCCTGAGATTCCCTGTTCTACTGAAACAGAGACAGTACCTGAAGTAGTCATTTCAAGCCAGAACACAATAGAGCCATTTGCTGAGGATGAGCTTTAATCGCCTGACAAGTTAGACATACCAGCTGTACAGTTACGTCGTTCTACAAGGGAAAGACACACACCTATTCATCTCCAGGACTATGTTAAATAGCTGAAAACATAGCTGTAACAAGTTATCAGAATATTTCTGAGAAGCTATTGCTTTCGTATGTCTTAAAAAAACCTCTTCTGTTCTGAGGAAAATAATTTCCTCCTATTTCTCAAATAGTAAAGTTACTTCTGGTGGGTATTTTAGTATATTTAGTAATATCCTACCATAAAAGTGGGGGAGGGGGGAGTAAGTGTGATATCCTTACTGCAATACTTTGGAGTGCAGTTCACATAATGGCTACAAGAGGGGACTATTTTATTTTAAATGGGCTGTTTTCTTTAGTTAGCTTACTCTTCCGAGTGAGTGCTAAACTGTAATCTTCTGTATTCACTTTTTGTGATTAAAAGTTCCGTTTTTGTGGATATATGTCTTTAGTGTTCAATCAGCACGACACCACAAGAATCACAAATGCTGCCTCAAGTATCTTTTCACTTTTACTTTGTTGAGTTTGTTCTGGACTTAAGAAGATGAAGAAAGAAGAAACATTATTCTTTGAAAAACATGTCATGAAAAACCTGCCCAGCCATGCATGATTTCCAGTGTGTAACAGCACAGATCTTCTCCAGACTCACTGTTTTGGACGATGTCCTGCATCTTCTTCCAGACTCTGAACGGCAGGTTGCCCAAGTATCGTGACACATGAATCAAAGCTCCAGAAGCCATCTGTGGATCCGGCTGTGAGATCTGGACTCTGGAGGAACATTCAGGAGTCAGAACTGCAGTGGATCAGAACCAGAGAGACCAGAGACACCAGCAGATCACTCACCTTTCCATTGAGACTGGAAACTTCTGCAGAACAAACACACCATTTATCATCAAGATCTCAGTCATCAATCAATCAGTCATCAGTCAATCAATCAATCAATGATGTGAAATCAGACCTTCAGAAAGCAGACGTCACTGGCTTTCATCATTTTCTCCATGTCTTTGATTGTGTGTGAAAGAGCTGAGATGTGAGTGTTCATCTCCTTCAGGTTCTCCTTCATCATCTGCTTCTTCTGCTCCTCTTCCTCTCTCAGTGCAGTGATTGTAGCTTCTTTTTCATCTCTGAGAAACTGATGAAGCTTCTCAAACTGCTGTTTAATCTGACGCTCTGTGTGCTCAGCTTGAGACTGAAATCAAAATCACATTCACTTCAATCATCTCAAAGACGCTGCTGATTCTGCACAGCAAAAACACCAGCGTTAAATTAACACTGCTCAGTGTTTATATGAGTCCACACTCAGAGTGTTAAATGAACACTGAAGCAGTGCTAAAGTTAATGAGATAATTAAGTGATTAATTGAGTGATGATTGAGCATTATCGAAGACACCTGATGTTAACAAGCAGAATCACTGAAGGAGAAAATTGTAATTGGTATGTTACCATTATGGAGATCAGTGTTTGCTTTAGTTGGGCTCTTGACCCTTAAGTCTTTAAGTAACAATATTTGTTTGGCTGCTGTACTTGCGTTATATCAGCCAGATGAACAAAGAGAAAAGGCAATTTGATGGTGATGGTTGTGTTTTAATATTATCATTATCTTACAATCATTTGACCTGAATAGAGTTCAATTCTGAGCTATATTTACTATATTGATTGTAGCAGCACTGTCCTTGAAAATCACAATATTTGAAACTTTTACGATAAAATCGAAATAATTTCTTAAAACTTAATCACTTACAAAACTTTTTATTCGGTTTTTTAAACAGACATCAAGAATCAGCCTGTGACTCTCAACAATGGTGACAATTATAAAACATTTTGCAGTGCATTCTGGGTGCCACCAATCAAATCTCATTCATGGCTCCCCTCATGCATTGCTGCATGAATAAATAATGAGCTTATGTTCAGAGGTCATCTGTTTGTCACCATTGTTGAGATTCATACACTAATTATTGATGTCTGTATGTGCCTCCCTGAAATACTTTTTAAGGTGCTTTTTTTTTTGTAAAGGTTTGATCATTTGGATTTAATTGAGAAGGCTGAATAATGCATACTCTACAAAGACAGTGTTGCTAACATCCACAAGGTAAACTTAACTCTGAAATTATGCTCTCAATGAGTTCAGTTATTCGGGTCAACTATTGATTATGTTATGACACAACCAACACCATCATAACACCTTTTCTCTTGGTTCATCAGGTAGCTATAACTCAGGTATAGCAGCCAAACAAAGAACTAAAGTTAATGATGTAAGGGTCAAGAGCCCAACTAAAGCAAACACTGATCTCCATAATGGTAACATACCAATTACGATTTTCTCCTTCAGTGATTCTGCTTGTTAACATCAGGTGTCTTCGATAATGCTCAATCATCACTCAATTAATTACTTAATTATCTCATTACCTTTAGCACTGCTTCAGTGTTCATTGAACACCCTCTGAGTGTGGACTCATATAAACACTGAGCAGTGTTAATTTAACACTGGTGATTTTGCTGTGTACTTGCAGAGATGCTTCTCATGTTTTCTCTATAAAGACTGAACAATGGAATTAAATCAGAAAACACGCAACATGCACTTTTTCCAATTCACCTTGCGATGCTGCCCTTTGCCCAATTCTTTGTTTATAAATCATAAAATAGATTTTAACAAGAGGCATCTGACCCATATTAAGGATTCAGATTCAGGAAAGACAAAAAATAGCTTAATTTTCACCATAAACAATAAAAAAAATAGATCAACAGTGTTTCAGGTTAAAAAAGGCGAGGACTCAGTGCAGGTTTTATTTTTTTCTAGGTAGAAGCATCCAAATTAGCCCTGGATCCCCTGAACAATATAAAAACGTGAATTTTATACATTTATACAATTCAAAAGCCAGACTTTATTTCATATTTGATAGATTTGGATATCAAATACAAAAAACAAATTGCAAAATTTACAGATGATTTTATCAAATATAATATCAGCTCTTTAGCTAATAAAATGAATGAAAAAAACAATGCCCACCAACTTATTTACTACAAATATATTTTTTAAAAACCCTCTGCAACTATATTTTGAGCTTATAATTACATCTTTGAGCTTATAATTAAATCACTTATCAGTTGATAAACCCATCAAATTTTCCCATATTTTTAGATTAATATAATTAAAATAATGCGTATGAACAATTTTTTAACCCAGGAACATACAAGATTAAAATGCAAAATATAAAGAGCCAAAAGACACCAAGCAAGACAAACGAAGGCAATAGATACAGAAACTTTATAAGCCATATCCATGAAAACAGATGCTGAATCTGTACGGAACAGCGGCCATCATGAGGGCCTCAATGCAACGTGTCCCATGATCCTCTGCTTTTGTAACTATTGAATTTACATATATTTATAGACATGGGTATGATTTCAGATAAACCCAACCCCAGCTGACAAAGTATTTTCTCTGAACATTCAAAAAGTCTAGGTAAAAAAAAAAATGTTTCAAAAATATTAAAGAAACATTCCATTTTGCAAACATTCTGGGATTGTTACTTTTGAATGTTCTCTGAACATTCTGAGACAAGTAGTAACATTTAAAAAAGTTATGTTTTTGTGCTAACATTTAGAGAACATTATTAAAGACCATATAACTTTTTTTTTTAAAAGTTCTATTAACGTCACTAAAAGATCGTTTGTTCATAATTTTGAGAGAACATTGCCAGAACGTTCCCTGTTGGCTGGGACATGGTCTATATACAATCAAAACCAAAATTCTTGACTATTTAGCCTGGCAAAGAAATGAGCTTAGACATCAAGAAAGTCCCCATACAATCAACAAAACATATTTGATTATTTCCCTCATGATTATAATGAGTGCAACTTTAAAAAGTAGTGGAAATGCAATAAGGCCATCCAAAATGAACCTGCAATATATACAGTATTTAGGCACATAGCTGTAACCCTTGAAAAAGCTTCAATCATCATTAGTTGCAGCTCAAAATGATGCGACGCTGTTCCACAGATTCTGTGCGTAAACATTGTGAGGCCTGGGCAACACTTTAAAACACATGAGCGTTGAACATAACAGAGGAAACCGCCTGCGCTGCAAACAAAGGCAAATCATAAACACAGATCACGAAATAAGGCCGATTGCATAGAACGTGAGCTTGTTCTGTGTTCCACTTTCGCGACGGATCGGGGCTTAGAAGGCCGAAATGTTTCTGCAGTAAACTGTTGATTTCTGAAATAGTTTTTAGAAAAATAAAAAGCCACAAATGTTAAGGAGATCATTCTGATGCGTTTGATCAGAGGGGGTTCAGTCCGTTTTGGTCTGATTGGCTGTCAGTCTGATGTGTTACTGAACGTTTCCAGTTTATCAAGATATGGATTTGGGTTTGATCAGGTGTTTTGTGTGACGTATTTTGGCTGGGACTGATCCGATTCATAGCAGAGCTGTTGCACCGTGTGACGCATCGATATTGATGTCAAGCACAAAAACAACCCTCATCAACTCCGACCCACTCTGACTCGGAGACAGTAAAGCACCTCCAGGATTTTGGGTTTGTGGGAGTGGGCTCTGTCCCTCAGTAAAAAGCCATTGGCCGATTGCTGGGTGGCCCGAGAGCTGATTGGAGCTTGTGGGGGGAAGAGGGCGGGGCTGGGCTGGGCAGGTATCAGATGATTGGCTCCTCCATCTCTCCATCCTTGTCTGACTCGTCTTGAATCTCGTCAGTGTTCCCTGAGTCACTGCTCGCAGTTGAGCTGATGGAAGGAGAATTTCTGAAGGAATGAGATATTGTACGCAGTCACATTATATGATACATAGAGTTGTCAAAAGTGCAGACCTCGGTACCAAGTCGGTACTGAAATTTTAGAAATGTGACGATACCTGCATTTCCCTCTAGCATTTGAGCGCTTGCCATTGTGTTCTCGTGCTCAACATATATATCTGTGATTGGCCATTGTGTTCACGTGCTCAACATATATTTCAGTGATTGGCCATTGTGTTCACGTGCTCAACATATATGTATGTGATTGGCCATTGTGTTCACACGCTCAACATATATGTCTGTGATTGGCCATTGTGTTCACACGCTCAACATATATGTCTGTGATTGGCCATTGTGTTCACACGCTCAACATATATGTCTGTGATTGGCCATTGTGTTCACACGCTCAACATATATGTCTGTGATTGGCCATTGTGTTCACACGCTCAACATATATGTCTGTGATTGGCCATTGTGTTCACACGCTCAACATATATGTCGTGATCTGCTGTTCACTGCGATCTGCTGTTCACTGATCGATTGCTCCTGTCTGCCTTTCTGCCTGCTGTGAGTTTGTTTGCGTCGAGGCTGTAAGCTCTACGCCTCGTATTAGCTTTGTATTTCTTTCTGTTTTGAACCATCATTTACTATCATTCCTAGTTGTTTATATTACTAAATATAGTTTACCCACCATCTCAGATTAACCTTACATCGCTAGCTTCCGTTATTGTTAGCACAGAACGCGTGTTTACGCGCCACCCGCGCTCATTTATTTATTATTTATTTTCTCTCGCGCGCCCGCGCCTTTGAGTTAATAAAAGCCCAGGTAAGTAAGAATCAGTCAACACAAACGGTGAGTAATGTCTTGTCCTGTTATTGTCACCTGTGTCACATGTCATATGTTTAGTGTAGCCTTCTCCGATGGCAATATAGGATTTATTTGTGATAAATGCAAGGAGACAGTCAGGCTGACGGAGAAGATTTCAGAGCTAGAGACACGCATCCAAACTTTAATTGAGGATAGTAAGGATAGTACTAGAGCTTTAGATACTATTTTGGATGCGCCTAGCATAGTGAACTCTGTACATGATTCGGTTCCGGCTGAAGTAGAGCCCACGCAGCAGGGCAGATGGGTGACCATGAGAGATCGCTCTAGTCGCGGATTAAAAAACCACCCTTCCGTTCCGATTACCATAACAAATCGATTTGCCCCACTCAGTGAAACACCCAGTGAGAATTCTGTTGATTGTGCCCTGGTAGTTGGTGATTCGATCACACGGAACGTGAAAATAGAGACACCAGCCACCATAGTCACATGTTTGCCGGGAGCCAGAGCGCCTGACATCAAAGCAAATTTAAAAGTGCTGGCTAATGCTAATCGTAAATTCTCTAAGATCATTATTCATGTCGGCACTAATGATGTTCGACTCCGCCAGTCGGAGATCACCAAAATTAATATTAAAGAGGTGTATAAACTCGCAAGTACGATGTCAGGCACTGTAATTTTCTCTGGCCCCCTTCCTGTTCGCAGGAGTGATGAGATAGTTAGCAGATTGGCCTCACTCAATGGTTGGTTGTCTAAGTGGTGTCCGTTGAATAATATAGAATTCATAGACAATTGGAAAAGTTTTTGGGGCAAGCCTGACCTGTTGAAAAGAGATGGTGTTCATCCCTCCTGGGATGGTGCTGCTCTTCTCTCTAGTAATATGGCACATAGTCTTAGAGCTAAAACATGACAATCTGGGGCTCAGGTCAGGAAGCAGACAGACTGGCTAAACCGACCGTCTGCTAGCGGCCTCGCGTCACCAAGGTCAGATAAATCCCATCACATAGAGCCTCTTTCACCTAGATATCATCATATAGAGACTGTGTCTGTTCCCCGAATTTGGAAATCCAAAAAACGTCAGGTAAAAAATTTAATTGATGTTCAACAAATAAAAAACAGATATAATACAGATGAACAAATGATAAAGCTTGGGTTGCTGAATATTCGATCCCTTACTTCAAAATCGCTCATAGTTAATGATATGATTTCAAGTTATAATCTAGATGTGCTGTGTTTGACAGAAACCTGGCTAAAACCAAACGATTACATTACTTTAAATGAGTCAACCCCACAAGATTACTGTTATAAACATGAACCTCGTCTAAAACGCAAAGGGGGAGGTGTTGCTGTAATTTATAGTAATATTTTCAAAACCACTAAGAAATCTATTTTTAAATATACTTCTTTTGAAGTGTTGGTGCTTAATGTAAAAATATATAGTGTAAACGATAAATCACGTTTGAGATTTCTGCTGGCTACTGTATACAGGCCACCAGGGCACCATAAAGATTTTATCAAAGAATTTGCGGACTTTCTATCAGAATTAGTATTGGCTAACGATAAAGTACTAATTGTTGGTGATTTTAATATACATGTAGATAATGAAAAAGATGCATTGGGATTGGCACTTAAAGACATTGTAAACTCAATTGGAGTTAGACAACACGTGTCAGGACCCACTCATTGTCGTAATCATACTCTAGATCTAATATTATCACATGGAATAGATGTTGATGCCGTTGAAATTCTGCAGCAGAGCGATGACATCTCAGACCATTATCTAGTCTCATGTAAATTACATTTAGCCAAGGCTGCAAAGCCGACTCCGTGTTATAAATATGTTAGACCTATAACTTCTGCCACTAAAGATTGCTTTATCAATAATCTTCCTAATAAGTTTCATCATCTCAGCATCCCGGATAGCTTAGAAGAACTCGATATTGCAACAGAAACTTTTAACTCTCTCTTTTCCAGCACTTTAGACGCAGTTGCTCCGTTGCGCTTAAAGAAGATTAAAGAAAATAGTCCAACGCCGTGGTACAACGAGCACACTCAGGCCCTTAAGAGAGCAGCCAGAAAAATGGAGCGCAACTGGAAGAAAACAAAACTAGAGGTATTTCGGATTTCATGGAAAGAGAGCTCGATTGCTTACAGAGAGGCTTTAAAAGCTGCTAGATCTGCTTATTTTTCAACCCTATTAGAAGAAAATAAACATAATCCTAGGTATTTATTTGAAACAGTGGCTAAACTAACGAAAAAGAAAGCTTTAAGCACAGAAGTTTCCAAGCAACACAGCAGTAATGACTTTATGAACTTCTTCACTTATAAGACTGATAATATCAGGGACAAAATTATAACTATGCAACCGTCTACTACAGTATCGCATCAGGGAGTGCATTGTAGTCTCCCTGAGGAAAAATTGTTTTCATTTGTTGCTATAGGAGAGGAAGATTTCTGCAAACTCGTTAATTCATCTAAATCGACAACTTGTATGTTAGACCCTATACCGACTAAGCTACTGAAAGAGATGCTTCCACAGATCATAGATCCTCTTCTTAATATCATTAATTCGTCTTTGTCTATAGGATATGTACCAAAAACCTTTAAGCTGGCTATGATAAAACCGCTTGTTAAAAAACCGCAACTTGATCCTTCAGAATTAGTCAATTACAGGCCGATCTCAAATCTGCCTTTTCTGTCAAAGATATTAGAAAAAGCAGTATCCTCACAACTGTGTTCCTTTCTTGAAAGAAATGATATCTGCGAGGATTTTCAGTCAGGATTTAGACCGCACCATAGTACTGAGACAGCTCTCATTAGAGTTACAAATGATTTACTTTTATCATCCGATCGTGGTTGTATCTCTCTATTAGTGTTACTTGATCTTAGTGCTGCATTTGACACAATTGACCACAACATTCTTTTAAATAGACTGGAAAACTATGTTGGCATTAGTGGAATTGCACTAGCATGGTTTAAATCATACTTATCTGACCGTTATCAGTTTGTAGCAGTAAATGAAGAGATGTCTTATCGATCACAAGTTCAGTATGGCGTACCACAAGGCTCAGTACTAGGACCGCTGCTGTTCACTCTGTACATGCTACCATTAGGACATATCATTAGGAAACATGGAATTAGCTTTCATTGTTATGCCGATGATACTCAGCTGTATATTTCTTCAAAACCTAACGAAACTTACCAATTCACAAAATTAACGGAATGCATAGCTGATATAAAAAATTGGATGACTAGTAATTTCCTACTACTAAACTCTGAAAAAACAGAGATTCTAATTATTGGACAAAAAACGTCCACACGTAATAACCTAGAATACTGTCTAACCCTTGATGGCTGCTCTGTTAAGTCTTCGTCGTCGGTTAGGAACCTGGGTGTGCTTTTTGATAGCAATCTTTCATTTGAAAGTCATGTGTCTAGTATCTGTAAAACCGCATTTTTCCATCTTAAAAATATATCTAAATTACGACATATGCTCTCATTAACAAATGCGGAACAATTAGTTCATGCTTTCATGACAACAAGACTAGATTATTGTAATGCTCTACTGGGTGGTTGCCCTGCACGCTTAATAAATAAACTACAGCTGGTCCAAAACGCAGCCGCTCGAGTTCTTACTAGAACCAGGAAATATGACCATATTAGCCCGGTTCTGTCAACACTGCATTGGCTGCCTATTAAACATCGTATAAATTTTAAAATATTGTTGATTACTTACAAAGCACTAAATGGTTTAGCTCCGCAGTACTTGAGCGAGCTCTTAACGCATTATAGTCCTTCACGTCTATTGCGATCTCAAAATTCGGGCCAGTTGATAATACCTAGAATTTCAAAATTGAAATCTCTTTGATTTCAGAAATTCAAAATCAAGTGTGTTAAAGTTAATGAGCTAATTAAATGATTAATTGAGTGATGATTGAGCATTATTGAAGACACCTGATGATAACAAGCAGAATCACTGAAGGAACAAATCAAAATTTTTAGTCACCATTAGGGTGATCAGTGTTTGTTTGGCAGGTGACCTTTAAATATTTAATTTAATCTATTTGTTTGACTGCTGTAATTGAGTTATAACAGCCGGATGAACAAATAGAAAAGATGATCAGATGGTGTTATGTTTACACATAATCATCATTTGATCAGTGTCATTGAACTCATTTAGAGCCTTCTCATAGCTTAAAAGCAAGTTGGTCATTGTGGAATCACAGAGTTTCTAAATAAAAAAAACCCAGAATTTTCTGTAAAATCTAAATGATTTTTTTAAAGTTGTACTGATAAAAAGCAAATCTTTGTTTTAGGCACACACAGACATCAATATTCAGTGTATGAGTCTCAACAATGATGACAAACAGAATATTCAATTAGGAAAAGGAAATTACTAAGAAAATTCAGATCATAATTTATTCATACAGCAATGCATGATGGGAGCCATGGAGGAGTTTTGATTGGTGGCACCCAGAATGCACTGCAACATGCTTTATTATTGTCACCATTATATTGAAAAAGCAGAAAATAGTATACTGTATTATCATATTCTGCTGTTATCAATAATGTATATAATGAGTTCAGTGATTCAGGTTAATGTCAACATCTAAACGTAACCAACACCACCTGACCAGCTTTTCTTGTTGTTCATCTGACAGTTATAACTCAGTTACAACAGTCAAAAAAAAAAAACTAACAATAACAGTTTAAGGGTCAAGAGCTCAACTAAAGTAAACACTGACCACCATAATGGAGACTTAAAAAATGTGCCTTTGTCCTTCAGTGATTCTGCTTGTTATCATCAGGTGTCTTCAATAATACTCAGTCATCACTCAATCAATCACTTAATTATATCATTAACTTTAACACATTGAGTCTGGAGCCAAATAAACTCCCATGAGAGTTCATTAACACAGGAGTTTTTGCTGTGTGAGTTCATGTGTGAAATAAAAATATGTCAGGAATTTTACTTTCTGACCCAGGATTTGACACCTCTGATGTTTTTATTATTATTATTATTATTCATTATCATTGGATTATCATCATTGGATTATCATCATTGGATACTTTTTCACTCTTACTCAAGTAGTTATTGACATTATAAATTTACTTCTGCTTGAGTAATTAACCTTACTCAAATTAGCTTGCGTCTCCAAACACAGACAATCAACACGATAAGCAGACGTGTGTGTATTACTTGATTTCTCTCGATGTGTTAATTTTGAATGCATTTTGTTAAAAATTAACCTGAAGAAACACTGATGTTCCTTTCTGACCTGTTCAAAGGTGATCAGAAACTCCACCCTCTTACAACACTTACAACCAGGAAAAGACTGATTTATTTCTCCTGTCCCGACTCTCTTCTCTTTCAACAAAGGCAAAAAAGAATCAGCGATCAATAAAGGAAGAGCAACTCTTTCAATCAGGAACTTTGCAAAGTTTGTTTCTGAACAGGCAGCAGATTTTGTAATTCTTATATTTTTAAAACCATCGTTCACAAAGTGAAAGTAACGTTTATTTTGCTGGAGCTCAAACAGTGAAAATGGCTTCACTATCTGAATATGATTTTTCTTGTCCCGTGTGTCAAGAAATCTTCAACGGTCCTGTTATTTTATCATGTAGTCACAGTTTCTGTAAAGAGTGTATTCAACAGTTCTGGAGAACTAAGGAAACTCAGGAGTGCCCTGTCTGCAGGAGAAAATCCTCAAATATTCATCCTCCATGTAATCTTGCATTAAAGAACTTGTGTGAGTCGTTCCTGGAGGATAGAAATGAGAGGCGTTCATCAGTATCTGAGGAGATCTGCAGTTTACACAGTGAGAAACTCAAACTCTTCTGTCTGGAGGACAAACAGCCGGTGTGTTTAGTGTGCAGAGATTCACAGAAACACGTCAATCACACGTTCAGACCCATCGGTGAAGTGGTTCCAGATTTTAAGGTAAGACAGATTTACAGATGAGGATAAACTCTTGTTTTAGCTTATGTATTATCCCACACAGCAAGCGATCTTGGCTCAGATGTGTCCTCACGCTGGCACTGCTGGCCTCCTGTCGTCAGTGGCATGTGTTCTGGCAGCTACATCTGGTTCATGTGTGGCAATGATGGCAGAGCATGATCACGGCAAACCGCATGAGGCCGACTGTTGGTGTGAGGAGTTTGTGTCAGATCAATCCAGTGATCAACTGATCCAAATCAGGATTGAGATCTTAGGCCAGTTTAGTGCACTTTAATGCAGTTGACTTGACTGACGTACAGTTTACTTCATTTGAAATGATAACGTTTCATCTGTTATGACATGGCATTTCAAAGTTGAATTTTAAACAATACTAAAATATTTAATTGAAAATTTCTGTGATCATTTAACCAATCATTCAATATTTCAATAACTTTGTTTATTAACTGGGCACAATTTTATTCATATGCTGTCATTAAATACACAGTATTTTAATTCATGTGCTGGATATTTATTTCCTTCCTCACTACTGATCGAAAAAAAAAAAAAAAAACGGACAAATGACTGGCAGCAGCGTTTGCCAAAAACAAACGCTCAGTGATCAAGTGCTCAGATTTAATCAAAAATATCTTAATTTGTGTTCTGAAGATGAACTAAAGTCTTACGGGGTTTGAACAACATGAGGGTGAGTAATTACTGATAGAATTTACATTTTGGGGTGAACTATCCCTTTAAGGCTGAGAATCGGTACTAATACTAAAACCTGTTCAGGCCCAGTGCAGACCCTGTTATGGGTCAGTAATTGGCTGAGACTCGGGCCAGTTATGGCTCATGTGTGGCCCTTGTCTTTAATCCATATCTGTGCCACTCCAGGGCCGTCATTCTTTGCAGGATGTGGGCAGAGGGAAAAAGGGCTGTGAGGACTGGAGCTGAGCCAGAAAAACATTGCTATCTAAGATCATATTACAGAAATATCTGGTGCCTTATAGATTTTCTCTTTAAATTCCAGGAGGAGCTCAATACAGCACTGAAGTCCTTACTAGAGAAACTTCAACACAATGAAAACATTAAAGAAGAGTTTGAGAAAACAGTTCAACACATCATGGTGAGGATTGATTCTTTTGGCATAAGCGCAAGTTTGATTAGAACAACTGAATTGATTTGTCAGACATACTTACATGTTCCTTTATTGACTGAAACACCCAACCATTTGTGTATAAAGATGATCAAGCGCAGTATGCCTGGGGCCGGTACCATGATGGTAGTTGAACAAATTCAGGGTTGCTGGATTAGTTTTGAGTTGATAAAACCAAACCTATCCAACCAGGCTTTGTTGGTACCATGATAAAAGAAAAAGTCTTATTGTACAAAGTTGTACAGTTGATAAAAGTATAGAGAGAATTGAACATGTCTTTATATATTAATTAATTTGAACTGTTCATAATAATAATTGATAAAATAAAATTGTACATGTGTGATCGATTAAGGGTATATCTAATATGTAAATCATACAAAATTGTTATTCTAAATAAGCATTAGTAAAAGCCAGACGATTTTGTCTTTAAAAATCGTTTGCTATGTAGCAGAGGTGTCAAATCCAGGGTCAGAAAGTAAAATTCCTGCCATATTTTTATTTCACCCATGAACTCACAGCAAAAACTCCTGTGTTAATGAACTCTCATGGGAGTTTATTTGGCTCCAGACTCAAGAGTGTTAAAGTTAATGATATAATTAAGTGATTGATTGAGTGATGACTGAGTATTATTGAAGACACCTGATGATAACAAGCAGAATCACTGAAGGACAAAGGCACATTTTTTAAGTCTCCATTATGGTGGTCAGTGTTTACTTTAGTTGAGCTCTTGACCCTTAAGCTGTTAATGTTAGTTTTTATTGTTTGACTGTTGTAACTGAGTTATAACTGGCAGATGAACAACAAGAAAAGCTGGTCAAGTGATGTTGGTTATGTTTAGATGAAATCACATGTTCACATTGACCTGAATGGTCAAATTCATTAAAAATTTACGTTATTGATTATAACAGAATATAAGTGTACAGTATACTACATTCTGCTTTTTCAATATAACCTAAAATATATCTTAAAAGTTGCTCTGATCCAAAGAATTTTGTTTGAAGGTTGGACTTTGGACACAGACATCAAGAATCAGCCTGTGATTCTCACCAATGGTGACAAAAATAAAGCATGTTGCAGTGCATTCTGGGTGCCACCAATCAAAACTCATCCATGGCTCCCATCATGCATTACGGTATGAATAAATTATGATCTGAATTTTCTTAGTAATTTCCTTTTCCTAATTGAATATTCTGTTTGTCACCATTGTTGGGACTCATACACTGAATATTGATGTCTGTGTGTGCCTAAAATAAAGATTTACTAATTTATCAGAACAATTTTAAAGAAATCATTTAGATTATACAGAAAATTCTGGGGGTTTTTTTATTTAGAAACTCTGTGATTCCACGAAGACCAACATGCTTTTAAGCTAAGAGAAGGCTCTAAATGAGCTCAGTGACACTGATCTAATGATGATTATGTGTAAAGATAATACCATCTGACTGTTTTAACTCAATTACAGCAGTAAAACAAAAGACTAAGTTAAATGGTTAAAGGTCACCTGCCCAACTAAAACAAACACTGATCTCCCTAATGGTGACTAATCATTTAGATTTGCTCCTTCAGTGATTCTGCTTGTTATCATCAGGTGTCTTCAATAATGCTCAATCATCACTCAATTAATCATTTAATCAGCTCATTAACTTTAACACACTTGATTGTTGATTTAGCACATATTTTAACACTTTAACAATATTGAGTCTGGAGCCAAATAATCTCCCATGAGAGTTCATTTAAAACAGGAGTTTTTTTTGTGTGAGTTCATGGGTGAAATAAAAATATGGCAGGAATTTTACTTTCTGACCCTGGATTTGACACCTCTGCTATGTAGTGAACTTTGATTTGGAGTAGAAACAGGTGGAGTGACTTTATGCTTCTACCTGATGATTCATTGACGATGTGTATTTTCACCCTACAGACACAGATCATCTAGTACTTCAGAAACTTAAAGTTGTATTTAACTAACCCACATTTTCCCCGACACTTTTCATGCCGCTCCAGAATCAGCTGCGTCTTTGAGATGATTGAAGTGATTGTGATTTTGATTTCAGTCTCAAGCTGAGCACACAGAGCACCAGATTAAACAGCAGTTTGAGAAGCTTCATCAGTTTCTCAGAGATGAAGAAGAAGCTACAATCACTGCACTGAGGGAGGAAGAGGAGCAGAAGAAGCAGATGATGAAGGAGACGCTGGAGAAGATGAACACACACATCTCAGCTCTTTCACACACAATTAAAGACATGGAGGAGATGATGAAAGCCAATGACGTCTGCTTTCTGAAGGTCTGATTTCACATCATTGATTGATTGATGATTGATTGAGATCTTGATGGTAAATGGTGTGTTTGTTCTGCAGAAGTTTCCAGTCTCAATGGAAAGGTAAGTGATCTGCTGGTGTCTCTGGTCTCTCTGGTTCTGATTCACTGCAGTTCTGACTCCTGAATGTTCCTCCAGAGTCCAGATCTCACAGCCGGATCCACAGATGGCTTTTGGAGCTTTGATTCATGTTCCACGATACTTGGGCAACCTGCCGTTCAGAGTCTGGAAGAAGATGCAGGACATCGTCCAAAACAGTGAGTCTGGAGAAGATCTGTGCTGTTACACAATCATGCATGAGTTTTTCATGACACAAAAGTACTAGATTATTTCAGTTTGTAGAAAGTGAAGATCACACTAGTTCTGGTAATGAATATTAACTTTTTTTTTTTGAGAATGTTTCTCTTTTCTTCATCTAGTGCAGAACAAACTCAACAGAGTAAAAGTGAAAAGATACTTAAGGCTTTATTTGTGATTCTTCACACAGAAACACTGAAGCACAAATATAATATTGTGAACTCAAGAACTTAAATATGTATTTTAAGACCCTCAAAGAGTTTACATTTATAATGTGTTACTAGAGGAACTATTAACAGTCTCTCAAGTTCATTAAGAACTAAATACATGTTATAATCTCCTCAGAAAGGTTACAGGGTACAAGGGTACATACGTTATGGGTACACTTATTTTGTAAAAAGTTAAGAATATTTTGTACTCAAAGTTACTACATGTTTTTTTTAAGATTGTTCACTAGACAACTTTTTGGATAGAATGTTCATAAAATCATAGTTGTATTATAAAATATATTGTTCAGATATACCTTGTATTATAAAATATATTGTTCAGATATACCGTGAGCAGGATAGTTCAATCAGCAGTCATTATATCCCTTTATGATTCAGCTAGAAATGCTTTGTTCTAAAAACTTTCTGGGAACATTACCATGAAGTTCTAATAATGTTTTCAGCGGGTAGTTTTATTTTGGTTCCCAGAATGTTCTCCTAAAAGGAACGCAGCAAAAACTCCAGTGATAAAAGTTCATGAGATAATTAAGCGATTAATTGAGTGATGATTGAGTATTATTGAAGACACCTGATGTTAACAAGCAGAAAATCACAAACTGTAAGCCACCGTTATGGTGATCAGTGTTTGCTTTTGTTGGGCTCTTGACTCTTAAATCATTAACTTTAGATGTTCCTTGTCTGCTGTAAGTGAGTTAAAACAGCCAGATGACCAAATAGAAAAGATCATCTGAAGATGTTGGTTATGTTTTGACATAATCAATTTTATCTGAAATACAAAACTAATTTAGAGCCTAAACTCTGACTTATATATATTGTCAATTGCAGCATCACAGTGATTCCACAGCATAAGAGCCAGAATTTTCAATATAAGGATTTCTTAAAACTTGTTTGAATTTTTTTTTTGTGTAGGTACAAACAGACATCAAGAATGAGAGTAAGAATCTCAACAATGGTGACAAATTAAATATTTAATTAGGAAAAGGACAGTTCAGATCATTCTGTCTTCTCAGGCCTCAATGATATCCTCAAAACATTTTGCGAATGTTGATTTGATAATGTTCTTCCTTTGTTATTATGGAACATTGTATAATCTTTTATCTCAACAACTTTCCCAAAACATCCTCAAAATGTTACAGTTAAAACGTTATAACTTAGTTTACATTTAACCTTATAGAAACAATGAGAAAACATCCTTAAAACATTATTTGAACATTTCTTTAAAACATTAACCAAATAGGGAATGTTAACCAAAGTTCTGAGAACGTTCCCTGCTAGCTGGGGAATATATTATGGAATAATACTGTCATGAACTGCTCCGAGACACAAGGGTTGAGGATCCAAATGCAGTTTAAATGAAGGGCAATCCAAGAACATAATCCAAAAACAGGCAATAGGTCAAAACACAAGGTAAACAGTCCAAAAAATGACAGGGTCAAAGGCAAACACAAAGAAATCAAAGAATAACAGGCAGAACATTAAAAAAAACAAGATGCTGCAATTCTGTGCATTCTCCTGGTTTCCTGTATGACATTAGACAAAGAATGACTGGGATAACCAGGGGCACGTTCAAGTTCAAAACGGTGCGCAACGTTTTGCTACGGTTTCCGGGTTGAACTTCATGTTTCCTGGAAACGACGCGCACCGGTGTGCAAAGGGGTTGAGATACGTTTTCTCTTGTTTGGTGGGTGTGTCAGAACTGCAGTCCAATCAGCAGCAACATGTATATAATGCACGCTGTATTAAAGTGAACTCACACAATGGGTTCAAGGAAAGTAATTTACAAATGTGTTCGATGCAGCTCGGTATAAGCAACAACTGAGGATATTAGAAGACATCCTATATTTTTACAATAAAACTTACGACAAGCATATCAACATAATGATGTAGTTGTTTATATTTGTAGCTTCATTGCGAGTGTATGACATTTGGTATAGGAATAAACAATGGTAATTAAGTGCTTTTCCTAAAAATGAGAAAGAAAATACAGGGTATTAAAACAGTATGAACTACAAATAAAGTCAGTATATAGATGTGTTTTAGTCAGAATTAGGTAAGATGTGTGCTTCCATTTCAGTTTCCACAAATCTCTTCACTCGATTGGGATGTTCTCTTGTGTTCTGGGCGGCAAGTGCAGTAACTGTAACATCAGGCATATTTTGTAGTATTAAACATATTTATACCGACTTAATCAGGCTCCGAAAATTCTTCACAAAGAACACAAAGAATGGCCTTCTCAGCTGCCATAGTTGCAACTCTTGCGCCATCAGAACAGTGTGTTCAACGCATCACCGTTTCTGTTTAAAAAACATCGTGCAACTTTTTGTCGGGGCTGAACGCAGCCAAAGTCCTTTTAGGCACACTTGGCCGCCATCTTGGCAAAGCCTCCAGGCTGCTATTTGGGACTAACAAGACCAGGCTCCTATCGAAATTAATGGGCAGAGAGTCAGAACTGCACTTTCACTGGTCACCGGGACAAAAAAACTGCATGTATAGAAACAGCATTAAAATATGATAAAAATCGCAGAAAAGGTTTGACTTTGCCCCAAAATTAGGTTTAAAACGCCTTTTTCCCCACAAGTTATACTTTTACTACGCATGCGCAAGGGTTCTCGTCTCCGCTGTCGCAGACCTCAACTGTGCGTCAGTGGAACCAGACGATAGGCTTAATGTTTCCCAGTTTGACTGTTAAAAGCAGACGATTGGCTTTCCAGCGGGAGGGGCGGGACATGTGCATACAACTGCCATCTTTGGCATTATGGGTTTTCCCTATATAGTCGTATTGAGGAAGTGGCATGTCTCTATATGAATTGTCTCTGATGCAGCCCAGGCTTATATAGGGTGAGCTAACAAGCCTAATGAGACACAGCTGGAGAAAATCATGGATGATGAGACCGAACAGTGAGTTCTGGGAAATGTACTCCTTAATTGAGTAGCAATAGTCTGGGGTAGAGCATCCTCAGGTGACTATCAAGGGCACTCCAGCTGCTGATCGGGGCAAATACACTGGGTAAATGCAGAGGTCCTCATCTTTGGACCGCGAGATCCACTTTCCTGCAGAGTTTGGCTTCAACCCTAATCAAACACATCTGAACAAGCTAATCAAGGTCCTCATGATTACTACAACGTTACAGGTACACAACAAAATCCCCAGAGTTAAATCAACACTGCTCAAGTACGTATTGTCCCAATCTAAAGAGTGTTAAAAGTGTTAAAGTTAATGAGATAATTAAGTGATTAATTAAGAGATGATTGAGCATTAGTGATGAACACCTGCTGTTAACAAGCAGAATCACTGAAGGACAGAGAAACACAAGAACTACAACTGACTTCAGCCACAGCCTTAAATGAAATCAACTGAAGAGAAAATAAGAGATTAAGGGGGCTTTCACACTGGCAGTTTAGTTCGGAACGGGGCACGGTTCGCATGAAAAATCGCTAATGTGGACACTGTCATGGGACCCAGGTGCGCACTTGGGTATCGAACCCGAGACTACCTGGAGGAGGTGATCTGAGTTCGGTTGTTCCCGTACCGTGCCACGGTTCACGTGAATGTGAAAGCAACACGGACTCGGGTGCGCACTTGTTCAGGAAGTAAAGTAACCTGTGCATGCGTTTTAGCATATTGTGATGTATTCAGTTAAATAAAACACTTGTAAGGGATGATAGTGTTGATGAATTACAGGCAGTGAGTGATTGAGCCGGCAGTGTATTGGTGCATTTGTCGTGCATCAGGCCAATACATTTGAAAATCCACTGTCTCCTCAAAATAGTCTGTTGGCAAGCAGCAGAAGGCCACCTTATGTGACACATGCACAGTAAACCTGTATTGTTCACTCAGCTGCGCATAATAGCAGCGAATTAATAATAAACACAATATATTGACCCGCCTTCTGTTTTCTATCATGCGCCGTGCACTTTGCGATGACGAAATATGCACGCAAACGCAACAGGGTTCGATAGAATCAAGTTGAGTGTGAAACCAGACCAACGCTGCGGGGGGCGCCGGGAACAATCGCGCTCGGACCGCATCAAACGAGCCCAGTGTAAAAGCCCCCTTAATCTCTGAAGATCTCAGCAGAGGAGGATTAACCTTGGAACCTATTGCATTCTCGAGCCACCTGGCACTGTTTTGTGTGGATAAGCGGGCTGGAGCGCGTTGAGGGTTTTCTGTTAGAACGGTGTCTTGTAAGCTGCCCCTAAGTGAATAACTATACTTTGCAACGGAATGAAGTGAATCAATAAATCAAAACTAACCTTAGCTGGACAATAACTTTATTCTAGAGCTGCTGTAAAGCCAAAACAATCTGTTACTGTCATTTCCTATTATCATTGTAAAGCTGCTTTAAAAACAATCTATATTGTTAAAAGCCTAAAATGAAGGTGACTTGACTTGAAACACACACTGTGAACAAACAGACCATGAACACACACTTGGAGTAGTGGCAGCCATTTTTGGTGCGGCGCCCGGGGAGCGATTGGAGGTTGAAGCGCCTTGCTCAAGTGAGAGTGGAAGAAAGCACTGTTCATTCACTCTGATTTAAAAGTATTTAAAACAAATACACACACATTAAGACCTAGTTTAATGAACATAAGATGATGCTGAACAGAATTTTTACATCTCTTTACAGTTTTTCATCTCAACAGCTCTGATTGTTTGATTGCGATTTTAACTTTTCCAGTTTACCAGTTTCTCTTGATGAGACCCAAATATTTGAATCACACATTTAATGTTTGTCGCTGATGCCATTAAACACTGATAATAAAAATGAGTAACTAAAAACACTGAGAGTGATCAGAGGAAAATATCTGATGTTTTTGATCAATAGGACGAGTGTCATAATTCATAATAATCTGTGTTTGGTTCACTCTTGATCATTATATAAAGATCAGAATAAAAGCATCTGTTGATTGTGTCTCATCAGCTCCTGTGATTCTGGATCCAAAAACTGCAAATCCATTTCTTGCCCTGTCTGATGATCTGACCAGTGTGAGATGGAGCGAGAACAAACAACCTCTTCCTGATAATCCAGAGAGATTTGACTGGTATCACTGTGTTCTGGGTTCAGAGGGTTTTAACTCAGGAACACAGAGCTGGGATGTGGAGGTTAAAGAGAGTTCATACTGGTGTCTTGGAGTAACTACAGCGTCAAACCAGAGGAAGAGACGTGTTTTCTTTAACTCTGATGTCTGGTGTGGGCGGTACGGACTGACTGGGTCTGGTTTTCGTGTTGAACAGGATCTTGAGCGTGTGAGAGTTGATCTGGATTATGACAGAGGAACAGTGTCATTCTCTGATCCTGTAACGAACACACATCTACACACATTCACAACCACCTTCACTGACACACTCTTTCCATTCTTCTGTTGTTCTTCCTCTCTAAGGATTTTACCGGTCAAAAGTCAGTAAAAGTTACAGCTGTAAGTCTGGATTGAGTTTTTTTCATCTTTTACACTCATCATGTTTCCAATATTTGTATGTGTATATCTTCTCATAAATGCTCTTAAAGGGATTGCTCTTCAAAAATTAAAATTCTTTCATCATTTACTCTCATGTTGATCCAATCCCGTATGACTTCCTTTCTTCTGTTGAATTTAAAAAATATATAGCTCAACCTGTTTACGTTGAGCTGAGTACCTTCCCCTTCCCATTTGAGTTTTCAGTTTCCTTTGTTTCATTGTCTAGTATCGTCTTATGTGGTTGTGTTAGTTTGCTCCTGCGATCTTCTTTATGTTAATTTGTGGAATAATAAAGATGTGTTTGTTTAGATTATCCTGCTTTGTGCAATTATTACAGACACAGTGTGACAATTGGGTTAGTTTTAATATTTTTACCCAGGTGCTGGTTGTTTATAAATGACCCAGAAATGTTTGTTTTTTTTACCCAGCATTTTTTAGTGAAGTTTAGAGAAAAAGTATGAAAAATATATAACAAAAACCAAGATGATTATAAATGATTTACACATTGATAAATACATAAACACTATGTAAAAAAAAAAATTGTATTAAAAAAAGTACAACTTACTAAATAAGTACAGTACTATAACAGTATGTAATGATGAATATATTTACCAAACAATATTCAGACATGTTAATAATATGAATTTTTCACAGTATAAATTGGGTCTTTATACACAAAACTAAATGTCTTTTAAATTTTAGGATGGGGGTCCGTCGCAGGAGAATAATCATGTTTGGCGTCTAAAAGATTAAAAAAATGACTGTGGTGTCCTCTGTCAACTTTATGATGATGTTGCTCTGCTTTGCAGAGGCACACTTGTGTGTAAAGAGAGTGAACAGCATAGGGCCGAGTACAGAGCCTTGAGGTGCGCCTGTGTTCATTACAAAGTTGTTGGATGAGTGTTTTCTGATCATGGTGGGATCTGCTATGAGGAAGCTCACTAGCCCTAGGTTATGCAGCTTGGTTATTAGTTTTGAGGGCATGCTAGTGTTAAATGCCAGTAATCAGACATAACTGTCCTTTTTTTCCGAATGGGTTAGAATTTAGTGAATGGTAAAAGAAATAGCATTCTATGTGGATGTATTTGTACTGTACACAACCTGCAGTGGGTCAAATGATTCTGGTTTGGTGCTCAGGAGGTGTTTCTTAATAAAACACTTAATGAGAGCCGCTGGTCTGCAGTCATTAAGACAAGAGACTGTGGCTTTCTGTGAACAGGGATGGTTTTGGTGGACTTTAAGGACAAAAGGAACTAGTTGGTTTGAGGGGAAAGATTGAGGAAACAAACTCACATGATGAGAAACTCCAGGCTCTTATAACATTTACCAGGAAGAGACTGACTTCTTATTTCTTCTTTCTGTCTTACTAACTTTGTCTCGGCAAAAGAAATATAGAATCTGCGATCAATGAAGAACAAAGAGGAAAGACTTTCAAGATTTGAGACATTTGCTTCTGAACAGACAGATTTTTGTGATTCTCTTGGTTATTCCTTTTTGAGACCTTTATTCAAAAAGTAAAGTTTATATTGCTGGAGCTCAAACAGAAAATGGCTTCACTATCTGAAGATGAGTTTTCTTGTCACTTGTGTAATGAAATCTTCAAGGCTCCTGTTCTTTTATCATGTAGTCACAGTTTCTGTAAAGAGTGTATTCAACAGTTCTGGAGAACTAAGGAAACTCAGGAGTGTCCTGTCTGCAGGGGAAAATCCTCAAATATTCATCCTCCATGTAATCTTGCATTAAAGAACTTGTGTGAGTCGTTCCTGAAGGAGAGAAATAAGAGGCGTTCATCAGTGTCTGAGGAGATCTGCAGTTTACACAGTGAGAAACTCAAACTCTTCTGTCTGGAGGACAAACAGCCGGTGTGTTTAGTGTGCAGAGATTCACAGAAACATGTCAATCACACGTTCAGACCCATCGGTGAAGTGGTTTCATCATATAAGGTAACACGGATAAACTTCAACACAATAAAAACGTTAAAGAAAGGTTCACAAGAAAGAAAACCGTTCAACACATCAAGGTGCGGACTGATTCTTTTGACACACACACACACACACACACACACACACACACACACACACACACACACACACACACACACACACACACACACAGTTTGTGTATATCAAGCACAGACAACTCTGTCAGCTGTTTATTCAGTAGTGGGCGGGGCTAATGCTCCAGCCCTAATCCGATTGGCTAGTGCTCATCTTCCACATTTTCATTTGATCTAATTAGTTTGGTTGAATTCATTACTTCAGTGAGCTCCTTGTTTCCACACTAAATTATTACATTGTTTAAATTAATACATTTTTCGCTAACTGTGATTTTGTATATGTACATTTCTGAAATACATAACTTAGACAGTTACCTCTGATAACAGATCACTCTAAATTGTAATGTGGCATTTCTGTAAAGCTGCTTTGAAATTATGTGTATTGTGAAAAGTGCTATACAAATAAATGTGAATTCATTTTAAATGAATGCAGATAATTTGATTAATATTCATGAGCGCAACAAACTTTTAGCGCAACAGACACTGAGCTGCTGATATTATGCTTCTACCTGATGATTTGATTGATAATGTGTATTTTCACACTACAGACACAGAACATCTACTACTACAGTGCTAGTACTTCAGAAATTTAAAGTTGTATTTAACTAACCCACATTGCCCCACTCACTCTTAATGCCGCTCCAGAATCAGCTGCGTCTTTGAGATGATTGAAGTGAATGTGATTTTGATTTCAGTCTCAAGCTGAGCACACAGAGCGTCAGATTAAACAGCAGTTTGAGAAGCTTCATCAGTTTCTCAGAGATGAAGAAGAAGCTACAATCACTGCACTGAGGGAGGAAGAAGAGCAGAAGAAGCAGATGATGAAGGAGACGCTGGAGGAGATGAACACACACATCTCAGCTCTTTCACACACAATCAAAGACATGGAGAAAATGATGAAAGCCAGTGACGTCTGCTTTCTGAAGGTCTGATTTCACATCATTGATTGATTGATTGACTGATGACTGATTGATTGATTGATGACTGAGATCTTGATGATAAATGGTGTGTTTGTTCTGCAGAAGTTTCCAGTCTCAAAAGGTGAGTGATTTGCTGGTGTCTCTGGTCTCTCTGGTTCTGATCCACTGCAGTTCTGACTCCTGAATGTTCCTCCAGAGTCCAGATCTCACAGCCGGACCCACAGATGGCTTCTGGAGCATTTATTGATGTGCCACGATACTTGGGCAACCTGCCGTTCAGAGTCTGGAAGAAGATGCAGGACATCGTCCAAAACAGTGAGTCTGGAGAAGATCTGTGCTGTTACACACTGGAAATCATGCATGGCTGGGCAGGTTTTTCATGATATTTTTTTCAAAGAATAATGTTTCTTCTTTCTTCATCTCCTCAAGTCCAGAACAAACTCAACAAAGTAAAAGTGAAAAGATACTTGAGGCAGCATTTGTGATTCATGTGGTGTCGTGCTGATTGAACACTAAAGACATATATCCACAAAAACTGAACTTTTAATCACAAAAAGTGAATACAGAAGATTACAGTTTAGCACTCACTCGGAAGAGTAAGCTAACTAAAGAAAACAGCCCATTTAAAATAAAATAGTCCCCTCTTGTAGCCATTATGTGAACTGCACTCCAAAGTATTGCAGTAAGGATATCACACTTACTCCCCCCTCCCCCACTTTTATGGTAGGATATTACTAAATATACTAAAATACCCACCAGAAGTAACTTTACTATTTGAGAAATAGGAGGAAATTATTTTCCTCAGAACAGAAGAGGTTTTTTTAAGACATACGAAAGCAATAGCTTCTCAGAAATATTCTGATAACTTGTTACAGCTATGTTTTCAGCTATTTAACAGAGTCCTGGAGATGAATAGGTGTGTGTCTTTTCCTTGTAGAACGACGTAACTGTACAGCTGGTGTGTCTAACTTGTCAGGCGATTAAAGCTCATCCTCAGCAAATGGCTCTGTTGTGTTCTGGTTTGAAATGACTACTTCAGGTACTGTCTCTGTTTCAGTAGAACAGGGAATCTCAGGCAGCTGGGACCCTTTGTCAGAGGGTACTGTAAACTGGGTGGAGTCCTGAAACAGGCCGGTATGTCGAATTCGGATTTGATCAACATGCCGCTTTAGGATTTGTCCTCTTCCAACAGCTACTGTATAGAAAAATGGACCCGAGGAATTCACAATGACAGCAGGGATCCACTCGGGACCGTAACTGTAATTATGCAGTTCCAGTTGTGAAAACTCTCAAATTTGCATTTTTGTCATGACTCTCTCGTTGTTTTTGCTGCACTTTGGCTTTAATGTCTGGCAAGAGAAGATCAAAAGTAGATATCCGTTTCCTTGCCATAAACATCTAGGCTGGCGACACACCTGTTGTATGTGGGTTGATACGATAGTTAAGCAAGAATCGTGACAGTCCAGTTTCCAAGGTGTCCCCCATCACTTTCTTCATCCCTTCTTTGAACAATTGGACAGCTTGCTCTGCTAATCCATTAGAAGAAGAGTGGAAGGGTGCAGATCTCAAGTGACGAATCCCACTGTTTTTCATGATTTTTTCAAATTCTGTGCTTGTGAAATCGGAGCCATTGTCAGAAATTCAGATCTTAGGTAATTCGAAAACACTGAAACTTTTAGCGAAATTGGTAGCTTGCAATGTTGATGAATTCATGGGTTCTATCCACTTAGATAGACGGGGCATAATTACTCTGGCTCGCCAGAGTACACATCCATCACGCACACTTAATTCCAGTTTCCTTTTGTGGTGGGGTTGAATTGTGGATCCACTTGAGTTGGCCATCCCCTCAGCACATATTTGCGACCTTGAGACAGTAGTGCATCTTTATTTGTCCAACTTTTGAGTTGGGAGGCACGGATTGGTTCGTACTCCAGCAACATCAAAATTTGACATGACTTACCTTGATTTTGTTCCACTCCCAAAAGGGGTATTCTGCTTAAGGCATCTGCCATATATATATATATATATATATGTATACACCATTGTATTTTCAAGGGCACTCATCAGCAGAGTCTTCTTTGCACTTGAGGGGAACCCATCTGCGGAATGGGATTATTTTCTGCAAAGAGAAAATCAGGAGTTTATGGTCTGTGCAAATAGTAAATTTGCGATAAACACTTGTGAAACTTTTGAACTCCAAAATTGATGGCTAAAGCTACTTTATACAACTGGGAATTTCGTCGCTCAGCTGGTGTCATGGTACGCAATGCGAAACCTGGAGGTTTCTCTGTGTTATCTTTCATTCGATGTGAAAGCACAGCTCCCACGCCATAAAAAGAGGCATCACACGAGGGAATTAGGTCTTTCTCTGAAGAATAGTGTACCAACACATCTGTGGATTGCAGGAGTTCCTTTGATTTCTGGAAAGCTTTGGTTTATGATTCACCCCAGGTCCATTTAGTGTCTTTTCTTAACAGACAGTGGAGGGGAGCTGGGATACTGGACAAATTGGGTAAAAACTTGTTGTAGTAGTTCAGCAATCCTAAGCAGGTTTTCAATTCCTTATTAGTGGGACACGGAGCCTCCGTCAAAGCTTGCACCTTGTCTTTTAGAGGGTTTAAATCCTGGGCATCAATAAGATGACCCTGTCACAAGCTAAGCTTGATAACAAATAAGGAACTACATGGACTTGACACACATGTACACATCACTACCTGATTATGCCGGCATTTACCATCTTTTAAATCATAATGGTTTTGTGTAATTGTTTTCTCTATTTGAAGTGAGTCATATATATATTTTTTTGTCTGTTTACTCCATGTTGTTCAATTATTCCTTTTTATTTTTAAACTTCTCAACCCAGATTAATTTCAGTCAGAATTACCTTTTATTTATTGTGAGAATTCCCCTCCAACCTTTTGTTTTGGCTGTTAGCCTTCCAGTCTCATAAATAGGGAGCTAAAGGTCAGTCTTGGTTTGTTTAAGGCCAAACGTGAGACCCTGTTGCAAATTGGACCAAGTTATTTGGTGTAGTCTTTCTTTGCATATTGTAGCACTTTTTTTTTTTTAGTTTGTTTGTATTTCAGTATATGATCATGTTTGTAAATATATTTTTTTTTTTCATTTTTCATCATAATAAACCACCTTTTTGGGATCCACTGAACCTCTGCCCAGCTTGTTAAAAATGATTCCCTCTGACCACTGGGCCATCTCTTACAGTTGGTGTCAGAAGTGGGAAAGCCCAGGTCATAATAAACAAGTTGGAATTTTTTTGCTCATTAAGATGCCACTAAAGCTGAGGGGTCAGTCTGAGGAGGGGACTGAGCAAGAGCGTAGACAAGGTGCAACTGGAGGTTCATCCACTGCTGAAGTTACTTCATCTGGAGGAGAATGAGAGAAAAGAACAAGAGCCCAAACCCAGCGTAGAAGGCTGGAGACAGAGACTAATGCTTTGAATGAGATGCCTTTTTCAACTGCTGACGTAGAGGCAGGGGCTAAGCCCACTGATGAAGAGAGGTTAGAGCGACATAGGGAGGAGGTGAATGGACTTGTTGGCAACACTGACCATGTTACGCTAGATGTGGGGGATCCTGAACTAACAGAGTCTGATGTTACCATACCTAACAATCTAGCTAAGCTACAAAAGGGAGACCCCTCTCTAGTGGAGTGTTGGCTCAAGCTGAGGAGGAAGGTTGACTCTTGCAAGGTTTTGGAGAAACGTATGTTCTCAAGGCAGGTCCACTCTATAGAAAGAGTAAGGAAGAAGGAACTCAGTATGTTGTACCTAAAGCTTACAGGAAGGAGGTGCTTGAGCTTGGACGTTCCTTGGTCTGGTCACTTAGGTCTGGTTCATGAAGACCCTAATGCGAATTTCTAAGAGGTTTTATTGGCCTAAGATGCATATTGAAATGTACTGCAAGTCTTGCCCCAAATGTGAACACACAACTTCGGGGTGGGTACGCGAACCAAATTTCCCCACAACGCTTTATCTGTAGAGTGGGAAAGGGATCCTCCATAGGGAGAGACTAGTTGGCACTTCAGCACTGCATTGTCATCGGGTCCAGGCGAAGGTCCTAGTCAGATCTGGATACGGCCTGGATCCGGCAGGCTGCGGGAAAACCTCGGGATAAACAAAGACCCTAAAATTAGCGTAGATGCCATTCTTCTTATGATGTAACAAGTACATCAGGATTTAAGGGAAGTGGCACCAGTTCCGGCTGACCTAATCTATACAGCCTAACATTGAATTATAGAAGTCTATAATATATTATGTGAATGCTAGGTCAAAGAGATGTGTTTTTAGTCTAGCTTTGAACTGACAGAGTGTGTCTGCTTCCCGGACAATGGTAGGAAGACTGCTCCAAAGTTTTGGTGCTAAATAGGAAAAGGATCTACCGCCCGCAGTCGATTTTGATATTCTAGGTATTATTTATATTATTATTAACTGGCCGGAATTTTGAGATCGGAATAGACGTGAAGGACTATAATGCGTAAAGAGCTCACTCAAGTACTGCGGAGCTAAACAATTTAGTGCTTTGTAAGTAATCAATAATATTTTAAAATGTATACGATGTTTAATAGGCAGCCAATGCAGTGTTGACAGAACCGGGCTAATATGGTCATATTTCCTGGTTCTAGTAAGAACTCGAGCTGCAGCGTTTTGGACCAGCTGTAGTTTATTTATTAAGCGTGCAGGGCAACCACCCAGTAGAGCATTACAATAATCTAGCCTTGAGGTCATGAACACATGAACTAATTGTTCCGCATTTGTCAATGAGAGCATATGGCGTAATTTAGATATATTTTTAAGATGGAAAAATGCGGTTTTACAGATACTAAACACATGACTTTCAAATGAAAAATTGGTGTCAAAAAGCACACCCAGGTTCCTAACCGACGACAAAGACTTAACAGAGCAGCCATCAAGTGTTAGACAGTATTCTAGGTTATTACGTGTGGACGTTTTTTGTTCAATAATTAAAATCTCTGTTTTTTCAGAATTTAGTAGTAGAAAATTACTAGTCATCCAAGTTTTTATATCAGCTATGCATTCCGTTAATTTTCTGAATTGGTAAGTTTCGTTAGGTTTTGAAGAAATATACAGCTGAGTATCATCGGCATAACAGTGGAAACTAATGCCATGTTTCAACAAGCTAAGCTTGGGGACAAATAAGGAACTAATTGGACTTGACACACATGTACACATCACTACCTGATAATGCCGGCAATTACCGTCTTTTAAATGGCGTTGTGTAATTGTTTTCTCTATTTGAAATGTTGTGACTTCATGTTGTTTTATTAAATTATTCCTTTTTTTTTAAACTTCACAACCCAGTTTAATTTCAGTCAGAATTACCTTTTATTTATTGTGAGAAATCCCACCCAAACCTTTTGTTTTTGCTGTTAGCCTTCCAGTCTCATGTTACACCATCAAAGGTCCATCTGGATCAAACAGGTTTTTGTAGCATTTGCATACCCCTAACTGGACTGAACCATCTGTAGTTTTGTCTGGGGGAGGGGAATAGGAGCTAAATTATTTCCTTTTTTGTTGTTATTTTTTGTGTGTGGTTAAGTACCCATGGGTTTACACCGTGTTATTTGTGTATATGTTTAGTGTTTCATTATTTATTTATTTTTTGTATAATATATTGTATGTTTGTTTGGTCCATGCTTTTTCATTTGGTACAGGCCGAGGGTGGAGCTAGCCAGGAAGCTACAGAGCTTATCAAGTCAGGTATTTTAGTATGTGACCATGTAAATATATATATATATATATAGATATAAATATAAATAATTTTCATCATAATTTACCACCTTTTGGGGATCCACTGAACCTCTGTCCAGCTTGTTTAAAATGATTCCCTCTGACCACTGGGCCATCTCTTACATTTTCGTTCAGCAGTCTGTTCATTGCTGCATCGATCTTAGTCCGCATAGCAAAATGTACAGATCTGTGACGGTGAAACTTTGGCACCGCCCTAGGTTTAACATGTATTGTCGCTTTCATCCCCTTGAGAGTTCCTAATTCCTCCCTAAAAACTTCCTCATGAGGCTGCAGTATTACTTGCAATTTCGCTTTAAAGTATCCTCATTTTCCTTTATTCTCACATTTTGGATTTCTTTTTGCGGTGACGATTGGAGGTTAAAGTGCCTTGTTCAAGTGATAGAGGAAGGGAGCGCTGTTCAATCACTCTGATTTAAAAGTATTTAAAACAAACACACACACACACACACACACACACACATATTAAGACTCAGTTTAATGAACATCATCAGAATTTTTACAGATACAGTTTTTCATCTCAACAGCTCTGATTGTTTGTTTGTGATTTTAACTTGATGAGACAGAAATATTTAAATGTCACATTTGATGTTCGTCGTTGATCCCATTAATAAACACTGATAAATGAGTAACTAAAAACACTGAGAGTGATCAGAGGAAAATGTCTGATGTGTTTGATCAATAGGACAAGTGTCATAATTCATAATAATCTGTGTTTGGTTCACTCTTGATCATTATATGAAGATCAGAATAAAAGCATCTGTTGATTGTGTCTCATCAGCTCCTGTGATTCTGGATCCAAACTCGGCTCATCCACGTCTCATCCTGTCTGATGATCTGACCAGTGTGAGATGGAGCGAGAACAAACAACCTCTTCCTGATAATCCAGAGAGATTTGACTGGTATCACTGTGTTCTGGGTTCAGAGGGTTTTAACTCAGGAACACACAGCTGGGATGTGGAGGTCAAAGAGAGTTCATACTGGTGTCTTGGAGTAACTACAGCATCAAACCAGAGGAAGGGAGGTGTTTTCTTCAACACTGATGTCTGGAGTGTGGAGTATGATCCGTATGGACAGTCGCATGGTTTTCGTGTTGAACAGGATCTTGAGCGTGTGAGAGTTGATCTGGATTATGACAGAGGAACGGTGTCATTCTCTGATCCTGTAACTAACACACATCTACACACATTCACAACCACCTTCACTGACACACTCTTTCCATTCTTCTGGTGTTGGATTGACTCTCTGAAAATCTTACCGGTCAATAGTCAGTAAAAGTCTGGATTGACCTTCTTTCATGTTTCCAGTATTTGTAAGAGTAAAACTTCTCAGAAATGCTCTTAAACTGATTGTTGGTTAAAAAAAAGACAATTATCTTATCATTTACTCTCATGTTGATCCAATCCTGTACGAGTTTCTTTCTGCTGTTGAACATAAAACAAATATATTTTGAAGAATGTGGGTAACTAACAGTTTTTTTGGGGACAAATTATAAAGCATCATGAAGTGCTCATCACACATGTTCCTCCAATAGTGTTTATGAAGTTTGATTGGTGAATGTTTAGAGTGAGAATCCAGATGAAAAATAAACTCAAATATAAGAGAGTTTATATTTGTCTCATATGTTTTGATCACTACATCATTCCCAGACTTCCATGTGTGTGATTTAAGAGTTTTCATAGCATTAGTATAATTTTAAAATGTGATAATAAAAATAATAAAAAGATGTGTCCAAACTTTTGCCTGTATGTTTCATTTAAGTGTATTTCATATATTCCACTTGCAGTAAGTGACAGACAGTGTCAGTGTTGAGCTGGTGCGTCTCCTCTCCTCTGGACGTGAGGAATAGATAGAGGAAAGAACAGGATGTCTGACGGAGAGCAGGGCGACGGAGGTGGGGAATTGTCCGGAAGGAGCAGAGGGACGTTAAGCAAACAGTCGCTTTGAGTGATGGGCGGCAGGAAGTGTGGGCGTCGGTCTCTCCTCTTTTGCTCCTCCCATTTACATACTGGCTCCGCCCTGAAGCCACGCCCACCAGAGTCGTTCCAGTGTCGGTCTGTGGTTTGTTCCCTCTTCCTGTCTGCTATTTCTAAACTCTGTATCCACTGGCTGAGCTCTGACGCCTCGTCTCTGATTTTTACACGTTTATTTTTGTTTTTTCTCGTCATCTTCGGTGTCTGTCCCCTCCAAACTTCTTCAAACAAGTACTCTTCCTTTTCAGTCCTAATGCCCACGTCTCTGCCGCGGGTCCTCGCTGTAGTGTTTAGCCATCCGCCATGATGCCAGCGCTGAGCGCTGACCGTTTGTGGCTGTTTATTCATGGCTTTCACATCATCTTTTTGAGGTTTTGCACGTGAAATTTTGGGTAATTGCCTGTCTTGTGTCTGAATGCATTTGAGTCCGTTAAAGGGTGTGTTTCGTTGAGATCCACCTGTTAACGGGTCAGAACGGTCAACAGATTGACCCGATATGTTTCGGGTCGTGTTTAAGACTGAACGCAGGCGACGATGGGGTGGTAAACTAGCAGACAGACCCGTCAGACCCACCGTACGGAAGAGCGGAGCGGGCTGGAGGTTAACCATGTGGCGCTTCCCACCGTCCTTGCTAGTTACATCCATGCTGGAGTCTAAAGGAAGAGCAGAGATCAACATTAACATGGTTTCACTTCATTTGGATGGTCCCTGTAACACATTCTGTTGACTATAAGTAGCGCTGCACCTACATGTCTACTAACTCTCAGTAGAGTGTTAGTAGAGTATTAGTAGACTGGTAGGGTTAAGGTTAGAATAAGTTGACATGTAGCTACATAGTTACTTATAGTCAGTAGACTGTCTGTTGAGGACCATCACAATAAAGAGTTATCAGATATTAAGCAGACAGTACACTAATACTCTAATGAGAGTTAGTTGACATGTAGGTGCAACGTTACTTATAGTCACCAGAATGTTCAAAAAGGGACCATCAAAATAAAGTGTTACCAACATTTTCAACTCCACAAAATCCATGTTCACAAATTAAAATTATTTAGATTAAAATAAATAGGCGATCTCCTTCACGCCAAAAACACTACTATTTTTATTATTATATTTATATATTTTTAACCCACATGATGGGTTCAGCCTGTTGGGTCATTTCATTGGTGTTACGTGTATGTTTAGTGTGGTTTTGTTTTCATTGTGTTTTATCCCTGTTTTGCCTGCCTGTGTTCCCTAGTCAGTTTCCTTGGTTGTTAATTCGCTCCACACACCTGCTTCTGTTGAGCTGATAACCTTCCCGGTGTATTTGAGTCCTCAGCTTCCTTTCTTTCATTGTCCGGTATTGTCTTTGCTTTATGTGGTAGTGTTAGTTTGCTCCTGCGATCTTACTTTGTAGAACAATAAAGAATTGATTGTTTGAATTCTCCTGCATTGTGTGATTATTACAGCCACAGCATGACAATTGGGTTATTTAAATATGATTACCCAGGTACTGGTTGTATATAAATAACCCTAAAAATGGTTGTTTTTAACTTAACATTTTTTAGAGTGATGTTTAGACAAAAAGTGAAAAAAAGTTAAATAATAAAAAACTAGTATTATTATAAAGGAGTTGCACATTGATAAATAAATAAACATCAGACTAAAATAAGCATAAATAAAAAAATTTAAACATACGGAATAAGTACAGTACTATAAAGTACGTAATGATGAATATATTTACCAAAAAATGATTGAGACAATAATAATAATTGTCTCGACACATGAAACGTATGTCTTTTAAATTTTAGGATGGGGGGTCCGTCGCATGATCATGATCATGTTTGGCATCTAAAATATTGAAAACTCCTGGGTCAAAGTTAGCAACATCCATAAACTATCATTTAAAAATAGATTTGTTATTAAATAAATTTCTATTTCTGATTAACAAAGAATGAAAGGACTTCCCTTAGATTGACTTTAGTTGCAATTATAAAAAAGCACCATATATTTCAATGTTTTTTTTTGGGCATATAATATCCATATATGTTAACGCCATTTTTACACTCTGATTGTAACGGTCACCAGACAATCATTGATTCTTGCACTTCACTACAATCCCCATCATTCCTTGCACTGACGATTCACACAGCTGATTCCACTAATCACGCTCACACTTTAGAACCATCACACACCCTCTCACACGCTTTATAAGCCTTGGACTTCCTCTCTCTGTTGCCGGATATTGTTCGTACATGCGTTCGGCATTGTATTGTCAGCATTTAACACTCCCCAAGTGTTAGCTACTTACTGAGCCTTCCATTGAACTCTAGTCTTGCCTTGTCCTTCGTGTGTTGATCCCTGCCTGTGTTTCTTGGATTATCCCTCAGCCTAGCCCTTCGGATTCTATTTGCACCTCGTCGACCCACGCTTGCTCTTAGGATTTCTCTGTGCTATGCCTTTGCCATACCTGTCTGCTGTTCATTGACCTTGCCTGTTCTATGACTACGTTTTTGGAATAAAGCCTTGCGAATGGATGTGTACGTCTCTCCTCTGGTTCGTTCTGTTACAGATGTAAACAATGATATAATATGGTAACAACACAGTACTCTGGTATATATCAAAGTAAACAGTATTACCACTCACTTTTAGTAAAGTGGTGTGACATTTCTGAATTAAATTGTTCTGGAAGCAACATCATCGATAATGACAAGAATAAACAGGTTCAAACAGTAAACAGAGAGACACGGCAAGAGATGAGAATAAAATCAAGAGATAAATAGTTTAGTTTAGAAAGAGAAGCTGAATGAGAATCAAACATCTACCTGATGATGATGATGAGGTCAGATTTACAGACAGATCAGCATGAAGAGCCACTTACAGTCTGACGGCTTCGTCTCTTATCAAACACACTCAGCATCTGTTGCCATGGAGTCCTGCAAGACCAATCAGCGTCTCTCAATCTCCCTTCTCTCTCTGTCTCTCTTTCATGTCGTGCCCTTCACCAGCATGAAGCATGTGCAGCTCGCCTCTCTGTCTGTCCATCAATTATGAAATAGACGCCAGGACAGAAGCTCTGACCAACAGTGAACGCACTCAAAATCCACATTATTACCGACTGACATCCACATGATCTCAGTCAAGAAACAGATTCAAGAATCACTGCCCACTATTTTCTTTTACATTTATTATTTTTTATTGTATTTTATTTCCAACATTAGGCTACACTCATTAGTTTTTTTAAAACTATTTTAATCTTCCTTGCATTGACAATCTTCATTCATCCATACCTGCAAGGGAGAGACTTTCCATCGGTCCATCTTCTACCCTCCGCCGGCTCGGCTCTGCTCTGACACCACGCTTCATACTGTAACCATCAGAGAAGTCCAGGAGGTTATACACTGCACCAGGATGAAGAAACATGGGTCTTCTGAACTCCGACATAATTTCTGGAGGTAGTTTGCTTAGCAGCCTCTCCACTAGGGTTGTGAACCTACACTGGTCTCACGGTTCGGCTCGATTACGATTATCGTGTCATCGACTCAGTTCAATTCGATATCTCGATGCATTGCGATGCACCACATCCTCAATTTTTAATTTTACTTCAAAGTGATGTGCGCGCGCACTGTGTGTATGCGTGTTTGTTCGCCTATTCGGGAAGTCGCAGTGACTTTCCAGTTTAAGTTTCAAGGGAGTAACGCCTGTTTATGCCATTAAGAAAATTAAATTCTGTCAAATCAATTTTGTTTGAAAGAAACATGCGTTTAAAAGCAGCGCTCATTCATCAGTGTATAATGTTACCAAATGCGCGCATCAACCGTCGCCGAGTCCGTGTTGAAGGTGACGATCATCCATTTATAATCACGCGTAACAACACAGAATAATTGTAATTTGACCATCGGGTGCGGATGCTTAAATCAGAGAACATTATTAGTGCGGGTGGATGATGTTTTTGGCTGTGGATTCGGGCGACGGAGCTCATCTTACTCTTAAGCATTCAGACTCTGCAGGCGTTAAGAGCTCGGGTGAACACAGCTAACGTGGTTTATCAAGTTAGTGGTATTACCTCCTGAATATTCTATTAGTGCGTGACATGAGTGCACACACACGTGTCTTCTCCAGGTCTGCTTACCAGGTTGTTCATAAAAGCCAAATGTGCCCAGATGTAGGCTATTAAAGTAGTTGGAGCATGTTTAATTACTCGCACTCGCGTCTCATTTCCCTCTGTCAGTCTATGCTACCACGACAAAGCACATACGCGATAAATGACGTCAGAAAAGCGTCAGTACATTATAATCGGTTATGGTGTATTACTGAACTGATACCGAATCGTCCTCCTCTGCATCGCGATGCATCGTAGAAACGATTAATTTCGACACCCCTACTCTCCACATGTGAACCATACCTCAATTCAGCCTGATCTTCATGGCCCAAAGTCTCCAGCATACCGACAAGGGTTGGTGTCACCTTGACGAATATCGGGTGCATCCATCACTTTACCTATCCTTGGGCAAGCTTTTAAGGTTGTCCGAACCTCTCAGTCAGAGCTGCCATGGGAATGGTGAGTTGAGATAGGAGTCGGCTACCAGGCGGGCTTCATCTAATCTCAGATGATCCATCAATATCTGATAGCTGAAGAGCTCAGTAGCATCATGAGGTAAAAGGTTCTCAAGAACAAGCTTTAGTCTGGTAAACTCACTAGGATCTCCCGTGATGAAGTCTGGAATGGTCGGTGTAGGACCACACCGCAAGTGGAAGCTCTGTGCATAGGTGTCAGACACTTAGGTCTCCTTGGCTTGTTGCTTTTATGAGGTTGAGGCTGGAAGGCAGCCCTAACAGGCTCAAACCTCAGCTCTGGATACCCAATTGAATCATGGGTGTAGGTACTGTACTCAGTGAGTGGCAGAAGTAATCTGCGGAAAGTTGGCGGGACAGATTCATCTGGATAGCTAGCAGGAATGAAGTCATGATAATTAGGAGGCTTAACTTACTGTGTGACTTCCTGTTTGGCAGGCAATCCAGTTTGTATATGATCTCTCATTACTTAAAGGTCACTAAGCATCTTGGCCAGGAAATCCCCCAGCACATGTCCCCCTAACGACTCCTCAGCATTACTCTCTGGGTGGCTAGGCAGAACAAAACGATCTCTATAACGATCTCTATAACGATCTCTATAGTCCACAGTCTGCTTTGAGGTCAGAAATGAGCTGTAACCCTTCTATGGGAAGTCGGATCTGAGTTCACTGGTGTGGCAACTGTGCTGGCCAACTGCAAAGACTGCCGGTTGGTAGATGAGTGGGGAAGTGGCGTTGGAAGACACTCAGAGCGCAACATGGGTTGCGAAGGCCTGTGTGCTGTTACAGACAGTTTGTGGAGATGACTGAACCTCAGTCTCTTCCCAAGGCCGATGATACAGTGAACACTGAGGTTGAGTAGAGGGCATGGGAGCTCTCACCTGATGTCTTCCATAGGAATGCTCTGTGTTGTAAGGAGCTGGCAACCACTCGTCCACCACGTTCCAGGAATACTGACTCACGGGACTAGAGGCTCTGTCAGAGGGAAAGGGAGAAATCCTAGCAGCATCTGATGGATCACCTCTCTGTGGCTCCTCTGCAGCATGAGCCATCATTGGCTGACTGATCGGTCTACGTTTTGCAGCTGTGAGATCGTAGTCCTCGAGATCATGGGTGAACATTGCATTGAGGTCTGCCACCATCTGCATTTACCCCTTCCAGTTGCATATTGGAACTAATAGATCAGTGTTTCCCAACCCTGCTCCTGAAGGACCCCCAAAACTGCACGTTTTCTTTGTCTCCCTAATCAAACTAATCTCCCTAATCTGTGTGTGGTTCTACAATAAAACATAAATAAATAAATAATTAGCATAACATGACTTGACTCTTATATCAAAATAAATCACACTTTACATCACATCGCATTACACTATACAATGTTATAGCATGCATAACAACAGTATAGACTATCAACTTTCTGTGGAACAATACAATGTAATACAATGGGGCTGTCATTTTTTAAGTAACCGGCATGTTGAAACTGAAAGTGTCCCTATACTGGCAATGAATATCACAGCACACTATACAATAGCCTACTCCCATATAAACTTAACAAAGAATTTTAGTATAGTATCATAGTGACATGAATAAATATGTACGGTATAGGCTGAAGATGTCCCTAACTGTAATTTTATATTGTTTATGTATATTAATCGCTTAATGGTCATTTCAAATAAGCGAATAATCAACATTACACTCATTATATCAGAGTTGCCGGTCAATCGTATACTACGTATCTAGGCTGATTTAGGCTTTTGCGTCGGACCTACGCCTTTCATTTATACTTCTGCGTTGTTTTCCGCGTTGACGCGCAATTGACCTATGGCTAAACCACGCCCCTAAACGCGATCAGCCAATCACAGTGCACATAGATAACGCAATACACGCGGACCTTCCACGTCCATTGAAATGCATTGCAGTTAGTCAATTTTCATTCGTTTTTATGTTTTTTATTGTCATTTTAAGTTTAAAATGGTCAAACGGTGCATGTGGTACATGTGACTCCGACGGTATCCCGAGAGGCTTACCCATTCTTTACAATTTTTTTTAAATGATTATTGAAAATGTTAACGTTAGCTTCTAGCTGCGTTGTACATGTCACTTAGCTTAATTAATGTATATCTGTAAATAACCCAGATAACAAAAGTTAGCAATGTTGTGCTAGGCTACTCTTGGTGAAGATAGTAAAAAGGCTTGTCCTGGAAACATATGCAACTTAGACCTGTACATCTAATTTGATCATGAACCATAAAGAAGCACAACATTTTAGACAACTTTCTAACAAAACAACTGAGGAACTTTGTGGGAATCTGTCAAACATGTCCTCATGTTCTGCCCGAGATATGCTGAGGAAAGGAGACTGTTGTTCATTGGACTAAACGTTCTGGGAGTTGATATAATCTCTGTTAAATCTCTGAAGGGTGATGGTCCTAATCAAACAGAGAGAGCACTGGAATTATTTCATTTTCTGAAGACAGCGGGTATATATTGGAAAATATATTAGGCCTTAGTCTGTCTGTATCACCAGTGGGAGGCAATGCACTAACAGTGCCTAGTCTGCCGGAAAGGAATAGAAGCATGTGTAACTTCTATACTTCTATACTCTTTGGTGTAACCCGAGGGAGTTCAAAGAGACCAATCACAGCGCTTGAGTCCGCGTAGAATTGACGCTTTTGGAGGGGTGCACGCGTACGCCGAAGGGTACGCGCGCTACGCACAAAGTTGCTGCAGTTCGTCTCCGCGCCGCGGGGTGTCGCTGTGAAGTATCCACTCCTCCACGTGAGCGGAAAAGCGTCAGTGGTCCGTGTGACCAGAGGACTGTAGAGCTCACGGTAAGAGTTTATTTTATCTCTCATAACTATCATAAACACATAAATCAACATTAAGGCTGAAATAATCCGATTTGGCGGGTTACATACGCGTTCACAAACTCACTAGGTTTGTTATAAACACACACACGTAACAGATCAGAAGCTCAAAGTCACGTGGAGGTTAAAAACCACACAGATTTACACAACCGCAGTTAAAACATGAAAAACAGGCACACGCAAATATACGCGCACAGAAGGAGCGATGGATATATAAAGGCTCGGTGTGTGTCAGACTGTCAACAGTGTGTCTGAAACTGGAATCAGTCATTCATAACAACACTCACATGGTGTTACATTGAATTACATTTACTTGCTTCTTATTTCTACATCATATTTGTCCAAAACACGCTAAATTGATTTTATGTATGAAGGAAAATAGCTTTTTTCAATGTTTAGTGCCTCTCTATATATACACATATGTGTGTGTGTGTAGGTGTGTGTTTTGCGGAATTATAATATAAGATATTTTACAAATATTAGCCTATAAAATAACATTATAAACTCTAAAATGTGTAGGCTGTATACAATACCTGTAAAAAAAATTGGAAATATTTTTATATATATTTTTTTGAAAGAAGCCTCTGCTGCTCTCAGTGGCTGCATTTATTTGATAAAAAAACAGTAATATTGTGAAATATTATTACTATTTAAAATAACTGTTTTCTATGTGAATGTATGTTAAAATGTAGTTTATTTTTGTGATCAAAGCTGAATTTTCAGCATCATTACTCCAGTCTTCAGTCCAATAGTATGCAAAAGTATATAGTATATATCCCATAGTGTATGAAATGTGCTATATAAATAGACGTGCCACATGATCCTTCAGAAATCATGCTAGTATGATGATCTTCTGCTCAAGAAACTTTTATTATTATTCAGAAGCAGTTTCCTTTAATATTTATGCAGAAATGGTGATGCTTTTTTTAGGATTCTTTGATGAATAGAAAGTTAAAAAGAACAGCATTTATTTGCATTTAATTTTTTTTTTTAATTAAATTGAAGTATTTGTAAATGTCATTACTGTCAGTTAATATAATATAAAGCATCCTTGATTAATACAATTATTAATTTCTCTCTGTCTTTTAAATTTTACCACAAATGTTTGAACGGTATCACAGTTTCCATTAAAATATGAAGCAGCAGCACAACTGTTTTCAACACTAATAATAATAATAATCATAAATGTTTCTTGAGCATCAAATCATCATATTAGAGTGATTTCTGAAGGATCATGTGACACTGAAGACTGGAGTAATGATGCTGAAAATACAGTTTTGATCTCAGAAATAAACTATATTGACACAGAAAACAGTTATTGTAAAGTGATATGTTGTATGATATTGAATGTGTGTGTTGTCAGATGGCGTTCAGTCTCCTGGTGCGGAGAGTGTGTGGAGTGTCTGTGCGAGATCTCCAGCATCTGCCGGCCAGCGTGTCGTTCTCCTCGTGTCTGATCCCGTCTCCTGCGCTGCTCTCCCGCTCGCTCCCGCTTTTGTCCTCCCGCAGGAGTGTGTCGTTCAGCGTGCAGGACCACGACGACTTCACCGAGAGGGTCATCAACAGCCAGCTACCCGTCCTCATAGACTTCCACGCACAGTACGTACACACACACACTCTGATGGAGAGAGATCATCTGATCCAGGAACTACAGACGTAAACGAGTTATGAGGAGTTATGAGGAGTTATGAGGAGTTATGGCGAGTTATTACGAGAAGTGTTGGGATTGATATTAACGCTACACACAGAGAGAGATCACCTGATTCAGGGACTGCAGATGTAAACGAGTTATGATGAGTTATGATGAGTTATGAGGAGTTATGAGGAGTTATGAGGAGTTATGAGGGGTTATGAGGAATTATGAGGAGTTATGAGGAGTTATGACGAGAAGTGTTGGGATTGATATTAACGCTACACACAGAGAGAGATCACCTGATTCAGGGACTGCAGACGTAAACGAGTCTATGAGTTATGAGGAGTTATGAGGAGTTATGAGGAGTTATGAGGGGTTATGAGGGGTTATGAGGGGTTATGAGGAGTTATGAGGAGTTATGAGGAGTTATGACGAGAAGTGTTGGGATTGATATTAACGCTACACACAGAGAGAGATCACCTGATTCAGGGACTGCAGATGTAAACGAGTTATGATGAGTTATGAGGAGTTATGAGGAGTTATGAGGAGAAGTGTTGGGATTGATATTAACGCTACACACAGAGAGAGATCACCTGATTCAGGGACTGCAGACGTAAACGAGTCTATGAGTTATGAGGAGTTATGAGGAGTTATGAGGAGTTATGAGGAGTTATGAGGAGAAGTGTTGGGATTGATATTAACGCTACACACAGAGAGAGATCACCTGATTCAGGGACTGCAGACGTAAACGAGTCTATGAGTTATGAGGAGTTATGAGGAGTTATGAGGAGTTATGAGGAGTTATGAGGAGTTATGAGGGGTTATGAGGGGTTATGAGGGGTTATGAGGAGTTATGAGGAGTTATGAGGAGTTATGACGAGAAGTGTTGGGATTGATATTAACGCTACACACAGAGAGAGATCACCTGATTCAGGGACTGCAGATGTAAACGAGTTATGATGAGTTATGAGGAGTTATGAGGAGTTATGAGGAGAAGTGTTGGGATTGATATTAACGCTACACACAGAGAGAGATCACCTGATTCAGGGACTGCAGACGTAAACGAGTCTATGAGTTATGAGGAGTTATGAGGAGTTATGAGGAGTTATGAGGAATTATGAGGAGTTATGAGGAGTTATGAGGAGTTATGAGGAATTATGAGGGGTTATGAGGAGTTATGAGGGATTATGAGGAGTTATGAGGAGTTATGAGGAGAAGTGTTGGGATTGATATTAACGCTACACACAGAGAGAGACCACCTGATTCAGGGACTGCAGATGTAAACGAGTTATGATGAGTTATGACGAGTTATGACGAGTTATGATGAGTGGTGTTGGGATTGATATTAACGCTACACACAGAGAGAGATCACCTGATTCAGGGACTGCAGACGTAAACGAGTCTATGAGTTATGAGGAGTTATGAGGAGTTATGAGGAGTTATGAGGAGTTATGAGGAGTTATGAGGAGTTATGAGGAGTTATGAGGAGTTATGAGGAGTTATGAGGGGTTATGAGGAGTTATGAGGAGAAGTGTTGGGATTGATATTAACGCTACACACAGAGAGAGATCACCTGATTCAGGGACTGCAGATGTAAACGAGTTATGATGAGTTATGAGTTATGATGAGTTATGATGAGTTATGATGAGTTATGAGGAGTTATGAGGAGTTATGAGGGGTTATGAGGAGTTATGAGGAGTTATGAGGAGTTATGAGGAGAAGTGTTGGGATTGATATTAACGCTACACACAGAGAGAGATCACCTGACTCAGGGACTGCAGATGTAAACGAGTTATGATGAGTTATGACGAGTTATGACGAGTTATGACGAGTTATGAGGAGAAGTGTTGGGATTGATATTAACGCTACACACAGAGAGAGATCACCTGATTCAGGGACTGCAGACGTAAACGAGTCTATGAGTTATGAGGAGTTATGAGGAGTTATGAGGAGTTATGAGGAGTTATGAGGAGTTATGAGGAGTTATGAGGAGTTATGAGGAGTTATGAGGAGTTATGAGGAGTTATGAGGAGTTATGAGGGGTTATGAGGAGTTATGACGAGTTATGACGAGAAGTGTTGGGATTGATATTAACGCTACACACAGAGAGAGATCACCTGATTCAGGGACTGCAGATGTAAACGAGTTATGAGGAGTTATGAGGAGTTATGAGGAGTTATGAGGAGTTATGAGGAATTATGAGGGGTTATGAGGAGTTATGAGGAGTTATGAGGAGTTATGAGGGGTTATGAGGAGTTATGAGGAGAAGTGTTGGGATTGATATTAACGCTACACACAGAGAGAGATCACCTGATTCAGGGACTGCAGACGTAAACGAGTCTATGAGTTATGAGGAGTTATGAGGAGTTATGAGGAGTTATAAGGAGTTATGAGGAATTATGAGGAATTATGAGGGGTTATGAGGAGTTATGAGGAGTTATGAGGAGAAGTGTTGGGATTGATATTAACGCTACACACAGAGAGAGATCACCTGATTCAGGGACTGCAGATGTAAACGAGTTATGAGGAGTTATGAGGAGTTATGAGGAGTTATGAGGAGTTATGAGGAGTTATGAGGAGTTATGAGGAGTTATGAGGAGTTATGAGGAGAAGTGTTGGGATTGATATTAACGCTACACACAGAGAGAGATCACCTGATTCAGGGACTGCAGATGTAAACGAGTTATGAGGAGTTATGAGGAGTTATGACGAGTTATGACGAGTTATGATGAGTGGTGTTGGGATTGATATTAACGCTACACACAGAGAGAGATCACCTGATTCAGGGACTGCAGACGTAAACGAGTCTATGAGTTATGAGGAGTTATGAGGAGTTATGAGGAGTTATGAGGAGTTATGAGGAATTATGAGGGGTTATGAGGAGTTATGAGGAGTTATGAGGAGTTATGAGGAATTATGAGGGGTTATGAGGAGTTATGAGGGGTTATGAGGAGTTATGAGGAGTTATGAGGAGAAGTGTTGGGATTGATATTAACGCTACACACAGAGAGAGATCACCTGATTCAGGGACTGCAGATGTAAACGAGTTATGAGGAGTTATGACGAGTTATGACGAGTTATGATGAGTGGTGTTGGGATTGATATTAACGCTACACACAGAGAGAGATCACCTGATTCAGGGACTGCAGACGTAAACGAGTTATGACGAGTTATGACGAGTTATGACGAGTTATGACGAGTTAACTGTTGGGATTGATATTACCAGAGGTGGACAAAGTACAGAACTTCCTTCCTTGAGTGAAAGTACAAATACTACTGGTCAAATATTACTCCGTTACAAGTAAAAGTTGTAAAGACTGATTTTTACTTAAGTAAAAGTACAGAAGTACTTGTTTTTAAAAGTGCTTAAGTATGAAATTAAATAAAATATTTAATGAAAATTTTCATTTCATACTTAAGCACTTGAAATTATTGTATCAGAACACGCTGGTTCTGATACATTTACTAGTATCAGAAGTAAAAAATTAAATGTCAATGCATTCTTTTATTATTGTTGTATGTAATACTTACAGTACCTTATGCCTCCAGGACCTTGACAGAAATGTAGAGAGTAAAAAGTACAATATTTGTCTTTCAGATGTAGTGAAGTTAAAGTAAAAAGTTTCCAGAAAAAATAATACTCAACTTAAGTACAGTACTCAAGTAAATGTACTTTGTTACTGTCCACCTCTGGTTATTACCGCTGATATTATAAGTGTTAGAGCGATATTAACTGCTTTTGGAAAGAGGATTTCCGTAGATGTCTCTGCTAAATATAGTCTGCTGAATTAATATTATTATTATTATACGATGGTTTCAGCTTATAAATGGTAATAAATTAATATTATTAAATTAATATTAGGCAAGGCAAGTTTATTTATATTGCACATTTCATACACAATGTTATTTCAAAGTGCTTTACATAGAGAACGAATTAAAATAATCACAATATATGCATAAGAAATAAGAATATCATGCATAAGAAATAAAAATAACAATCGAATTTAACCTGAATCACTAAATTTTTGTGTTATTAATATTTAAGTAATATTATCAGTTGTTAGTTTCAGGCTGCAAGTGGTAATTTATATTAATATGATTAAAGTTATTAATGTTAGATCAAATTAATATTATTAAATAAGTTTCAGTCAGGAAACCATACTTTATATTACTAATAATATTATTAATATCACTTTATTAAAATGTATATTATTTAACGGTAGTTACAGTAGGTAAACTGTAATATAATATTATTAAAGTTACTTATTTAAAAAGATGATTATTAAATGGAAGTTTCGGTAAACAGTAATTAAAATGTTTGATTTTGTAAAAAAAAAAAACATTCTGAAGAAAGACAAACATAAATTATGAAGGCACAAATATTTTAAAAATGTAATTCAATAATTAAATATTATTTAAAGATAGTTTCAGTCTCTTTTAATATAAAAAATATTACTTAATGAACATTAATATTATTATTTAACATAATTTTCAGTCTGTAAACTAATTAATATTTTCTTATTAATTTATATTATTAAAAATAAGTTTTATTTTAAAGCAAAATGCAGTTACACTAATGATCTACGGTATATTAGTGGTGGAAGAATATTTTCTTTCAAATTATTTTATTATTAAATTGTTTTTAATTTTTCTATACTTTAAAAAAGAACTATACTTTTTAAACAATTGTCCTGTATTATTTCTGAATACATTTTTTTTTTACACAAACAGTGACACTATGATGTATTAAATATAAATGTTTATGACAGGGCAACTGGGTTTGTTCAGATTATAAAATGTCATGTGGTGCGACTCACCAAAAACATATTTATTATGAATTAATAATTTATGATATTTAAGATTAAAAAAGGAAAACTTAAAGATAATATTTCAAATAATTTTTACCTTGAAAAATGAAGAAAACTGTGAGAAACTTTTGAAACTAATGCAGTCACACGTCAAACTGAATGGAAAATATCTCACTATTTTTTACTGGATGTTTACACCACATGACATCAAATCAAAACTTTTCTTTAGAAGAGTTTAAACTTTAAAGGTTTCTAGAAATGGTGTGTCTGAATAAACACAAACTGACAGGTTTGTGTTTATTCAGAGATCATGTCAGCTGATCTCAGGTCAGTTTCTGCGAGCCTCAGTCTGATGATAGTTCTCTGAGTTGTAAATAAAGTGTTTGTGGTAGGAAGCATCAGATAATCTGATTGTGTGTGTGTGTGTGTGTGTGTGTGTGTGTGTGTGTGTGTGTGTGTGTGTAGGTGGTGTGGCCCCTGTAAAATCCTCGGTCCTCGGCTGGAGAAGGCCATTGCCAAACAGAAGGGCCGAGTCGCCATGGCCAAAGTGGACATCGATGAACACACAGACCTCGCCATCGAGTACGGGGTACGACGCGCCGTTAATAACACACATTAAAAACACACTTGTTAAAGCTGAGATAAAAATAGGTTAGAAAAAACTAAATGTTGCCTTGGTGAATTTTTTTTTTTTTTTTTTTTCACTTTTTATTTATTTGTTTGTTTGTTTGTTATTAATATTTTTTTTTAAACTAATAAAAATGACAAAAGCACAACAATTTACAACGAATGATAACTAAAATTAAAAACAAAAGTGAAATTAAAAAATGTACGTTTACTATTAGTGCATTAATATTAATGTTTCCAACATTCCACTCATTATATTTTTTACTGTTTTATTTTATATTTTATTTCCACTCATTAGATTTTTTACTGTTTTATTTTATATTGTATTTCCACTCATTAGATTTTTTACTGTTTTATTTTATATTGTATTTCCACTCATTAGATTTTTTACTGTTTTATTTTATATTTTATTTCCACTCATTATATTTTTTACTGTTTTATTTTATATTGTATTTCCACTCATTAGATTTTTTACTGTTTTATTTTATATTGTATTTCCACTCATTAGATTTTTTACTGTTTTATTTTATATTTTATTTCCACTCATTAGATTTTTTACTGTTTTATTTTATATTTTATTTCCACTCATTAGATTTTTTACTGTTTTATTTTATATTTTATTTCCACTCATTAGATTTTTAACTGTTTTATTTTATATTTTATTTCCACTCATTAGATTTTTTACTGTTTTATTTTATATTTTATTTCCACTCATTAGATTTTTTACTGTTTTATTTTATATTGTATTTCCACTCATTAGATTTTTTACTGTTTTATTTTATATTTTATTGCCACTCATTAGATTTTTTACTGTTTTATTTTATATTTTATTTCCACTCATTAGATTTTTTACTGTTTTATTTTATGTTTTATTTCCACTCATTAGATTTTTTACTGTTTTATTTTATATTTTATTTCCACTCATTAGATTTTTTACTGTTTTATTTTATATTTTATTTCCACTCATTAGATTTTTTACTGTTTTATTTTATATTTTATTTCCACTTATTAGATTTTTTACTGTTTTATTTTATATTGTATTTCCACTCATTAGATTTTTTACTGTTTTATTTTATATTTTATTTCCACTCATTAGATTTTTTACTGTTTTATTTTATATTTTATTTCCACTCATTAGATTTTTTACTGTTTTATTTTATATTTTATTTCCACTCATTAGATTTTTAACTGTTTTATTTTATATTTTATTTCCACTCATTAGATTTTTTACTGTTTTATTTTATATTTTATTTCCACTCATTAGATTTTTTACTGTTTTATTTTATATTGTATTTCCACTCATTAGATTTTTTACTGTTTTATTTTATATTTTATTGCCACTCATTAGATTTTTTACTGTTTTATTTTATATTTTATTTCCACTCATTAGATTTTTTACTGTTTTATTTTATGTTTTATTTCCACTCATTAGATTTTTTACTGTTTTATTTTATATTTTATTTCCACTCATTAGATTTTTTACTGTTTTATTTTATATTTTATTTCCACTCATTAGATTTTTTACTGTTTTATTTTATATTTTATTTCCACTTATTAGATTTTTTACTGTTTTATTTTATATTTTATTTCCACTCATTAGATTTTTTACTGTTTTATTTTATATTTTATTTCCACTCATTAGATTTTTTACTGTTTTATTTTTATATTTTATTTCCATTCCTTAGATTTTTTACTGTTTTATTTTATATTTTATTTCCACTCATTAGATTTTTTACTGTTTTATTTTATATTTTATTGCCACTCATTAGATTTTTTACTGTTTTATTTTATATTTTATTTCCACTCATTAGATTTTTTACTGTTTTATTTTATGTTTTATTTCCACTCATTAGATTTTTTACTGTTTTATTTTATATTTTATTTCCACTCATTAGATTTTTTACTGTTTTATTTTATATTTTATTTCCACTCATTAGATTTTTTACTGTTTTATTTTATATTTTATTTCCACTTATTAGATTTTTTACTGTTTTATTTTATATTTTATTTCCACTCATTAGATTTTTTACTGTTTTATTTTATATTTTATTTCCACTCATTAGATTTTTTACTGTTTTATTTTTATATTTTATTTCCATTCCTTAGATTTTTTACTGTTTTATTTTATATTTTATTTCCACTCATTAGATTTTTTTACTGTTTTATTTTATATTTTATTTCCACTCATTTGATTTTTTTACTGTTTTATTTTATATTTTATTTCCACTCATTAGTTTTTAGTGTTTATATATATATATATATATATATATATTTTTTTTTTTCTCCAACTTTTTATTTTACTATTTTATTCTTCCAACATTACACCCACTAGATTTTTTAATGTTTTGTTATTTCCAACATATTACACCTACTAGATTTGTTTTTACTGGTTTTCTTTCTTTTATTTAATTTTCTTTCTTTTAATTTAATTCTATTTTATTTCCAACATTATACTCACTAGATATTATTTTTTTTACTGTTTGATTTTATATTTTATTTCCAACACTAATTACACACACTAGATTCAATTTTATTATATTCCCAGGACTACAGTCAGTTGAATTGCAGGTATATCGCATATACTGCATATATAGTTTTTATTTATTTATTTAGATATTAATATATACTCCCTGTAATAACACTAGTATGAGACTGACAGCTCAGAAAGGGAAAAAAACACACTTTCATTACTGACATTACAAACAAAATGATGTATTTTATTTCAGCTAGTGCCAAGGCAGTTTTAACTAAAACGTATACGCAAATACAAATTAATAACAACATAGACAACCAAAATGACTAAAACTTGAACTAAAATAAAAATGAAATCAGAAAACCAAAATATTAAGATAACCTATAATAGTGCCTCGATACAAAAATAACTGTTTCTCAGACCACAGGAATAAAATCTAAATAGATCAATTGTTTTTTCACATGATAATCTTCTCTGATATATAGCAATACACTTCATTTCTCTACAGTGTTCTTCCAGAAGTCTTTTATTATTTCTCTGGCATATTTGATTCTGATTGGTCAATCAAGGCAGTCAGATGTTTCTGATTCTTGACTCGTACGTCAAACAAAAAGGAAAATAAATGATTCCTCCGATTATTATGGGATGCTGATTGTTCCTGATGTGCTGTATAGGTGTCTGCCGTTCCCACGGTGATCGCCATGCGGGGCGGTGATGTCATCGACCAGTTTGTGGGCATCAAAGATGAAGATCAGCTGGATTCCTTTGTGCAGAAGCTGATTGGACAGTGAAGCTGTCAATCACGCTCCTCTAGCCCCGCCCACCTCCCTCTGGAAACGCCATTACGTCTGATTACAAACACGGACAACTGCTGCAACCTGGACCTTCTTCGCTTCACCATCTCTCCTGCTTTCATTAACTGTGTCTGTGTCATCATGTGCTTATTAGAGGGCAGTGCTTTAACCGTGTTTACCGCGGTACAAGTGTAGTAAAGTGTGGATCGACTCATCCGGGCCACACGAGGGCGACCTTCCAGCGTTTCACACCTGAAGGCCTTCTAATGTGAAAGTGTGTGATGATTACAGACGTGTGTGTGTTCGTCTCCATTTGCTTTTTTTTTTCTCTTTTTTTGGGGATATGACTGTGAATGCATAGGATTTATGATGGTTTTGTTTAGACTTTAACTCAAATAAACTGTAATATAACCAACTAGTCAAGTGAAATTATGAATAAAGCAACTGTACAATATTTAACTCGGACTGTTGGCTGGTGTTGAATATGTGTCTCTGGAAAATAGTGATCTATGGCATCATATGTTGAATATTGAAGTTAATGAGGGATTTGTGGACACATTCAAGTTTTAAGATTTAAAAGAGAGTTGTAGTTTTTATATAAAAGATTAGACCTTCGGGGTAAGATGAGCCACAGAATTAGCACAGAGCGGCATGTTGTTATTAGTTCAATTTAATAATTATTGCAATTAATGGGGTTATTATGTAATATTTCCACGAATTAGATGTACACTTTAGGCATCTTCGCTTTTTATTAAAACCTATAGGTTAGTTGAGTCAAGTCATTAAATCTGATTTTACTGTGTGTTTCTATTATGACATATCTTCAGTTAAAATGTGGGCAATTAAATAAGTTAATATTCATGCCTGTATAAAAGTCATAGAATAATTTTACCTTTCAGATGAATATCTTTTACCGTGATTCGGATTCATCGGTTGTTCAATTAGCATAACTAAATTGTCAAAATAAATTTTTAAATACAATAGATGATTTAGTATTTTACAATAATGACACTTTAAAAATATATATAAATATTAATAAGAATCATTTATACATTCTGTAAAAGTTCATTAAAATATACTTTTATGTAGCCTATGTATATATATATATATATATGAGATAACGGTCGACATGATCACCGTGTTTGTGAATCTCTCGGCTCTTGTTTCAATTTAGCCAGTGGCTCTTTTTAACAGAAGTATTCATAACCCAAATAACCCCTGTGGTATTAATTCATATACCTGTCTGTCATCTATAGCTGCGTGCCTGAAACTGGTTAAAGTCAATCCCAAATACCAGTTCTCTCTCTAATAGCAGTGCAGTGATGATGCAATTCACCAGGTGTGTTTGAGCTCATAACGGTCTGTCAGCAGCTGCCGATACATCATCATCCTCATCATCATCCTCATAATCATCATCATCATCCTCATCATCATCATCCTCATCATCATCATCATCATCCTCATCATCATCATCCTCAACTGCAGCTCTTTAATGGCTCAGACTCCATCCAGACCCAGATGTTTATATTCTAGGGCACTTAAAAGTGACTTTAATATTCTCTCTCTCGCTCTCTCTCTCTCTAGTGACGTCACCTGCAATGCGGTTCTTCAATCTCGCCGCATGATGTCATCCAGCAGAACTCCAGCCAACCAATGACAGCCTGCCATTACCTGACCGCACATGACATCATCAGCCACGAGCACTTCCTCTCAAAAGAGCTCAGTGTTATTTTAGTAGCCTATCATTGAGATACTGTTATAGATTTTAATTCATATTTTAATTATTTGCTATAATTAATATATATATATTTTAAATGTCTTTAAAGTTTTTATTTATTTATTTAAGTTGTATAGTTATTTTAGTTAACAAATATCGCGCCTAAATACAAAAAAAAAACGATAAAAAAAAATCAAAACTAGTCTTACACATGCAACGTATAATATCTTGTTTTTATCTTGGCGAAACATTTTATAGCCTACTACATTAAGGCTGAGTGTCCATGATCTTAGCGCTGATAAGAGCTTTTGTGTGGAAAGTGCTGGATAGATCTCCAGTATCCTGGAAGACTGAAGTGACTCGAGGGGAATGAGCTGCTGAGAGACGCGTTGTTCGCGTGAGACGCGCTGTCCGCGAGCGACGCACAACAGGGCAGAAGAAGAAAGAGTGACGGAATAGAGAGACTCTCAACAACTCTTCCGCTCCGAAACAATAGACCACACCTCCACCTCTCTCTCCCTCCCTCTCTCTCTCTCTCTCTGTGACCATATAAGGCAAAAACACAGAGCACGAACAGAATTCCTGCGCGCTCTCGTTTCTTTCACACTCCGTCACTTTTCCGTTTTTCGTGTTTAACGTTTCTCTCTCTCTCAGGCTGTTTGACTTGAGAGTAAAAGTGTGCTTATTCGCGTTTTTCTTGCTATGCTACATACCTCAGATGCTTAGTGACTGTGTGTGTGAACTCAAGCTCGTCGCATTTGACATTAATATTATATTTTAACAAGTAGTACTCAACACTTTGAAAACATTAGGCTACTACAGTCTTCTCATACTTGTGTCAAAGCTGTCCAGCTGGTCTTCAAGTGTGCAGGAGAGAGGGAATAATGAACAACAGCAGCCAATCAAATGGAGTTGCTGCAGTGACGAGGACAAAATTTTGCCATTGGCTTTTGGATTATTGCAGAAAATAAAATCTGTGATCAACAAAAGTTTATTGACTGTCAAATCGATTAATCGCGATTAACATAAATCGCATTACATAAAAGTTTGTGTGTGTGATGTGTGTATATATATTAAATATTTATTTTAAAATATTTAAATGTGTGTGTTTAATTAATTTATTGGTTGATTGATTTAAATACATAAATACAAAATTTAAGATCTTTCTCAATGTTGATGACAAAAATATATAGCCTATAAATTATCTATAAATAAAGTAAATAACGTTAGCCTAGCGAAGTGTGTGTGTGTGTGAGTGAGTGAGTGAGGATGAGTGTACATTTACGGTAAAAAACTGTGACTGCCAGAAATCTACCGTAAAAAAACTTTTACAGACTTAGTTACATTTTTATAATTACAATGACTTGTTATTTTTCACTTGCAAAACTGTAAATTTAATGGTATTTTACTGTAAATTACATTAAATGTACGGTTAAATCTATCACAGTTATTTACCGTATAGTACGTACATTTTCTGTTAACCAATTAACAGTTTTTCACAGTAGCATTTTTACGGTCTTTTACCATTAAAATCACAATAATTTTTTACAGTGAGTGTGTGTGTGTGAGATAGTGTGTCTGTGTGTGCTAGTGAGAGTGTGTGTATATGTGAGTGTGTGCGTGCAAAACACTAAATTCCTCTAATCTAGTCTGTGTTTACAGTAAATATCTTGTTTGCATATGCATTATTTGTCATTTAAACACTCTTTAGATGTGATACACGCCGAACCGCACACGTTTCTCTCTTCGCTGTGTGTGATGTGTGATTTCACTGTGAGGGAAGCAGACAAGGGCCAAATTTCACAAGAAAGGGAACTTTTTGAAAACATTCCCGACGCGAGTGAGTCAACAAGCGTCCGGTCGACCGGTGCTTCCTGTGCTCTGATTGGAGGAGAGACACACACACACACTCACACACACCGATCAGGATGCGTCGGCCTGCTCTCGCTCTTCTGTTGATGCTGCTGTTTTTAATTATTCTGAGGTTTTCTTTGGAGCCACTTAAGGACAAACACAGAAACACACACACAGAGAAAGAATCACGGGAGTGCCGTAAACATTTCTGACACACAAATAGCTCGCGTTACAACAGACATTAAAACTCATCTAGTTTCTCAGAAGTAAAGAAAAGCACAAAGGTTGCAAACACACTTCAGACGTTGCATGAATGCATTCACAGGGAAACACACCCAGTGGCCGGGACACACCCAGACCGGGCGGCACACACACACACAGTCACACATACTACAAAAAAGAGAGAGAGAGAGAGAGAGAGAGAGAGAGAGAGAGAGAGAGAGAGAGAGAGAGAGAGAGGTCAGAAGTGACCTTATTTGGTAATCTGTCTCTCTCTCTCTCTGTCTCTCTGCATCTGGTATCGCTCAGTGTGTGTGTGTGTGTGTGTGTGTGTGTTTGTGTGACTGTTTGTGTGTGTGTGTGAGTTTAAGTGTGTGTGTGTGTGTAAGTGTGCGTGTGTGTGTGTGTGTAAGTGTGTGTGTGTAAGTGACTGTGTGTAAGTGACTGTGTGTAAGTGACTGTGTGTGTGTGTGTGTGTGTGTAAGTGTGTGAGTTTAAGTGTGTGTGTGTGTGTGTGTGTAAGTGTGCGTGTGTGTAAGTGACTGTGTGTGTGTGTGTGTGTGTGTAAGTGTGTGTGTGTAAGTGACTGTGTGTAAGTGACTGTGTGTGTAAGTGTGCGTGTGTAAGTGTGTGAGTTTAAGTGTGTGTGTGTGTGTAAGTGTGCGTGTGTGTGTGTGTGTGTGTAAGTGTGCGTGTGTGTGTGTGTGTGTGTGTAAGTGTGTGTGTGTAAGTGTGCGTGTGCGTGTGTGTGTGTGCGTGTGTGTGTGTAAGTGACTGTGTGTAAGTGACTGTGTGTGTGTGTGTGTAAGTGTGCGTGTGTAAGTGTGACTGTATGTGTGTGTGTGTGTGTGTGTGTGTGTGTGTGTAAGTATGTGTGTGTGTGTGTTAGTGTGTGTGTGTGTGTAAGTGACTGTGTGTAAGTGACTGTGTGTGTGTGTGTGTAAGTGTGCGTGTGTAAGTGTGACTGTATGTGTGACTGTATGTGTGTGTGTGTGTGTGTGTGTGTAAGTATGTGTGTGATACAGACCTTTGACATTGCGTTCGAAATTCCTCTAGTTGCCCAGCAATCAGCAGAGATTGATTGCCTCTGGATTGATTTTCCCGAGCGGAGAGCAGAGAGAGAGAGTGATGATTCAGAGCGACCGAGGCTGTTCCACAAACATTCCTGGCGTGCTGATAAAGACTCCCGGCAGGTCCTGCGTCCCTTTCCCTGGACATCATCCCGCATTCCTCAGATACTTCAGTGAAGCGAGACTCCCAGACTCCCGCGTTCTCATTCATGCGTGCGTTTTACTCCGCTCTGATTCTTGCATGACAATCTCTACTGTAAACACACATTTGCTTGTATTCAAAGCAACTTACATGAGAAATATTTCAATGGCTCAAATACAACAGTTGAGTTGTATATTGCAAATGCAATATGCAAATGCAATAAATAAGTAAATTAGACAATATACAAAACAAACACAAAACACATAATAGAGCAGATAACTGATCAATGCTTTCACATATATTTATTTTTGTACATATATGAAGAGATGTGCAGATATCATTCAGGTTTTACGTATTTGCGTGCTTTGATCTTTAATATTTTTCATGTTTGAGATGTTTTGAATGAGTTTCGATTTGTTTTTGAATTCCACAACACTGAGATGGCAATAATAATCCTGATTAAGTATTCAGAAATTAATATGACAATAAAAGGAATATCATGATAATGAAACAGAAAAATACACACAAACACACACATTTGTATATAAAAATAAGACAAAAGTAAAGTTTTAAAATAGTAAAAATAAACTATATGCACATAAATATTTGAATGGAGATAATAAAATAAGCGCTTCATATTGTGGAAAGCATGTCAACACCATCGATTATTTATTAAAAGAAAGTTTTTCTGAAGAAATTTCCTGATTCCAGACATTCCTTTATGTTTATGTGTGTGTGTGTGTGTGTGTGTACGTGTGTGTGTGTGTGTGTGTGTGTGTAAACACGGCCCGGCGACTTATATGGTCACAAAAGCCCAAAGTCGCGCACATACCTCAGTCATTAAACACACATACGGGCCCCTGCGGCTCCAACTATTTCAAGTTCATCCTCTGACGCGAACATTGCCGCTTCGTCACGCCCACACGCCGCCTGTGATTGGCCGAAGCCCTCGGGAATGCAGAGCGAGCGGGCTGTGATTGGACGAGGGGCGTCGAGGGGCATCATAGACCACGCCCCCACCGGGACCGCACCCCGAACCATTTCAGCAGGACTGAGTTCAACTACCGAGTGGAAGAGGGAGGGAAGAGAAAGAAAGGAGGAAAAGAAAAAAAGAGAAAACTTGTGCGCAGTTGCTGTGGATTGAAAATTGAAGTTTGGAGCGCAGCGACACGAATCCACACTGAATCCCTGGAGTTTTTGACAACCGTCCTCCCGAACGTCTGCATCTGATTAGCAGGTAAACCTTCCTAAACGGTACCGGGTTGATTGTGTGTGCACAGAAGCAGGAAGCGCGCAGCGCGCGACCTCACTCACTCACTGACGCGACCTGATTTCACTGCACTTCTAAGTTTCCGAGCGAGAAACTGTCACGCTTCATCGTTATTTCGTGCGAATGGGAACTGATAACCTGTGACGCGTCAGATCAGACCAGCCACAACAGACGCGAGGTGAGTTTCAGGAAGTGCTCGTGCTCACCGGCTCTCGCGGGCCTTAACGGGACAGAAACCCGTAATTGTTTAGTGCAGCAGTGCGAAGTGAGCTTGATGTAACTTATAGTGACGAGAGACGTTTCATGGGCGCTCATTACGTCATCGCTCGCGTTAAACTGGGCCGAGCGGTGCGTTTTCCGTTCCCACACGAGCTTCAGGACAAAGCTGAATTAACGAATTATTACAGGAGTGGGAACATTGACGTGCACACGGGATGTCCTGGACCGTTTCTGACACTTTTTAAGGGGTTTTGGACAATTGATGGTTACAAATAGGTTACGCGGAGCGCGCGCGCGCTCTCAAACTTCGATGAGCGTTTGCGTATTTACTGTATTTGCGTGCGCGCGCTCGCTATCTAAAACTGTATAATATCCATCACATTCTGCAAGAAACGTACATTAGACAGTTTATAGTATTTTATATTTTTTATATTTGTAAAGCGCGCACACGGTCGTCCGTGGGAGCGCGCTGCGCGAGCTCGTGCTGTTTAGGCCGACTTTGCAGTAGTGTCGCAGTAGTGTCAACCCTAAGTTTTAAAAATAAATTGTTTTTTGTTGTAGGCTACTTTAAGGAAGGTTGTATGTAAAATAGCATAACGGACTTTAACTTTATTCATTATAACTTACCATACATTTACATATTTATGGTTTACACGACGACGACAAGAAAATGAACAGGATGTTTATGAAGAACTGAAGTTAGTCATTGAGTGATTGACAAATAGTTTACACGATGACGTCAGCTTAATGCTCATGTACTGATTTGCTTTTGATTTAGTTGTGTTGTAGTTTAAATCACACAAATCTGCAAATATTAACATAGACTAACCAGTTTTACTTTCTTAGAAGACGTCTGTTGTGTGTGTGTGTGTGTGTGTGAGAGAGTGACCTGGTTTCCTGTCTAGGACGCTGTGACCCATTAAAAGCACATGTCCTATTTTTTTGTAGAAAAGGTACATCACCATCTTGAAAAGTGTTTTGAACACACTTGATGTTGTAATATAACATCTTCCCAGCTTCCCAAGAGGACTTAAACACACCATACGCATGAAATACATGGACATATTTTCCAAAATGTACAGTATAAAGCCAGAGGCAATAACATTCACCATATTCATCTCTCTTTATGACTCATTATTTCATCAAAGACTCATAGATTAGAACATTTTGAAATACAACTAATCTCAAAAATGCTAAATATTAAGTAAGCCATTAGCTATACTGCACTGGGATCATTGTAACGTGACACACTAAAACATTTTCAGCTTTATTGTGTGCTTTCAGTGCAGAATAAAGCGATATGCAATGTAAAGCCAAGCCATGGATTACAGTGATTTTACCGTGTTCTGAGGGTCTTTTCCAATGCAAAGTGCAGTAAAATCACGGTAACTTGAGTTACTTGTTGCTTTCTTTCATAAGATAAATCGTTGCATTCATTAGTAACACTAATTGTATTGAACTCTGTTGGGTTTTGTGTGAATATCTTTCTGCATCCTCAGGAGACTCGTGAGTTAAACGACCGTGTTTCCTGAGAAATGTGCCAGCTAACAGGGAACGCTCTCATAAGTTTAGCTGACGTTCTGGCAGGATTCTCTCAAAGCTATGAACAAACGCTCTTCCAGTAACATTAATAGAACGTCTGTTCAATGTTATCTGGTCTTTAATAACGTTCTCAAAATGTCAGCACAAAAACATTTATCTACATCATTCATGGAACGTTTTATTTGGAATTTTATTAGGGATACACAGATATGAGAATTTGGGCCGATACCGATAATTATTTATATTTGAAGACCGATAACCGATATATTGGCCAATAAATATTAATCCAAATTTGTATATTATTTTTGAGAGCCTGATTTAAAAAAAAAAGTCTTACCATTAAAATTCACATCCCAAGCACACAATTATAATGTTCTCATTATAATTTTATGTAGCCGATATGACAGACCTGCGCTGCACATTTTGTACTTTACTGTATTTTCCTTTTTTGAAGTGATTCCGATCATATTTCAAGCAATTCAAAACCATCACGTTGAACAGAGCGAAAATAATACATTATTATTAGTAAGGAAATCAGATTTAATATATCGGCGATAAGAAGATTTGTCCGATAATGATAACGTAATTAAAAATGAACGTATATCAGCTGATACCGATATGGTGACGGATATATGGTGCATCCCTTAATTTGTTTTAGAATGTTCATAAACAACATTCCAATAATGTTTGCAAAATGGAATGTTCGCATATCGTTCGAACCGCCAAGGAAAAAAGCATGTTTAAAACACTTTGAAGGTTCAGAGATCAATCCGAAATGATGTTTTCATAACTTAATGGGAGCGTTACGTTCTTAAAAGGTGTTTTGTTGGCTTTGCCGGGATCAGTGGAGGGAAAATGGCCGCCGGCGGATAGATGTTAATCCACAGGCACAATAGTGTGATGAACAGGTGTGGACTTGCAGGGTTTGATCCAGCTTCAGGTGTTGTTTACCCTGCGTTCAGAGCCCGTGGCATTGTGGGTAAAGTACCGTATGCGAGTGGCCGCAGGGTTTGATGGAGTGAGGTCATGTTCAGGTCCGATGATGAGTGAACATCTCGCCTGTATGATGTCATCCACCTGATTCATGTCATTTCCTCTGATCTTATCCTACATTCCTCGGTGTTTTCTGTCTACATTTGAACTCTGGGAGTTACAATCCCATTGTTTCTCTCCATAGAGCGTTGTTGTTTTATGGGATTACATCATTTGCAGTGCTTCATGGGAAGTGTAGCTCAGTAGAGGGATAGTTGACCTTAAAATGATCATTTTCTGACCTTCGTGTCACTCTCTCTCTTGCTCAGAAGAACACAGGAAGACATTTTTTAGAAGAATGTCAATTATTTTTAATATTTATGGCTATTTATTATGATTTGTTTTTAGAAATAAGATCATGCTTGTTTCTGTGTGGCCTTTGCTGATTATGTTGAATAATTTGATTATTTTATTAACTATTACATTCAGTATAATAAATAATATATTTCATGTATTTTTATTATTATATATGTATTTTATTAGTAGTAAATAAATGTAAAATTATTTCTAAATTAACATTATGTACATTATTGGTAAATTATTGAATATATTATATATTAATACACAATATAAACTAAATATATTAAATTAAAATGTAATTTAAATGTATTTTCACAATTAAATAACAAATGTTAAACAATAACCTTCAGTGGAACATTTCGGAGAATGTTTATTATATTTATCATTTATGATAAAGTTATGATTTGTTATGGTTAGTTATGATTATTTTTTAGGAATTTCAGAGATCACATCTGTTTTTGTTTTGTCTTTGCTGATTAGACTCTTCTATCTGTTTCAGATTTGAACAAAATTATGAATTGTTTAATATAATAATAATAATAATAAATGTTATATTTATTATTATTCATTTATATTATGTATTATAATTTATTATTATTAAACACTATTAATAAATGTAATACATTATAAATATTTGATTAAATTCATAAATAATTATACATCAATTTTAAATTAAATGAATAAATATATAATAAATTATATATTTATTAAATTAAGAAATAATTGTAATGTATAATTGTACAATTAAATAATAGTAATAAATAATTTTTATTTTTTATTAACTAAATTGAACACACAAGAATATATATTTTTGAAGAATGCCCCCCCCCCCCCCCCCATTTCCCACCGCTGTCGTTTCCAGGCTTTCGGGAGTGTCCATACATATCCTCTTCATCCTCCTATTACTTTTTTTTTGTTTCCTGTCCTATGGAGCAGCCCCTCCCATAATGCACCTGCGCAGTTGGAGAGCGCAACAATCGCAGGAAATGAGCTGATATCCCGACGAACAAAGCTCTCCACGTCCTGGTTGTTTGCTGAGTGCATTAACATGTGAATGAACGTGTAGTTTCTCCTTCGTCCGTGTCGTTCAGCGCATGACTGCATTATGATGCACTGCAGACTCACTCCCCCTGCTGACTGGTCACATGATGTCACTTCCTGTTGCAGAAGTGATGGTCTGGTGCAGTGGCGCGGTCCGGGACGGGTCAGGGTCCGTTTAGAGCTCTTGACTTTGAGCTGTGATGTGATTGGGTCGGTGTGGCGTCATCAAACGCAGATAAGCAGAGTGAGATAAGATGCAGGACCAGCGAATGAAACACACAGGATTTACAGATAAAGACTCACTCCAGTCAGATATTAACGTCTGAAATCTTTTCAACAG